>VZTX01026579.1:1290759-1598129 GCA_013400915.1 Pardalotus punctatus | reverse complement strand
CCCCCCCCCCCGCCCCGAGCAGAACAAACAAACCCAAAACGCCCGGGGAAGGGAAAAAAAACTAACCCTCTGCCACATAGAGAGATAGAGAGAAGGGACAAGATGGTGGGTGGCCTTTGTCTGGGGGGAGGAAGAAAGAAGACTCTAGGCAGCAGCTAGGGAAGACAAAACAGATGAGGAACCTGGTGGACCTCAGAGGTTTGGTCTCCTCGCTGCAGACAAACCTGGTAGATTTAGAGTTCTTTCTTTTGGTGGTTCAGCTTTCCTCAGGGTCTGGGCTGAGATGGGGTGTCCCCATGGCTTCCTTGCCAATCCACGCTGGCCAGCTCCTGCCAATGGTACGATCTCGGACACATGCTAAGATGAACAGTTCCAGAAGAAACAACAGAAACTACTGAAGAATTGCTGCTGCAGTCCAGGGACCTTCCATGTAGCCTAAGACACTCAGCTAACAAGAACCAACTGAGCTAAATGCAGCAAGGTAACACGCGTCTGTGCCGCATGCCAAGAACACCGAGACTGAGGGCTTGAAGAAGCTCCTGTCAGAGTTCCCCCAGCTCCTGCCCCTTCCCCGGGCCACGCTTAAAGCAACAGGACCCATTTCTGGGCATAAAGCAGATGATCAGGAATAGAGTGTCATCATGAAATCACCCCAAGACACTTGTAAAACCTGCAAGGTGCTTTAAAAATATTCTTACAAGAACTTGGGTAGAAGCATGAATATTTTACAGAGTTGTTTAGGCTTTTTGTACCTTGCATTGCTCTCTCTGAATAGCTACTCTTCACAAAAAGTGAACTAAAAGCTTTTTGTTTTGTTCAAATGTTTTCGTTTAACTCTTTGTTAAACAATTATTTAGTTCCTCTCCTATTTTACTTTTCCATCCATGGGTATAAGGACTTGGCAGATATATTGACTAAAAATAGATTTTAAACCCCAGAAATTATTGTTGTAGCTAATGTAGCGTTTTTGTGTACATGGAAACTTGGGCCACTTTTGCAGCTCCAGTAACAAATACCTTCAAATTGGTTGTAGTTTCTTAGAACAGAACAACTTACAGCAGAGTAGTTTGCCCAGCTGACAAAACTATGGTCCCAATTTAATTGGAAATGATGACTTTTCCATGAAAAACACTCTTATTTTTCAGTGGTGGGGTCTACTGAAAGGGAGAGAGAGAGAGAGAGACATATCTATACTGTCTCATGTATTCTTTCAGACTAAACGTAGGCTTGCAAAGAATACTGAATCTGATGATGCTCATAAATATTCCCTTTCCCCCTCCTTTTCCCTCTTACATTAGAGATGATCTTCAGTAAGGGCAGACAATAGGAAGCTTGAAACACAGGAAGAATCAATTGAACAATGACTAAAATATAAGTAAATTTTTGATACTGCACGTGTTATCTCTTTTTTAAAAAAGCAAGTATCAAATCACGCATAAAGATATCCATCAAAATGAGTTGTAACAAATAAAAGAACGGTGTGATAAAAGATAATCACAATTTACAAAGCACTCTACCATATGGGAGGGTGAAAGAAGAGGATAAAATTTGACTGGAGATGAGGCTTGCAATTTATTTTACAAGAACTAATCTGGAAGAGTCTTAATCAGTTCCAAAACATAATGAAGTTCATTAATTAACACATGATGTTAATAAAATACAAATAATCTCATATTATTGCTCTTTATCTATATTACCTGTGAGAGTTTTCAGTAAGTATATAAATTGATCTGGAAGAAGATACAAGATCTTTGACTTAGTACTGAAGTTCACTGTCCAGAATCTACTTCTAGAGTGCTGTGCAGTAAACCAAAGTATGCTGTCTGGGAGAAGCACAGAAAATACTGAGCTACAGCCACTGCAGTAAAGCAAGACCAGGTCACATAAGAGTGAGGTTTTCTGCTAAGGAAGAGCAGATATTTGCAGGACAGTAACTTACACCTTTCTGCCAGCACCACCTCACTGAAGTGCAGGTGGTATGGCAGTGTGTACCGGGGAGGATGCTCCAGCTTGCGGCAAACTGGAGAATGGTGAAAGGCTCTTAACCATGTCACCCTTGGTTTGGCTGCCCCTATTCTGCAGTTGCAATCAGATGAGGATAGCCTTGTGAAGGGGCTTAACATGTGGTTGTGTCAGCCTGCAAATTTAGCAGCTGTCTGTACTGGTTGGTTCAGAGCATGGCACAACTGAAGTAATAAATTTAAGGGACAGACTGCCAGAGGTAGACCTTCACTTTAAATTTGTCGGGCAAAAACCTACTCTGTTGACCTCAGGATAGTAGCCATTAATTTCAGGAATCTTCTGGAGACCTATGTGCCTAAGCAGAGGAGGAGGAAGAGGAATTTAGAGGGGCTGGTGGTGTCTTTTGGTAATTTGTCTATCCCCAGATTATCAGGGCACTCTTTCCATTTTGTTTCCTTCTCTGTGCAGCCTCCTGTTGATTTTCTCTAGTAAAATCAGTCATGTTAGGTTTTCTTGTAAATGGTTGTGCTTTTGTGTTTCAACCCAAGTTTCACTTTGAAATATGCTAAAGGAACATGTAAACAAATTATGCAAGACCATAAGGACTTAGGGGAACTTCCCTCTGAAACTGTGAGAATCTGTGAGGCTCAAACACCTATATTGCAACCGGTTTTGGTCATAAGTTTTTCTCAACAATTCTTCTGTAGTTAGACTGACTGTATGTGAAAAAGTTCAGACCCCAGTACCCTTTTGATTACCAATGGTCCTAAATGCACACTTTTTTGCCATTCTGCTGTGGCTCTTGCAGAAATATGGTTAACATATGTGATATGTGATATGTGCTGTACCAACTAGGCTCTGCATCTTCAGTCCTCCCTGCAGCATAATTCAAGCCTGCTATGCTTTCTGCTGAGCCCCTTGGCTTGTTCCTCTTGTTTGTATTTGCTGTAAAACTATCTAAGGAACTTCTGTGAGATGAGGTTCATGGTGTGGGTTTTGCTCTCCTCCACACCCACTGCTGGGTGCTCCAGAGGTTCTGATCAAATTCCAAGTTTGCTGCAGCACAGAGCCTTTATCAAGGGAAAGCATGCTGTATGCAAAGCATGTTGAAGTGCCCTCTTATGAAATGAGGTTTGACTTTCTGTGATATCAAAAAGAACACTAACCCAGAATTTAATATATCCTGGGAAATCATATTTCACAATCTAATGCCTGGAGCCCTTTTCTTTTTAATATGAGGATCAGAATTCTGATCTCTCTCATGGTTTGCCTAAGCATTTTATGTTAAATGACAGTGAGTTAATAAGTACAAAATTGTGGGTGGTTAAGTACCATTTAGCAGCCTAGCACTGTCTAAATTGGAAAACTCTTGGTATAAGATAAGGAGTGAATTTAAAAGAGTAAAACTAAATTAGTGTAGCCACATCTTGTAGACATTCCCATTTTGATATTAAACTAGATGGGGTTCTTTTAGCTTACTGTTTATGAGGCTTCTAAATGAAATAGTGAGTCTTATCCTGGAATAAAGGTCTGTCCACGTAATGGAGTTGTGTTAATGCATCTCTAGCTGCTTGGCCATCTTGGTAAGATTGTTTGAAGCCTTTGAGGCGAGGAGAGCTACAGGAACTGTTACCAGGGGACTTAGTGAAAAGAAAAAAGCTGACATGTGCTAAATGTGCAGTGACTTCTCTGATAACTTGTGATAGTGTGGAACAATAGAGTGGGCAAGCTTGATAAGAATTTCCAGTGGCTTTGCACTGAGAGAAAAGGGCTGCGATAGCTGTGCAGAAAGTGGCTTGTCATAGCCCAATGAAATGGCAGCTTTTGTGAAATGAAAGCAGGGGAGTCGGTGCCTTCTGCCTGAGCCAGTAACAGGCTGTTGAAGCCAGGGTGGAATTATCACACTGGGATACTGCTGCAAAAGCTGCTATGAGTGTCATCTGCTCCTGCCACAGGAGTAATAGTAAAGATGGTAGTAAGATAATGTCAGACAAGGGAAATGTTAGTATAAATGCTGACAGGCCTGTTTCTAAGGGCCTTTTGAAATACTAGTAAAAGCACTTTTGTAAAAAGAGTTGTTACTATAGCTGCCCTCATGATGAGAATGTAGTATCTCTTGTGGTAATCCTGCATGACTCTTCATCATCTTTTTCCTTTGTCAGATGATACTACACAGAATTGATAATAATTTCATGTGCTTTGCCTAGATATGAACTATGCAACCCTGTTTGACCTAGCAGTCAGCTAGACTGAAGTCTTTGGAGTGGTTTCTTTAAGGAGAAAAAAAATAATGGATGGATGATGAAGTTTGGTATGCCTTGGATTCAGACAGATTACAAACAATATCTATAAATCCCTGAACATATTGTGTATTAATCAGCAGGAGAAAGTTTCCTGGCTGATTGTACATCTTTCTAGCTAAACGTGTTTTCCAGAGCTCTTTATTAGATTTTTTTCCAAAGTATTGCTACCAATCCTTCTCTGCTGTCTATTGATTGCTGTACTTTGCTGGTCTTCTCCCTCATATATGCAAGACTCCAGCTTGCTCTTTTCTTCTTCCATCTGACACACATTTGCATTTAAATTCCATGGAAAACTTCTCAGGCTGTGTGGCTTGATTCATATTTGTGATTTTTTCACAGAATATTTTGCAGTTGTTTTGTATCACCCGAGTTTCCTGTTTCATTAAACAGTTTAACTCTTCATTCTATGGGTCCTGGCGATGCAGCTTTGATAGGCCTGTGTGCTGGCACAGCATAACTGTTTGAAGTGAAAAGAGGTAAAAAATTCATAGAAACACTTGAGGGTCTTTCCTAGACTAGACAGAGAAATATAATGTCCTGAATAAGGCTTAGGGCATCATTTAGAGCCTAATCTTTTAGAGACTACATTGGAACAGTATGCAACCATTTTAAAGTATACCAGAGCATACCAGTACTGTTCATGAGTTTGAAAAACAAAGGGGCCTTTAGGACGATTTCAAATTCTCTGCACTGCATTGTGAGATGGAATAAAAAGGTCCAATGAGGCTCAGCATCTCTTCCTGGGAGAGGTTCCACTAGCTCAGTGGGTCTCTGCTTAGTAAGAGAAACCTTGATCTGCTGTTGCATATGTATAGATGAAACACAGAAATATTGTGATATCAGAGTGCTCCAAGGATGAATGCCTATGCCGTGGTGCTATGACTTGGCCCACTCTGTAACTGACATCAGCAGATTTTTAAAAAGTTGCGTTGTAAAAAGCAAACTAAAATTTTTTTTCTTTTTCTTTTCTTTTTTAAAATTTTTTTTTCCTTTTCAAACTGCCTCGAGAAGGTCTGAATTATATGAAGTTGGCAGGTTCAAGTGTGACTCAACTCATTGTTTTCATTCTCTCATTTTGGCAGCCTTCAGTAATTCCAGATGTTATTTCTCTAACCACACGGAAAAATTCTTATTAAAAAAGAGGGGTGGGAGGGACAGAAAGGAACTGTTTTCCTGCATTTGGTACACTTTTAAAGCAATGCTGATATTGCATAGACAGTGCTTATGTGCAGCAGGCACTAAGGCTAGCTGGAGGCATGCCCAGGAGGAGACAGCCCCAAGATAAAAGGCCCTGTGTTACAGGGGAGAAATGAGAAGAAAGCCAAAAGCAGCTAGTTAGTTCAGTGAAATGGTGTTCTGTCATTCTAGGACTCATTTGTTGGGAACTGTAAGGGCAGGACAAATGGGGAATTTACCCTGAACCCACTATAGTGAGGAAGCCTGGAAAATTATAGTATCATGTCAAAGACAGAATGAATGTTTTTCTTGCACCGTGACCATGGGGGAATATATAGTTAGCTCACAAACAATGCCTTGCTTTGAACAGAAAAAGGATTCGTGTCTGCTTGGACATGTGCTTTTAGAGCACATGAATCCACTTACTTTGCTTGGCTCACCTAACATTTCTCAGCTTAGGGAGAAATGGAGAAGGCACTTTTTAATTTTATAATTAGAAGCTCCTCTAATTTAATAGAGGATAGAGGCTTGTGTGTTTTGCTAGCACAACATTGTAAGGTGAGTCCAGGCTCTCCTGCATTTTTGAAGTCTCCTTCAGGATCCAGGAATTCCAGGGTTTGAACCAAACCATCCCTGTGCTAGAGGAGCTAAGGGCAACCCCTTTTTGCAGTTCCCAGCCCAAGGTGGAAACAAAAAGTGGTGAACTGAATCACATAGCTACAGCGCCTCCAACCAACATGGGGTTGCCCTTGGCTGAGCAAAGGACTTCTCCCATCAGGAGAGCCCTCAGGATGTGTTCACAGCCCTCCTTTGGAGACAAGCTGCACCTTGTACCATCATTGGTGGCTTGTCTTTCCAACCCAGCAGGATGCTTGGGAGCATAAGCATGTAAGCCTAGCACTCTTCAAATTTAGTAAAATAATAAATAGCACATAGACGATCACTGACTCTTTCTGAACTGTTGTGCAGAGTACTAAATCTTATTTTAAAAAGCTGGTTTGGTGAATGCACTTAGAGCAGCAGGCTCAGAACAAAGCAAGCAAGAGGAAAAATTAGTGTGCTTTTGAGAACCGTAGGTTTGCCCTCAGCTTTTATATAAAAGACCTCGTTGACACCTCCTTATAAGAACAAGTTTTGGAGTCTTCTCAGGGGAAAAAAAACCAAACCCTTTCACTATGAAAAGAAAGGCCAGTCTGCATCTAATTGATTGGCTTGCCATGGTTTACCTCCCCTCCCCCTGCCCAGTGCATGAGATGCAGCAAAATGTCGTGGTGCTACTAAAAAAAAGAAGAGCTTTCTGTCTGTAGGTGGTTCAGTACTGAGAGTGCAGAGAGGTTAAGAAAAAAAAAAAAAAGCTCTTTTGGGTTTCTTGTTGGTAAAAGTGATAACTGTTACTGGAAATTTTTTTTTTTTTTTGTGATTAGTTGGTGGTAAACCATGACTAATGCTCATTGTGCCAGTATATGCTTGTGTTTGGGTTACCAGGTCCCTCCTGCCCCCCTTGCTTGTTCTACGTAGTTGATAGAGAGTGATAAAACTTGTACTGTAAGGTCTTTGGTGCAGGGACTACTTTTTCAAGATGACTTGCATGTTCCTTAATGCAGTAGGGGTCCTGGCTTGGGACTAAAGATATTATGATAGCAAAAATAGTAAATTCAGTGGTGGTTCTTGGTTGCACTGACCTTTGCAGCAACTGGGTCACTTCAGTTTTGGGACTCTCGGGACCCAGAGCTGATGTTGGGTTTCAGTCAGGGAGTGGAAGCCAAGTCTCCAGCCATGTTCATTGTGAAGTTTTCAAAATGGAAAACAATTGTTGATTCAAGTCCAAGACATTTTCTGGCTCTGGTAATCTTGTGTTCAGCATAATCAAAATTAAATACATTCAGTATTGGGTTTAGGGGCTTAGTGGGATGTATTGTCTTAGAAGCAAGAGAAAACAATGCATTTGTACTGGTTTTTGTTTTATTTTAGACCTTTACTTACTTGAGGTTCTCTGGTTTTGTGCATAACCCTGAGGATCTTCCTGCAAAGCTAACAGTGATTGCTTTACTTTTCAGTAAAAATAAGAAAGAGAGAAGGCCACACATGGCTTTGCCCTCCTTCAGGTATTCCAGAAAGTTCTTGCCCTACTAAGCCCCATCTGGCAAATTAACAAAAATCTCTGTCCCCAGATGATCAGTGATAAGACACTCTGCTGGGAACTGATGTGATGCAATTCTAAGAGTGGAGAAGTGCTTGTTCCAGCACTGGCTCTTGGTGACCCACACTAGGCTGGATTCAGACAGGGCTGCTACAGCCAGCAGCAGCTGCAAAGTTGTAGCAGCGTACATTTCCCAGAGCATATAAAAGCCTGCTGTAGGGATTAATCCAAAACAAAAGGAAACATGCTTGGAAGCATTGCCTCTAGGTTAGGTTGTGTCCTTCTGCCTATTGCAGGAAGAGGACACAAGAGCTGTGCTGCTTGAAAGGAAGATCTAAAGAAGTGAGTTTTCATATGGAAAGGATTGATTTTTGTTCTGTTCTCAGGGCACTGTTGTAAGGAGGTGTTTGTATATCTGGGTGACATCAGTTAAAACAAACCGTTAAACATTCTGGGTTTTCAAATTCCTATTGTATGAGACAAGTTGGGGAGCACACTGTGGAAGTCAAATGTGTCTACCAAAATATTGAACCAACCAGCCAGGCAAAAGCTGACAAAATCGTTGCTGACAATATTTTTTCCAACCATTCAATTACTTGCAATCTTTAAAAATCTCTATTGATATCTCACAGGATGAGGTGTTAGACAAAGATCCTATCTGTGGACTGAGATCCCACCATTTTTTAAAATCCTTCCTAGAGGGAAGTTTGAGAAACAAGTTTCCAGTTTAGAGTCTGTTGGCTGCCTGAATTCTATTAAAAAGTAAGTGTTTGGTGTACTCCAATTCATCCTGGTTCTCTGTACTCTGTTTGCAGATAGTTTGTTCCAGTTGCAATCCAGAAGAATCACCACTTGGTCATTAATGAGTGACAGTTTTCTAAAGTTGCTGGCCATAATTTTTCTGTTCCTGTTCCAAGCACTAGCAAAGTCTGACATCTCTTTCCTGTGTACAAAGCAATTGTGTGCAGCAGCTCCACAATTAGATGAATGGTTTGAATATGGTAAGCCTTTTTCTATCTTTCATTCATTCATGGCATAGTGATAAAGAGAATGCTAATGTGCCACCCATAGTATAAGGGTAAATAGGCAATGTGCTATTTATAGTCTGTGGTTAGACTCATAAAAATCAATATTGTTTTACTCAAAACCATGAAGTCATGTCCTGTCTACAGTCTAAGATTTTTCATAAGAAGAAGAAATTGAGCATGCTTGATTTTTCAGCAACAGTGGAAATTGCTATAACTTAGAGGTAGGAGAATCAGTAGTACCAAGCACAAAAAAAGATATTCTAGTGCATAGTGAGGAGCGTGAAAATTCCTGAGGCCTGTGGCAAATCGGTCCATCCGGCAGGACAGGACTCTCTTTTGATCCTTCATGTAGCTCTCCTTATTTCTTGACTATGTGGAATGCTGATCTCATCAGAAAGTGGAAGGAGGTGGAGACATTGAGAGTAAATGCTAAGTACATTTTTGCAAGAGATAAGGCAGAATGTAGCCAGTTTATACACAAATGAAGAGTTTACACACTGGGAGAGTACTGGCCTTTTGAAAGCCTCTTAAAGGTATAATTGCAACTCATTATTGAGTTATGTAATAAACAGTATTATTGAATACTAATGAGGATGAAGGAGAGATGGAGACTTTAAAATTCTGCAGTTTTTGTGTTCAAGGGGTGTCTGTCAAAAGTGATATTGTCTGAAGCCAATGTGATTATTTCTGTCAATAGTTAATATTGAAATAGTTGACATTTTCAGTACTTTTAGGTTGACTCAGGCAGAGAAGTCTTAGTTATGAAACTGTTTAACAGCAGTAGGGGAAGCTCCACACAGCAGTCAAAACCACTTCAGCTTATGTTGATTATAAAGTGGGACATTTTTAACAGAAGAAAAAAGCAACACTGGAAAGTGCCCATAACTGCTGTGAGGATGAAACATTGCTTTTGTTATCCTGGGGAGGAGATGAGCCTGGTCAAAGGCAAAGTTTTGACTTGAGAAAGAGAATGAGAGCAAGAGTGTGTGAAATGGAAGATGTAGAATAATTCTCATTGGACAGAATCTGTGGAGCTGATGGAAACATTTGACAGGGGCTGAATGCAGACTCTTGCAGGCTCTAGCGCATCCAGTGTCTGTCATTTTGATGCTCTTTGTTGGCAGTCCTTCACCAGGGCTGAGGTTATCACAGTTGTGTCTGGTCCAGTGGAGACAGGAAGTGTATGAGGAATGGTGGAAAGACAAGCTTTACTTGGGAACCCTTGCTTAATGGGCATCATGATAATAATTAATATGAGAACAGCTGCTGTTGTCCTGCCTTTGACAGTGCTCAGTAATGAATAATGAGCTAAAAGAGAAGGACAGACTTGGTGGTGCTTCTAAAAGTGAAACTCTCCCAGTTTGCAGTAGTGCACTGTATTCTGGAGCTGAAGTTGGTACCCCTGAGCTTAGCAGCCCTTGATGGATCTCTTTTACATAGCTTTGTGCAGTTGCTTTGGACTACTTTCAGCACTGACATTTGAAGTACCCTGTGGCAATGTGTTCCACAGCTGAATATTAACTAGAGTAAGAAACAGTCCTTTTTCCCTTTGTTTCAGGGTAACTTTCTGATCGTCTCATTTAGTGTGCCCTCATTTTTCTGTTTCTCTCTCTCTGTTACTATTTCTCTCTTCAATAAAAAAGGGGTTGTTTTCATATCTGTAAATATCCTGATATAACACTGTATGTGGCCTCCCAAACAGATTCTGGTATTTTAAAATATTTGTCAAACAACATTTCCTTAAGGTCAGTTATGTCCATCTGTTGAGTTGATTGTGTGGTGGGATGTATCAAGGATGATGGGACTTATTGCTGCTGACACTTGTGGGCCCTCATGAGAGAGAAGTTAGCCTAGTTACTAGGCTCTTCAGGACTGTGTTGAAAGCAATTAGGCTGACCACTTAGGCATCATTATGTGTAGGTGGGAGATGGAGATATGGTTTAAGAGCTGGGGTGTGACTCAGTTGTTGTACTGTGCAGTTAGGATCATAAACTAAATAAAACCATCGTCTGTTAGAAATCTTGTGTCCGAGTAGTTAGTGACAAATGCGGTTTATCTAAAATCTGTAACTGTGTCTCATCCAAGTATTTGAAAGAAGAAACAAGTTAACCTAAGAGCTTTCAAGATCAGACTCATAGTAGTGGTGCTACTGGTAGATGAGTTCATCTGCATATGAGACTTTAATTTCTAGAAAACTACACTTGGAGTAACTGCTTCAGTGATCTCTGCCTGCCTTATACAGTTGGTTTTTATGACAGACAATGTAGGTCTTCCTGTTTACTTTCCCAACCAACAAGTCAGTCAAGTAACCTTTTAGGAAATACTGCAGGCCACTTCTGAAGCATGCCTCACTGCATGGAAACCTTTATTGCTGGGATGAATGATATTCTTAGATATTCATGGGAAATAAACAGCAATAATCCTGACAGGAGGTGTTGGCAGAATGAAGTGTGAACAGGAAGCGATTAAAGATAAAAGGCAATCTCAGGAGTTACCTGTAGCTCGTTGTGTGATTATAGGTGTGGCTGGAACAGCTCACAACACAACGTAGCACCTGCCAACAGCAAGCAAGTCGAGATCCCAAGTTCATACCTCTCCCAGGCCGGCCCCCTGTTATATAACCAGGCCAGTCACATCAAATAAAATACCTGATGCTTAAGACATGCTTTTTAGCTTTGACTGTGTTTCTGTGTAGACTGTGCTATGTGTCTTATAAGCAAAGCTTATGTGACTCCTAAATCAACCTTCCAGGACATTTCATGTTAAAACCTTTACCTTCCTTTTCATTATAATTATGCAGTGAATGAGGCAGAACTCTAGGCAGTGTGTGATCATGTAATAAGAACTGCCTCATAATGACAAGGGAGGCAAATGATGGTTGCACCATCCACCTTCATTAGTGTATTTCTCAACCACTGTGAGTCTCATGGGTTGCTTTCTTTTTTAAATTTTTTTTGTCCCATTGGCCACCTTTCTTACAGATTTGGTGTAAATTTTAAGTAATGCTATTCATACTCTACATAAAGAAAGTCATGCATGTTATCTGTGTGATAGTCAAAGTATCATTGGGTTCTGACTAAAGGATGAGAGGATGTGTATGACAAATGTAGCCCATGTATTTTGTGCACATTATCTTCTTTCATTTCTATGTATACAAAACCTGAATCCTTGGACTTTGGGAAGAGTCAGAAAAAATGAAATAGTGAGTAATACCTAGAGTTTTAATGGAGCTCTCTGAAGTTACTCTTCTGGTTTACAGCCTGGAATTGATACCCATCCACACCAATTATATAGTTCATCCTTCTCAACCTCCACCGCCCTGACCTGTCTTCAGAGAAATCTTCTAAGTCAATGCAGAGGAGAGATGTTTTCCTGTGGGGAGCAGGATGTACAGGTCTTGCATGGGACATGCTCTTTTTCACAAATAGGTAGCCTTTATCTGAGACCTGTCATTTACATTTTAAATTATGTGGTCAAGAGATGAGTGGACTATCCAGTGTAATTAGAACATGCATATGTAACAGGTGAGTTCACAGGTCCAGATCTGAACATCCCTAAACCAGTGGTGGTGAGAGGAGGAGAGAGAGAGAGGAGATCTTGGTGCTCCATACCAAAACCCCTCCATGCTCATCTCTGTGCCTGGTTCCTGCTCTTTCAGATGGGGAGAGATTATCACTCTCCCTTATTTATTTCTACCCTTTTCTTTCCTCTTTGTGATTCCTTTGTGCTTGTGTTTGCCTTTGTTGCCAGGTCTCGGCTTGCTCAGGCTTTTCAATAGTTTGCCTAGGTTTAATCTTCTTTGAAAGGTCACTCACAGGATGAGCACTGTGTCAAACAGTGCAGTTTTGGTTAATCTGCAGCTCTGCAGTTGGCAAGTTCACAGTGTGGTACTCCTCATTGGCTAGAGCAACCAAATTTACCAGGAGCAGAATGCATCACTTATGCAAGTCTTATGTAAGATACTCAGCAGAACGATTTAGACATTATCACTGAGGTAAGAGGGTGGTTCCGGGATGTACCCACTGTTCTTAAAATATTAGCTCATCAAATCAGCAGTAGGTAAGCATAAGGAGCAGACTAGTTAGCTAAGCAGGTTTTTGTGTTGATGAGTCTCTCTAAGGCACTGCCCTGCCTGTGATGAAAAACGACTGAGCTCCCATCTTGCAAACTGCTGCGGAGAAATTTGCTTAGACACCAGAAATGTTTCTGCATTCCCTCACCTGGAGAGGGAGTAATTGTTTGGGACACAGATGATTTGCAGTTCAAATTCCAGCTCCTCCCTGGGTAGGTCTGTTTACTCTAAACTGTTGGCTGAGTTTGGGTCTAAGGGCACTCGCACACACACAAAGGGCAAACAGGTTTGACTTGACTGAGGACTTCACAGCGGGGAGGTTGAAGGCGAGTTGTAAAGCCCCAGCAAATGAAAGACATGAAAAATGAAGGAGCCTAGTTATGTTTAAAAAGCCTTAAGTATATCCAACTTTTTGTTTCCTTTACTCACAGCTTTGAGGGGAAACTGGCTTAAGAGGAAAAGCACAGCTAGACTGCGCCCAGAAGATGTGTATCTTTGCCCAGGCTGTCTTGTGCAGTGCTTCCCCATGTTGTTTCATTCCTGCATTAAACAAGGCTAAGTGACTTTACCCTCGGAGCTGTCAACTCTGGAAAGGATTGGGACCTTTGAAACAATGACTGAACTGTTTTTCAAAGTTTCTAGGATTAAATGCTAGCTCTCAGTCATGCCTCCCTATTGTTTCACTATAGATATGCACATATGTTCCTTGAAAACACAGACCAGTAATCACATGAGTTTTTAATTTCTCATAAAGTTAAAACTTCCTTTGCCAGCAACTTTCAAAGCAATTTTTCTGTGTTGTTTTTAGTGTCTGGGCAGTCCTTACAGATGTAACACAAAATCTGAACATATATTGCTTTCGAAGGCATCTTTCACCAGCAGGCAGATGGAAATATTCCTGACATGAAGGGAGGGGAAGGAGTTTGCAGAAAGAGGTGAGCTCTGACTCACATCTTTGGAGCTCATAAAGGCTGTGTTTGCATTAACTTTGCCAAGTGTGCTCTACTGAAGGCTTTGCACTGCTTTGGGGGCTCAGTGGAAGCTGTGTCTGAGAAGGGCTCTCATGTAGGCATGAGGTTATGGAGGGTGGTCAAAACACAGCTGTGAGTCCTGACAGTATTTGACAAAACAGTGAACTGTTGACTCCAAGCCTCATCTTGCACCTGCTCTAACAGAGCTCTGCACTGCCACAGCACCTCCTGGTGCTGCCCCTTACAGCACCCACACCTGCACCCCTCAAATTAGGGCTAGGGCCCGCAGTTTTGCCAAAGAAATGATGGTTTGGAAAATTTTCTGCTCTCATATGTGAAGCAACACAGAGACAACTTCTTTGATTAAAAGGACATGGCATGGGGAAAAAAAGTATAAGCAAGACAGCAAGGGAGACAATATTCATGTTATTTGATATGATTCCTATGAAGAAACTAAAAAAATTCAGCTAACCGAAGCAAGTTGAGTAGATGATTTGTGGGGAAAAGCTACATTACCCAGTGTAAAGTTTCAAATTAATTTGCTTCAGGTATGTTCAGAGCTTTGTACCAACTTTCAGTGAATATTCCTGCATTTTGTGGAAACTGATGACATGAATCCCTATAAGAATTTTGAAAGTGAAGTCTGATTTTGCTTTTTACAAGAATTAATCTTCTGTAAAAAGAACTGTACTGGGTCCAACACTGTTGCTATAGTTTGTAGATTAGTATTTTGAAAATAAAAATAAAAATGGGAGAACTTGTGTGCACAGTAGCCAACAGTAAAAGTTCAGGAAAAGCCAACAGTAAAAGTGCTTTTTGGAGATGCCACTTTGAGAAAGGAGAGTGACTGGGGACTGAGACCTTGGAGTAGGAGTATTAAGACAAATCCTGGGACATGGTGTTATAAGGTATCTTGAGCCTAAAGAGAATAACAATGCTACAAAAAGGGAATGACAGAATATGTCGAGCTGGAAGGGACCCACAAGGATCATTGAGTCCAGCTCCTGGCCCTGCACAGGACATCCCCAAGAGTCACACCCTGTGCCTGAGAGCATTGTCCAAATGCTTCTTGATCTCTCTCAGGCTGGTGCTGTGACCACTTCCCTGGGGAGCCTGCTACAGTGCTCAACCACCCTCTGGGTGAAGAACCTTTTTCTAATATCCAATCTAAACCTCCCCTGGCACAGCTTCAGGCCATTCCCTCAGATCCTGTCACTGGTCACCACAGAGATGAGATCAGTGCCTGCCCCTCTTCTTCCCCTCATGAGGGAGTTGAAGACAGCAATGAGAAGAATTGTGCCCTGTCAGTGTCCATTCCCACCTGTTGTAGTAATGACATCTCTTCTTTTTGGTTGTTGTGTTTCTTTGGGGTTTTTTTTTTTGGCTGCTTGCTTGGTTTTTGGCTATTATTTGCTCTGTGAAAGGGAAAGTGAATGCTGGAGATGGTGCCCTTGGGAGCAGATGGGGCCACATGGCAGGGAGAGGGAATGGAGGGAAGTGCTTGCTTCCTGCAGCTCTGAGCTGTTGCAGTAGCGCTGGTGCAAGCTAGGAACCACTGAAAGGTGTGACAGCAGCTGAGGGTTCATCTCTTCCACATTGAACCCCATAAACAGACCTAGAAAATGAACACTGTGAGCTGGTATTGCAAGCAATTCCCAGGTATATCCAGGCCCTTCTGTACATTGGAAGATTTTGCTTGCTCTTGTGTACATGCTGCCCTGCGTCGTCCTCCTGTTCATTTGTGAGGCATCTACTGAAATGTAATGGCATCACTAGTGCTTTTATTTTAACCCCTGGAAACTTGGGCTGATGTTTTTAGATTTGAAAACTAGTGGCAGAACCAGCGTCTGAGATGTTTGTAATTTTCTTTTGGGGAAAAAAGAGGGAAATTATAACTTCTGTGAGTCACTGCTAACACTCAAAACCATGTACTGTAAGTGTTTCTATTAAAAAAAAAAATTTGTATCTATTCCCCAGGAACACTGTAGGCCATCCATCAGTAAAACAAGTATTTTCACTGAGGAGACAGAGGCTCTTCTCCCCAAGAAACCTTCCTTTTTCCTCCATCAGTATGTATAAAAGACACACAAAGCCAGCTGCTCAGATGGATTAGGAAGCACTGCACTGCGTCAATGGGCACCCTTGTTTGTGTTGTTGAGAAGAGATTTTTAGTTAAGAAAGAAAGAAAGAAATGCCTCCCCTGTAATCGCCACTAACGAGGAGACCCTAGTGAAGTTTTTGTTTTTTAAAAGGCTTTGGCAAAAGACATTTTGGACTCTTGGATTAGTTTATGTTCCCTCCCACTCCCCACTTGATCCTTGAGGATTTGCCTGAGTCATGGATTTTTACTGGGCTTGTTAACTCTGTTGTTTTTCTCTTTTTTTCAGTCAAGGGGATAAAGAAATCTTTTGGCGAGAGCCACTCACGGGGGATTAGCTGAGAGTGGACTGAACAAGGCGATGACTCCCCAGAGGGGGTGACCCCTGACTCCCGGGTCAGGCAGTGACTCATCTTTGCCTCATAGCCAAGGCAAGCTGAAAATTCCCAACAAGTGTTTTCTCCATCCTCACTGATCTCCCTCCATGCAGTGGCAGGCAGTGCAGAAGATGAGCTCTGTTATGACAGCTGCTGTTCTGCAAAACTGGGGGAAATGATAAAGTAGATAGAATATCAAAGGGTATAGGAACCATTATTGGAAGGAAACTATAACCTCTTTTACAACCTAAAGGGACCTGTCTGCTTTCCTCCTTTATAATTTCAGAACTGCAGGGGTTTTCCCTGCACAGAAGTAGTGTTTCAATTTATTGCAGAGTTGAAAGGTGGCAAAGAGTGGCTTTTGGAGAAGTTTCTGTTATATATGTTAACTCTACCCAATACTGATGGTATTACTGATGCTCTGGTGGTGACAAGAGAAGGTTTTGAGGGAGCTGCTTGTGCAAGTTTTATTGATTGAACTCACTCAGTTTGTCTGGGAAGTTATAAGCAATGCATTTGGGATGCAAAACACAGTAGGAAGTGAAGCCAAAAATCAAACTGAAAGCTGACGTAGGTCTGAGGTCAGACTGTGTGTGTAAGGCTAATATATAGATGAGTATCACTGAGCAAATGAGTTATGCAGATTAACTCTTCTTTTGAGAAAATGAGTTAAATACTTGTGATATCCACAGTTTTACAGTCTTTGAAATCCTGACTTACAAAGCAGTCAACTGCATCCTTTTATCAGGTTATCAAAGGCTTGGATCAATTCATGATGAATAAATGTCCAGCCTCCTCTATTGAAAGGACTTCAGTCATTGAAGTGTACTGGAGGTTTTCAAGAAACCGCTGTGGAGATGGAACCTTTCCCTCCTAGCTATTGTTAAGGAAAAGTAACAAAACGCTTTCATTGTTGGAAGGGAGTGTCAGCTCACACAGAGCCAGGTTCAGTCATGTGTATTATTTTTTGTGTGAAGAAACTGGATGGAGTTAGGTGAACCTCCAGTGTATTGTAGCAATACCCCTTAAAATGATATTTCCCAATAAATCACAGAAATTAAGCTCCAGTGGAATTTAGCTGCCCCGGCATACAAAGAATGGAGGGAAAGGGGAAAGAGTAATATTAAATATACTGTACATACTTAGGTATATATGCATTTGATACATATTCATGTGCAAATACAAATATGTAAGTGTAAGATTTTTGCTTTCTGGCTATTAATTACTAGTTGATTTCTAGTAAGCATGCATGGTAGAGCAATGGTCTTAGAGGCCTTATAAAAGGAACATGCTGTAGGAGCTGTATAAAAGGTAATTAAGTAGGGTCTCTGTGCACAAGGAGGCAGGCAAATAGGAAGTAGTTGTATGAAATACTGGCCAAAGAGCAGGAGAAGTCCGGGAGGGACAGGTGATCTGCAATAAACATAGAAGGAGGAAGGCTTTTAGGATTAGGAATATGACAAACTTTGTACCTTTCCAGTATCTCACTCAGTATCCCTCACTCTTCGTAGACCTGTTTTGATTTTTTTTTTTTTTTTTTTCCCCAAAAAGCCTGACCTGGTTGCAGGTGGTGAAATGCCCAGTCCAATATAAGCAGTCTTAAAGCTGTTAGCCGTGGGCAAGCATTGAAATGCACAGCGCACATTTCTCCACCACCAGCAGCTGTAATGAATGCATCAAACTTACTTTTTTCCTTGGCTGTCCGTAGGGTATTAGATTAGGTTCAGAGTGTCCCTGTTGGTTGTGAGGGTCCTTCCTTACTGGACTGAGGCTTCCTGGCATACTGTTGAGAGCTCAAGGAGAAGAGCTGCAGCTTTTTCACTCCTTGGCTGCAAAGAAACCTCCTTCTATCAGGGTCAGACTGCTGAACGTAAAGTGACATGTTACAGATGATCACCTTTCTTTTTGTGCTGGGGATGCCCAGGGCCCTATCCTCCTCTTGTGGCTCCTCTCTCCTGCTCCTGGCTGGCTCCTGCCCCTGATTGGCAGCATGTCCAGTGCTAGTCAGTCCCCGCGTGAAACGGATTCAACCCGCTGGCCTGGAAGAAAACTAACATGACAAAAAAGTGAATTGTTTGCTTCTGGGTTAATGAACTGAAACAGCTCAGTGAAGGCTCTAATGAACATTAGTTTGATGTAAGAGAAAGAGTGTGTTAGCGTGGCTGGGATGGAGAGAAGAAAGGGCAGGGCTGGAGCATGGGGTGTGCTATTTTGGCAGTGAGGAACTGTGACAGTGACTCCGCTCTGACATGTAACTTCCCCAGAGGGCCTTAGTACAGGACCATGACACAGAACTGCTTTTAGTGGAAGCTGCACCATTGCCTGTCGTTATCATAAACAGCCGGTGGCATGTGTGCTGAAGCAAGAGACCACAGTGCACGCACAGGACTCCCAAATTAATTCAGAGGCAGAGTGAAGCACACATGATAGATACTGGCCACACTGGTGCTGCTGCAAGTCGCTCCAGTAATGTAAAAGTAAAGGCGTTATCAGTACTTACTGGTGGGAGGAGTGTGTGTGTGTGTGTGTGTGTGTGAAATAAGTAATCGAGATGGAGACTTGTACCCAGTCTCCCGATAATCATCATGAAAGCACTGTCTTCCCAAAGAAGAAACACTGTTTCTGTAGAATATGATGAAGTGTCAATCGTAGATTAATTTCCTTAGATTGGGTTTTCAGGGTATTCCAGGGCTCTCACTTATTTTGGTTCTGAAAACTATTTATCACAGCTTTATTAAGGCTTATGTGAAAAACATCTTGGAAGCTCTGCTTCATATCAGCTAGCCAAGTTCTTTTTAGTTGTGTTGTTCTAGAGGTCAGGGCTGAGACCTTTATGCCACAAAATGTCCCAAAAATTTAGGCAGAATATTATGTTCTAATTCATTAAAAGTATGAAGAAGAAAGTTTTCATTTTGTAGTGTGTTCACAGCTTCAGTGAGTCTGAACAATCAGATCCCTAAAGAATATCAGTTGTAAGTAGTATGGGTAAAGATTTGCCTTTACTAAAGGAGGAAGTTTAGAGATTTAAGATTTTTGCTCTCATGTCTTTTTCTGTTGTCGTTTCATTCTCAGCTTTTTTTTGCTTGTTGTCCTCTTTTGTTCAGTATGTGTAGCTAAAGCTAACAGAGGATGAACATATTGCTCTACCCGTAAGGTTTTCATTGCTCACAATGTAAGGTCAAACAATTTCTTAAATAGTAGAATTCTGCAGACAGCAAATTGTGGAAATTCAGATGTGTATGTGACAGTGAGACGCCACTTTTACCCCTTCACAGCTTGCACTTGGTGTTATCGACAGGCTTTCCAGCAACTCTGTTCTTCATTTGCAGCTCTGTGGTCTTTGGCAGAAGAGGTGAAAGTGCTTCAGCCCTGGGCTGGCTGCAGAGGTAGGTGGAGGACTCTACCTTTCCTTGGAAAAGCTCTGGTACAGTGCAACTGTGATGGGGCAGTATGTGGCTGGGGTTGGATCTAGTGGGATAAACCAGGCTTATTGGTAGTAACTTGCCATTGAAGGCTGTGAAATGGCACTTGAGGACATCACATGTTGTGGTGTCACCTGTCAGTCAACCAGCAGCTTTCCTGCCAGAACAGAACATCACACAAAGCTCTCTCTGCTGACACTGTATCAGAGAAGGAATGAGCTATGCATTTTTGCATTGGTTACACTTCAACGGATAGCCCTTAAACTTCAGAAAATAAATATGCATTTTTGTTCATTTTAACAACAAGCCCATCTTTAATACTATTTCAACTTAGTTGTAACTTTTATTGGTATAGCTGAGGTGTTTAGGGTAGAGACATCAGAAAGAGCCAGACACTGTAGAGTTGTCCTTACATTCAGGATTTAAAGCACCTCCTCAGGTACTGCTATGATTTTAGGAAACCTTGGGCTTCACCCCAGTTCAGCCACATTTGAAAAATTTGTCAATTCTTAGCATGAATTCTGCTCTTGCCAGAGCCGGCTGTTAGCTTTCACACGTTATTGGTGTTAGCACTGTGATTTCTTCTTATCTCAATAAAAGCAACAGCCTTTATTCACAGGAGGACAACTGAAGACTTATTTCAGGTGTTTTTTTCTTCTACTTATAAATGCCCTTTGCAATAAATCTGCAAATGCAAGATATAATTCAGATCAGCTGGAGAAATACATTCAGTAGATCAGGCACAGAAAGTTGTAGGTGTTCCTTGTATGCCATCCAGGGTTTTTAATTTTTAAATGTTCTTGACTAAAACATGGTGGTTTTGTGTGGACAGCAGTACTGATGCTTTGTTGGTCCACCCAGCCCACCACTAACCACCTGGAACTAAGTTATTTTTACAGCTGGCAGATTTTCTATAAGCAAAATGGTTCTGATTTAGCAGCTGGATGGAAATACCTGGCATGCTTTCATCCACGATTGGTGACATTGTAGGGTAAGGCAAGCATGCTGCAAATGTGGCTTGCTTGTATCTTTGTAAAGGGATTGTGGCAGGTCTGGCTGAGTTATGCAGGCATAGGCCACCTAATCTCCCCATTTAAGATCTCCTAAAAGATTGGTGTACCTTGAAGCTGGAAATCGGGTAAATCTGTATTGTATTGGAAGTATCCACAAAATCTGAACATAGAGCCCAATGGGACTGTAGAATCTGGCATATTTGTTTAACCAGGGTTTGCTATAGTATACATGATGTATGCTGATATTCTTTTCCAAGTTTCCTGAAATATTTCTTCAGCGTTGTTAGACAGGACTTTAGAATGACAGTCTCAGTGGGGACCCTTCAGTGTTTCTTTACACCTCTTTCCAGATGCCAAAATTATCTATTCTTTGCTGCTCTTTTGTCTGAGCTCAGGCAAACTAAATAAAGGCCACTTTCAAATCACCTTCCCTGGGCCTATGTGATTTCTGTGCAAAGCTGTGACCCTTGTATTTCTAAAGGAGGAAANCAATCCAAAAAATAAATTCTTGAAATCAGTAGGACCATAGTGGAGTGATGGTTCAATATGGTGTTTGATTTCGTTGTCTCCAGAGAAGCTAATCCTAAGCGCTGGGAATTCCCACAGGTCCCACTGGCATGAGAGTCCCTGACCCTGTGAGTGGATGGCAGGTTGCCCCATGCTGGTGGGCTGTAATTCCCAGTGCTCAGGATCACATGATGTTTGACTTTGTACATGAGTTTGACCTTGCTGCAAGGCCCTCAGTCTCTGAAATTTCCACACATTTTTGGCAGCAGAGCAGTGTTTAAATGATGTTAAAAGACATAGTGTGGAGCTGACAACTGAGTGTCACAGGGTCTCAGTTGTCAATCTTTCTCTCTGTCCCCCTGTTCTGGTGGAGGCCAGCTTGTCGACCTGAGTGTCTCAATCTCCTGATGTTTTTCTGGATGTTATTTGCCCATTGTATAGGCCAGGGACCAGGAATGTGGGGGCCATAGGCTGAAAAAATTTCCCTATTTCTCTGTGTACAGCCAAAAACCGTGTGCATGATCTTTTTGTGCAAATCTCCAGTAAGCTTTTGAACATGGGTGCTGTTAATGTGACAGGGCTGGGATTTTACCCCAGGTGTTTTTGCAACTACATGTTTAATATGCTCTGAGCAGCTTCAGACAAATCTGCGATTAAAAATGCCTGAGCAGGTCTCCACAAGCTCTGTCCCGGTGCCACATTTCATAGCACTGTACTGATGTTATTCACAGGAGGCAGCAGAGGGAAGAAGTGCAGAGTGAGTGTTGGGCAGATAGTTTTCAGGGACATAGAAGTGGGAGCTCTCTTCAAATGTTTTAAGTAATAAAACAGGGTGTTGCTTATGGGCCAACAGAGCAGCCACTTTCCCGAGGCTCCCAGCACTCACACTGAGGCATTTCAATCCTTACAGAAAGTTTTCCCTCCAGCTCTCATTCCCTGTTTTTTTACACTACTTCCATCTGTGCCTTTCTTGTTGCCTCCCGTCTTGGTGGTCTGTTCTGCTTGAATGTGATTCCTGGGCATGCTGCACTCCTGCACCCTCCTGTTACATTGGGAAATGCCTTACTTATTACCTTTAAATAATGTACATAGTAGGAACGTCATTTGCTTTCAAAAAAAAAACCACAGCACGGAGATTCAGACCTGTTCATTCCTTGCCTTTTAGTTCTGGGGTTCTGCTTTGATCTAACCTCACAAATGTTAGGTCTGAACTTGTGCCAGTGTCTGATCTGACAGTGTTTTGGTTTGAAGAAACATGCCTTTTATTTTTAATCTTTTTTTTTTTTTTTAATGGGAAAAATTAAATTTGAGTGGTTTGAGAGGGAATATTTTAAGTATTTGGAACAGTTTCTGTGATATGAAACTGTGTGATCCATAGCTGTTGAAATACAAGTGATGGCCAATCCCTGTGCCTTTTCTCCTTGCAGAGAAAGGCTTGAGCCCAAGAGAGCTGGTGAATCCTCCCCAGGGCCTACAATCCCCTTTTGGTAGGTTCATTTGCAAGTAAAACAAATGTAAATCAGTTTAATTAGAAAGGTAGGTTAAAGTTATATAGGGGATATTTCAAGAGGTGCCCTGGAGAAAGCCATTGCCATGCTTCGCTGTTGACCTCAGTGAGCTCCCCATGTCTGGAGAGTGCCTGCTGAACTTTGTGCTTTCTGCTGCACATTAGGGGAGACTGCTTGGACAGACTACCTGGAGTAGAGAGATGGGCCTTTTGTCCTTAGAGACTTATTTATTCTCTCTTGTTTTGATCATGGGGCTGCTTTGGCAAGGTTTTGGGCAAGTTTTTCTCACCACCAGAGATGTTACTTAGGTTCAGTTCTGTTTGAAGGAAGAATTCCTTGTGCTGGAGCCTCTCCTTAAGTAGTTCCAACTGTTTTGGTGAATGTAAATCATAGCTTTGTCTTACAGCTTTTCATTGCTGTCTACTTGACTGCTATTTTTGCTAGAAGGTGCATTTTGAGAACCAAATTATTTATGTATATGTAAAAAAATGAAAAGTTTCTCTCAGCAGAGAAGCCTATTGGTAAAATTATATCCAATTTTCTTTTTGGTGACTGGTGTGCTAAGGCCATGGGAAGGCTTTGTAGACTAGACAGTTGTATTTGGAGCCTGGAGTACACTTGGCAGTGATATGAATTGCCAAAGACATCTGGGAGAAATAATTTTCCTTCAGTGTCTTGCTGATCAGTTGTGTACACAACATGAACCTCTGAACAGCACACAGCAAGCACCTGCAGCTGCCTTCTGCCCCCAGACCCCACAGGCACAGTCCCTCCTGTGAAGAAGCAGTGTTTGAGATGATGGGGTTGTCAGAGAACACTTGACTTCATCTAATTTTTAGGGGCCAAAGTTAGCGTCCCCTGTTTGATGTTTGGAAGGAGGACTCCTATGCATAGCAGTTAATTTTTGGCAGTTGCTGTTGGTCTTTTTGGCAATGCCTGGGGCTGCCTCAGTCTGCCCAGAGTGTGTCCAGTGGGACACTGATCTGCTCATCTCCACAACTTTAAGGAGTCTTCTCTGAATCTTTGCAGAGAAGTTCAGGATGGCAGTCACTGAGGCTGGGACTGTGCAGTTCTGTGACTTGGAAAACCCCTTAGGTCCTTGGTGTCCATAGCCTTCTCTTTTAGCCAAGATTCAGGTTATGCTCCAGGTCAGGCTAGGCAGCAGTCTCATCCTTTCCTTCCCTCCTGTCTGCCAGGATACGTGATTGCCCCTTCTTTCGCTACAATGCTCAAGTGACCCTACTGCACAGTTTCAGGGAGCTGATCCAGCCAAAAAGTAACTTGAAAAAGAAGGAATAAGCTGTGTGAGCTGCTCCCCAGAAAGTCACATAAATGTCAGTGCTGGTCCGTGGGACAGAGCGGAAACACGTATCCTAGAGAGAAGGAAGAGCTCTAGCTATGTGTTGAAAGAGTTTATACTGCATACAGCCTCAGTGATCTAGATAGGAAATTTATAAATGTGAGCTTTATTTAAGTCACTAATTGTTAATGCTACCATGTTTGTCCTGCAGCGATATCAGGAGCTTTCAGTTGTAATTGTAGCACTGCTGTGCTTAGCTCTGTGTACACTACACACTAGAGGAAAACTGCACAGTGTTTGCAGTCTCTGTGCATGTGAAAAACAACCAAGGAGGATATAAGTGTGCTTCATCAAACAGCAAAACACTGTTGCTGATGAAAAGTCCCTCTCACCTCTTTTGCACTGTGGTCTGTGCAGCAGGGCAGTAGTTTTGGAAAGGATCCAGGAAATATGGCATGTATAGTGCTACTCTATGAGATACACCTGCACATCTTAGGGAAACTAGACTGCTGCATTGTAAGTTTTCTCTGGATCACAATAGTTAGCAGGGGATTTATCCTACAGGAGTTCATCTGAACTCCCAGTCTTGTCTTGAATGTCTCTGTAACAAGCCATTGCAGTGAGCTGCTCTTTTATCAAATGGTCTTTTGGTTGTATTCTCCTAAAAATTCACTGAATGTTTATTTCTTGTACCTGAGATAAGGAGAATGGTTTATTCTTATTTATCTTCCTTGTGGGGTTCCTAACATTGTCAGCCCGTGTAAGATGAGCTATGTTACCATTCTTTTAAGTGAGATGTGACCCAGTCTTTCGTGATCTGGGCCCTTAGTTGCTGAAAAGCTGCAGCTATAGGGATGGGAAATTCATGGTGCTTTATAAAAGGTACTTCCATGCTATGATCTGCTCTTAATACTTCTAGGAGTTGAGGTGTGTTCTTAGTTATATTCTGAAAATGGAAGGAAGTATTCCTCTACATATAGCTTCAGGTTTAGCTCTGTGTCTTCTTTCAGAGATATGAAGAATTTTTATTTTTTTTTTAATTTATCTGTCATTGGGAATTTCCTGCTTGCTGTAGCATTGCTCTGTGGTAGAAGTATGAATGAATGTATGTATCCATCAGGTTTTCCGCCACCACAGCCTAGTGCCTGGCATTTTAACCTAGCCACTACTTATTTTGGTATTACCCTGGGTTGTGAGCTGCAGTTGAAGAGCAGAGATATGTAGACCCCAGAACTGGGCAGCAAACACCGGGTGGAGAAGGGGAGAGCAGCAGGGGCTGGCATCCTTTTTAACCATTATTGTCAATCCTTTATTGCTCTACCGTTTAAAAGCAAAATCAGTGAACTCGAAGTTTTGAAGGGCTTTCCTGCTGCCTTCTTTTTGTGAGGATCATGGTCACACATCTCAGTGTGTAATCTGGTCATCTGTTGATAGCAACACTGCATCAGCTACTGCAGGTGCCTTAATGTCATTTACTGCTGGATGAACATAGTATCATTTGGGGAAAAAAACTGGAAACATTTGAGGAATTGTTAAGTTTGAGAGGATTTCATCAGTTGTGATTAGTTGGATCCCAGCAATCATTTAGGTAACAATTTCCTTAGTTCAATTCAGAACAGAACTCAAAAATGAATGCAGTATATCCAAGTCTTTTTTCTTGTGTAAGTACAAGCAATGTAAAAAAATTTACATCATATCTTGTCTTAAGAACTAGGGATTGTTTCCTTCCCCCATTCAGAAATTCTGAAGATGTAATTAGATGTTACATAAATTGGATTTGACACAAGACAAACTAAGGAATTCATGTTTTCTACCCCTGCTGCTCATGCCTGTTTCTGCTGCCAGTTTTTTACTGCTCTGTTGTGCTGATGCAGATGTTAGTGGGTCTATGCAGAAATTATCCAGGTTAAACATCTCCACACATGAAAATATCCAGCAGCAAAACTTTTTTTATTCTTATCAGCTCAGATCTGCAGATCAAATCCAGCTTTATTTATACACATCCCTCCACAAAATCACACTAATATAAGCAAAGTGACACTGGACTGTGGTGAGGCTTTGCACCCAGGGAAAGCAAAACAAGAGTCTTTTAACAGAATTATGTAAACCAGTGGTATTGGTAATTCCTGATGCACCTCCTGGCCTGAAACAGCTTCTGCTTTCCGCTTGTCTGCCAAAGCAGAGACTCCAGGTGGAAGTGGCCTGGTGGAGTGCCTATCAGTGGGGTAATACTCACCGAACACAATACCTGGTGGGGTCTACTTCATTCTGAGATGTTTTTATACTTGCTTTATATTTAGCAAAAAAGCACCTGTGTTCTCTCACAGACTGTTTGAACAGTAGCAACTGTATTACATACAAGAAACAAACTCAACTCTTTACAGTTACTGGAGGAAAATGTGATGTTGAGAAACCAACCTACTGACTCCAGTACAATCTCTGTGTGTAGTGGCCTAAGTTCTCCATTCATGCCACAGTAGAAGATAGATAGACACAGCTTCTTCTGTAGATCACTTAGCATTTTCTACCACTTTTGCTTATTAGTGTAGGAAAGATGGAATAATTTTTTAAGGCATAATGATTTTTCTCTTGACTTATGCAACTCCTGCTTCTAGTGCAGTGAGGTTTGGGCCTAAGGTGATGCACAGCTCTCTGAGCCTCTGTTTGTTTGAATTCTGTACTGACATTTGATGGCCAGAATATCAAGATGGGTTTGCTGTTTTAAATGCATGGTCATTAAAAGATGTTAAGTCTGCACATTGTTTGACTGCATCCTGGTACCTTTGAGCCTGCTTAGGAGAGAATTTTACTTTTCCTCTAACTTCCTCAGGATGGGGTAAATCAGGATAACTCCAGATTTTGTCTTCTCTGAGCATGCCAGATAGAATTAGTATGTAAAGCCTTACCAATTAAGAGAGATAATTACAAACTGAGATGCAGGGAACTCCCATTCACTTGCAGCATTCACCAGTTTAAAATTTCTTCAGAAGAGATGCAGGGATAACACACCAGGGTGGGAACACTTCCTTTTAAAATTACTAAGCAACATTATTGTCTTAAATGTAAATTAGACAATTAGCGGGGTCAAGAGACCACACAAAAGATTTTATTGGTTTGAATAAAATGCAGCCTGACATCAACTAGTACAGTAGCAACCAGATTTTCTGAGTAAGTGTGAATCACCATATTAGTTGCAACTTCACCTTGTGTCTTGCTCACACATCTACTGTGTTCCAAATTTATTATAGGGTGGTAATTATTTAAATCCAGATTTTCTTGTTGTAAATACTGTATTTTACCCACTCTATTTCTACATTAGGGCTTGTTTATAATTTCTGTTCAGTCTTCATTCTACACCTGATATGTCTTCGAGTGTTCTTTCCTTGGTGCTTATTTTCTTCTTTTCTTGTGGGGTTTTGCTTAGAAGTTATGCAGACTATTTTTTAAGATCATAAAGGCATGAGTTTAACAGATTGTAAATTATAAATCTTGAGTTGACTTTTTGGCTAACACCCATGTGTTTTGGCTTTTACTACTTATTTGGCATGCCTTACCTTTTCATCCAGATGTAAGTAGTACTACTAAAGCAAAAAAGCTGTGGCTGTACTACAGTCATGTTTTTCACAAAGTTCCTCTTGTGTCAAGGGCTGTAGATCATCAAAGCAAAAGAAATCTGTTATTCTCCAGATTATATTTTGAATAGATAAGGCAGACAAATGATGAGAGAAAAGATGCCATATCGCCTGGATCATGTGCAAAATGAACAAGGGTACTGGGACGATGTGGTGAGAACATACGTGAAGTTTATAGTAAGTTGGAAACTGAATCCAAGTCATGCTTTAGTGCACTGCAAGCAAGAACTACTTCGCTTTCCTCCAGATTCTCTCAGCCTAAATTTTGGATTGACATGGTTATTACAGATTTAAATAATAGTGTGTAAAGTTTTACCTGAAGAGAATGTGGAAAATTTTCATTAGATCCTTATTTTCTGGGAAACGTGGTTAAAAAAGCATTGTCTTGGCTTTATTTACACATGAGAGACAGGGTTCCTGCCAGCCAGCCATGGATGCAGGGCTTCTCCCAAGTGAAATGCACTGTGAGGCGTTTAAAGCAGCAGAGCTGGAAGGGAAGAGAGGACTAGCCCTGCCAGTTAGGGAGACACAGCTAAATAAATTGAACACTTTATGCAGTGGCAGGAGCTGAATCATGTGCCAGACAAAGCAGACAGTAGGCGTAAAGCCCGGTTAGCATCCACCAGTTACTGAGAAATATCTGACCACAGACATAAGGATGACAGAATTGGATTTTTTTTAATTATTCAGAGGTCTGTGGGATTACAAGCCCATGCTTTTACTGCTAGAAGCACAGCGTGAGGCTGATGTGAAACCTAATGTTTGTTTTCCTGTCACTTTGAAGCAGTACAGCACATGGCCTGGGCAGGTATGCTGGGTGTCCCTTGTACAGGGGACATTCAGTGGACTTGGTAGGAGAGGAAAATATTACTATTTTTCCTTGTACTGTTATTGCAGCATAAAGGAAATAAGACCCAAACCCTCAAAAGTTCTTTGCCTGACTCCAAGTGATTTCAAGGGCATTCAGGCCCAGCGTATTTCCAGGGCTTGAGGCCAACGGGATTTTGTGTGGTGCCACCAGCAGTATGGGCTGTGTCACAGGCAGAGCCAGGATTTCTAGGTCCCAGGCTAGTGGCTTAACTGCTGGACCAGACTGCCTTTCCTAATCTTTGCTCAGATCTGTGCCTTTAACCTGTCTGTTCTGCATGAGGAAAACGACTGTGGTTTTTGTGCATCTGAGCTGAAAAGACTGTGTGCTTCTTGGGTATGGGAGGTCTGTTGTGTTGAACTTGTGCATTGTCAGAATAAAAAGCCTGAGTTTCAGTGCTGGGTGAGCAATACCTGGCACCCACTCAGCCCAGACCTCTTCGCTGATTAAATCCTGTGCTGTGAGATCATAACAAAATAATAACACGAATCACGAGAATACTCAGGAGTGCTTAGCTTGTGTTGAGCAGGAAAATCTCGAGGAAAGAGTCCACACAGTAAACAAACTGTGCAGTGCAAAGAAGAGAGTTTCTACAAAATCTTTGATCACAGATACATGTATTACATCTGTGTGTGCATAAAAACAGAGTTTAATAAAAGCACAGATGAATTGATTAATTCCAGATAATTAGCACACTAAATTTTACCATGGTTAGAGAATTCTGCTAAAGTGTGTTTCTTAAAAAAAAAAAAAAAATTTGCAAAAAAAAAATCTGCTTGATGCTGTGCCTGACTTTAACAAGTGAATAAAGCTACTCTTCGCTTGATTTGAGTCTGCATGTTAGAGTAGACAACCAGTAGATAATTTTGATGGTGATTTAGGGAAGGGGAGGGGGAAAAAATCCAACCAGGCACAGAGTATCTGTGTTCACTCCCACTGCAAGGTTTATTGATGCTGTCTGCAGATTTGTGTTTGCTTTACTGCTGGTAGTTAGAACTGGTGATCAAAGGCGAGTGTAGCCATAGCCATGAAGGGACATAATTGGTTGGACTCTTTGAGTCCTCTGTAACAATACTCGGTTTGTTGTGTTAGGCAGCGCTCCACAAAGTATAAAACATTGTATGATTGCTGGGGCAGTCGGTCAAATGTTTTCTCGTCTCGATTCCTTTTATACAGGAAACCAATATAGCTCAGAGCCCAGGGATGAAAGCTTTAAACCTGGAGGGGGCCTGGTGTTTCCTGAGAATCTCATGGGGGAAACATTCAGTCTCAAAACAGCTTCGCTGACAGATATATTTTTATAGCTTATTATTTTTTCTCCTCATTCTTTGTTTCATTGGAATATAATAGGCTCTTTATTTTTAAATGCTCATCTGTTCCTGCTGTTTATATCCTCACCCAAAAATCATAATTCTCTGGGTTATTTTCTTTTTTGACGTCCCACTTTGGTTACTGTTGAACATATGTGCTAAAAGGCTTGTATAGAAGGGACATTGTTTATTTTTGAGTAATAAATTTTCCATTTTCTTTTTTGTCTTTTGAAAAGAATCCCATATTCCATTTTGAAGCAAAAGGTTATAGACCTATTTATAGTTTTGAATTTTGGCAGTGATGTAAGCATGTTGTTTGGTTTTATGACTTCATGAGACAAAAAGCTGGAGCTGTAGATGAAAATTTAAAAGTGTTATTTTCCTGTTCTTTTTTTCTTTGTTACATGAAGTGGAGAAAATACTTCTGATGCAGCTCCACCTGGGTATAGCTTGTATTTCTGAGGACCACTCTAGGGGCTAAGCAGATAAGCTGCCCATGTCTTTAAGCTACAGAGGCAAGTTTCCCAGTGGACTCAAACATGCTAAGATTCAATGAAATAAAATGTACAGAATGGCTTCATTGCTTGGCAACATTTAAATGTGAAATATAAACCCCATGCTACTAGTGGCGTTATTTTTCTCTTCCATGCTTTTCAAAATTATTTGGATTTTTTAGTCATTAAAAAAGAATAGATACACAACTTATTGGTGCGATATTTTCTAATGCAGACAAAGAAGCAGCATAGGGTAGAAAAAAGGATTTTAGGAAACATAATATTGTTTATATCCCATCAGTTAGAAAACTGGAGGCGTTACAGAAGGGTGGACCTCAGAAAAGCAGTATTCCCAGGAGCTTAAACGCTGTGGCACACAGAAGATTATCACAAAAGTGACACAGCTACCTAGGCCACATTAGTAAGGACACTCCCCAAGCAAAAGCATTTGAAAGAGATTTAAAATCTGTGCGAAAAGAAGGCAGCAGGCCTTATTCTTACATTCCTCATATAAAATATGTTTTAGTGTGCTGCCTGTGAAAAGCAGCCTCCTCCTGCTCCTGCCCCATGCACCCTGCAGCCCTGGGGGACAGAGCTGGTATTTGCCCAAGTGCCCTTTGTGTGCCAGTGCCTGCACAGCGCCAGGGCAGTGTGGCACAAACACGTCACCTCTGGCACGGTGCAGCAGATTTCATGGTGAGTTCCTGCACCTTGAAAGCAAAGCAGGCTGGAGAGCCAGAGGAAGACTTTGTTCTCCGTGCTGCCACTGGCTCTGAATCACTTTTGGACAGTTCTTAAATCTGGTTCTTAATTACCTGCCTATAACTAACAACTAAAATGTTTGCCTCTGAGAATATTTGAGAATAGAGCTGGTGGGAAAAAAGACTTTTTTTGTCCCAGAAAAACTCTAGAGATTAAAATGTTATATATAAATAGGTATTTCTGTATATAATTATTTAATACAGAACATAACTTTATAAATCTATAAATATATGCACTTAATCTCCAGTTTAACAAATACCCAGATGAATAATGAAAACCCAAATAATGAAAATCTTTATTACAGAGTATTTCCTCTTCTTCAGATTTAAGTTTCAGTCATAATGTGTCTTATTGGGACAGTTAAATACATTGTTGGAATTTTGATGTTCTGTGGAAATAAATGTTTTTGCTAAAGTGGCTTTTGCTACTCAAAAGCTGTTTCAGAAATGCCTTCTGTTTCTTGACTTAATGTAGTACCTGGAAATTATTATAAGTTCCTTGCAAAAGAACAGCCAGAGATCTCTTCTATTATAATTAATAATTATAATGTAATTAATAACTGCTACTATGATTACTTAACCCTTTGAAGTATTTATGTTCTTTTATGTGCTTTCCTCCTTGCAGACTGATTATCTTAATTATTTCTGTTTGCATGCACTTAGCACCTATTAAAATGAAATTTTAAGCAGATTAGAAACTGCTTTGTGTGTTTGGAGGCCATCACAGTGGGACTAACTTTTCTCATCTCCCTGTGCTGATGGGCTTGGACTTTGTGTTGTGTCTTTTTCCCAGACCTTTGACAAAAAACTCACTCTGTCTGCTTTCAGCATTTTGAGCCTTACGGGTAATGGCCTAATGATTAACTCTTGGAGCAATGGGGAGCCAACTGTTTGCAGTCATCCCAATATAGGGAATTCTGCCAGCTCTTAAAAGAAAGAAACTTGTGGAAGTTTGTAGACTTGACACATTTTGTAACTGGATAATGAGTGGCTTTTCATGTTGCAGTCAGTATTAAAGGTTACAGACTCTTTGTCACTGTTCACAAGCCCCTTGGGCAATGAGGATATTTTAAAATCCTCAGTGGATGGAGGTCAAGTATGCAAGTCTGCCCAGGAACTGTCTGCAAGGCTGAACAAGTTATAGACACAATTTTAAAGAGACCTAGAAAATCACTTTTTTCATCTTTAAAATAAGTAATAACATAAAAGAATAAAACCATCTGCTTTGAGTGGTCTCCAAAAACTGGTGAGATGAGGCTTAAATTTGAACATCACTATGCTGAGGCATTGCACTCTTTGTGAAGCTGTGTCTACACAATATGGGTTGAGTTTTGTTTCTTTTCCTGGCCATGATGGGATTATCGGATGCAGTTCCTGCTCTCACTCCCACAGAGGAATGGTGCAGCAGTGCTCTGTCTCTCACTGCATCAGCTTTTTGAGCTGAGTCACTGTGCCTGCAAAAGTGGCTCACACCTGTGGAGCTGTTGAACCATCCTGGATGTCCTGGGAGACTCAAGACTCTAAAGTGGTCTGTAGCTCTTCCTCTTCCTCAGATAAGCCCTTGCTAACTGTGTTTGTATGGTATTTCCTGGGTAGTTTTCCTGTTCTGCTTCATCTGTTTCCCTCAGCACAGCCTGTTATGGGTAGGTGTCAGAAGTTTTCCTTTTGCTCTCAGATCCAGGTCTCTACAATACTGTTGAAGTACTGCTGAGACTTTGGGATTCAGGAGATCTGAGTGTTTTGGGATTTTTTAGGCTTATTTCTGAGATGGCCTTTCTTCCTCTCTGAAGTGATAAAATTTGCTTGCCTCTCTGGAGTGATAAAATTTGCCTGCCTCACTGGTTCACGCAATGGTGTCTGTTAAAGTTTTTGAGATGCTTGCAGGAAAAAGTAAAGTGCTACCTGTGGTGGTAGTGTCATACTGTAACCTTGTCTTCCCTAATTTAAGCACAAGACTTTAAGTTTTCTGTACTTCAGCTTGGAATATATTGTATCATCATCATGGAATCCAGGGCACTCTGTACCCCAGTGACATACTTAGCTAAGGGACAAGGAAGGAAAAGCAATGGATGAAGGCTTCTGTCATGGATTGGAGCTGATATTGACCAGGCATTGCTCTCCTCCCTTCAGCTCGATAAGCTTTTTCAGTTTCTTCAGCCTGGTTGCTTTTATGCTGTCGTATTTATTGCTATATGGTTGTTGTCTTTTTTATTGCACATAATAGCTAATTGAGACTCGAGGAACTTTATTTGTTTAACCTTGGATCTCTGGAAGAGAAGGTGGTTACTTTGAACCTTTCAGCCTTCTGCTCTTAAATGCATTGAGACAAGCAACTCAAATTTTGTTTTTTTATTGCAATTTTAAAGTCACAAATAGATACCTTCATTCTTACAAGCAACATCAAAAGGCCAGAGAGTCTGGAGTGTATCAATCATGCATTGGTCATTCACCATTAATCAACCTACACATGCTTGTATCTCTATCAGGATCTCTTCTCCTTCCAGTGTGTTCATGCTGCCCCACTGCTGGGGAAATATGGTCAGGAGGAAACCCAATAGGGTCCAGTTGTCATGTGCTGTAAGAAAGGACAACTTGACTTCCTGACATACTTTGGTATGAGTCTAGTGTTTGTCACATGAATGAGTCTATGCTTATTTATATGCAATGCCATTACATTTCAGCTGTGGAGCTTGGATTTTCTGTTTGCAGTTCTCATGAAGATTGCTTAAAATAACAGATCCTAACTGTTGCAGACTGATTAGTTCATTTTATAACTGATAAAAATAATAAAGTAATAAACATCAAAGTGCTAGGGTGCAAAGTCCAAAAATGTAAAGTAAGAGCAAACATGAGAATGTCTGATAGTTATTGCCAGTTCCCATGTACATGTATTTGTGTGTTATGACCCACCCCTTTTTTGTGCTGTGCAGTCTGTGTGTCATCATTGCTTAACTCCACTCTCCCTGTTGTGCAATTTGTTTGGGCCTGCATCTCACTAGTCAATATATTGGTTTTCATTAGTGCTCTGCTTTCATAAACGGAATTATCTCTTTGGATGGGAAATACAGTAAAAGAACAGATGTGTTGCTTTGGAAGGACAGTGCTCTTGTTTGTGTGCATAGGTATTACTTAACAGAGGCTATGTATACTGGACTGCATGCCTTTTTGGGGTTAGTTAAAATAAGATTGGATTGTATGTATAATGCATAGAGTAAAATTTTAAAAGCCGCTTTCTACCTAAAGCAATGAATTTAAAACATACTTCCTTATTCTTTCCCTTCTGATGTTTCCTCTCAACCCTGTTATTATTACTTTTATGCACCAAAGATAAGCTCACTTGCCCTATAAATCTAGTGACAGGAAAACTGTGCCCCGGAAAGATTATATTAACACACAAGAGCTCAAATTGTTGCTAGAAAAGAAAATTATGCAGAAAAAAGAGAAGTTATTAGTTCACATGCAATCCACAGTCATGTAGGAAGTATGTAAGAAATACAGAAATTAGTCCAAATGTCCCAAATTCTAGTCAGTATGTCAATGAAAGAGCTCCTGTCTGTTGTTGATTCCTTCTCTCTTGGTCATCCACATATCAGGTGTATACTTTGTGGTGATAGTCCCAATAAACACAACATGAAGACAATATATGGAATATCTGGTGGGAAAATATAAACTCCTTATTGGTTTGTTATTTATTGTTGCTTTTTTCTCTTTGTTGGGTTTTTTGTTTGGGATTTTTGTTTTTGTTTTCTTTTTGTTTTCTTTCTTTTTTCTTCAACTAGTAATCTGTGTAGTGGCAGAGTGGGAAAGAAGCTGCTGGGTGCTGTGGCTCAGGATTATAGCTGAGCAGATCTACTGGCTTATCTTTGAGAAAAGGGTCCCCTCCCTCCATCCCTCCCTCCCTTTCTCCGCTCTCTGGTGGATGTAGGACAGCATGCTACACGCATTCAGTTCCCTGGTGTGGCAGAAGATGGATCCTGGGTAGTTTTGGGGGTTTACTGAGCCAGTGTAAATAAGGGGTCTACAAGTGAAAAGACCAGTTCAAGAAATGCCTATAGAATTTCCCTTCTGTTAACCTCTCCAGTTTTCTGAGTTGCTACCTAAATTTCTGTCTGCAAAGAGCAAGGAATCCTTTGAAAAAAATTATTCCATGGTGATACATGTGGCACAACTGTAATTTTGCTTTTATTCACTAGATACAGATCAGTGCTTTTCCTTAAAATCTTCTTTATGTTATGGGATTGTCTAATGACAAGCTCTTCAAAGGAGAGAAACAATATTCTTACGCACATGGAAGCCATCAATGTTTCCCCTGCTGCTCCTTTGGCTTGATGCTGCATTCAAGGAGTAATTGTGGGAAGTCAGTGCTCCTCTTCCTAAACATAAACTAGGCTGAACTGCACTCTTCCTGTCTGCTATTGTTAGCAAGAACATTAGAAAATTGCTGTGTACCAAGTCAGTCATGGAGAAGAAAAAAGCAGGACAATTAGCATTTTTTTCACAGCTTAATGCAATGCCCACCTTTTCACCTACCCTATACAGGATTGTTTGCCCTGGGAACTTTGTCAAATAGTCTTGATGAGAAGGATGATTTCATTCCCTTTAATGAAATTATATGGGGAAATAAAGCAGACAGATTCCCCTTTTTTTTCTCAGCAACGCTGTTCACTTTCAGACAAGTGTTAGCCCATGAACAGAGCAGTAGTATGTTTGTTCAGCAAGCATGGTAAGAGCTTTTTCAAACTTATATAGTCTCGTTAGCTAAGATCATTATTAAATAATTTGTCATTAACTTTCTCTCTGTTGTCACAAGAGAAATCAGTGAAATTCTGTCAAACATAGAACCAGATATGCAACAATTTTCTATATGTCTTAGCACCTTCCTACTTCAGATTGAGATTGTTAGTTTAAAAAAAAAAAAGAAGGGAAAAAAGGCACCTAAACCAAAGTTTGCATTTCTGGATTTATTTATTTGCAACAAAAAATAGTATAATATAAGTGTCAGAGAAATGCATGACACAGTTGCATACTATCAATGAGGATCTTGCTATAAATTTGTTTTTGAAGCCTAATGTGTTGGGATGAAACTCTTTCTGCTCCTAAAATTTCTCTATCTGTACATACTGGGGATTTTATTATTCACAGTCTTCTTTCAAGGAATTTTCACTGAGGTGAGAAAAAAAAAAAAGTTTTATGGCAGGTGTGAAATATCGTATGGAAATTTCTAGTACGGAACAACAAATTTACTTCTGTGTTTGGAATTAGTTTCAAGCTTTTGTTTCTGTTCTTTAAAAGATACTGCAGTTTTCTGAGCAACACATCTAGTTGCCAGCTGTTTTGAAGACTGTGATTTTCAAAACATTTATCTTGTGACATAATAGTATATTTTTAAGTCTTGAATATGGCTGATTTGGGCCTGGTGAATTAGTCAGCTTAATCTAATTTAACATTTTTATTTCTTTTGTTCCTGGCTTTTATAAGTAAGGAGATTTATAAGGCATCTTTATAAGATGGAACCATATATAATTTAATAACATGATTCAGAGAAGCATTTCTTCCCTGTGACTGGAGTAAGAAAATTTTCTTTTTTAGAAACACAAACACAGTGAATGATGATAAACATGCTCAAAGGATTTTTAGGCTAATAAGTCATGAATAAGTGTTGTCTCTCCTTGAAGAGATGAATAAAGTGATTGTACTTACTAAGCTGAGCAATGCATTTAAGAATATCTAGTACTGCTATTCAAAAATGCTCTTTTAATAACCTTTTTGTGCAGATAACTGTTGGCCTGTGCGAATTTCACAGTCAAAAGTAAGGAGTCGTCTTCTGCATTGGCTTGCCCAGTTTTAGAGCTGAGTTTGAAACTGCAAGTCTTCTCCAATAGAAATGGAAAGACAAAGATTCTTTTGCTAGAAAGAGTGAGAATTGTAGGTCTAAAAATGTGAAATGAGACCTAACAGCTTGTGCTACAAAAAATTTTACTGACCTATATGGTCAATTGAAAAGACTGGCTGGATTTTGGGAAAACCAGCCACCTTAAAAATATATGTTTTCATATCTTGTGTTCCAGAAAAGTCATTATTATGGGCTGAACATGGCTTAAAAAGCTGAAACCTTTTACAATTTTCTGTCAAAACTAAATGTTGACAGGATTCAGTCTAGGGAAATCAAGGCCTTGTTCAAATGGAAACATTTAAATTTAGTAAAAATTGTTGAAGCAGCGTCTATCTAAAGTCTCATACATGGTCTCATATATGCCAGCCAGAAACATGGTATAATTGACAATAATTGTAGTTGAGAGTCTGCTTTTCAAGGAATTATTTGAAGTAGTCTCATAGCAAAACGATGCTATCTTCCTCATTGCTTGTTCTCTGAGACATCATTTGGTCTTTGTCTCTTAGGGACTAAAACGAATACTCAGCAGTTCTGTAGGGGTAAGGAGGAAAACCCTGACCCAGCTGAAGTCACTGGTTTCATGCTGAGGTCATATATAGGGCCATATATATTGGTTTTGTGTCATAAAGTGTTACATTCCTTCCCACGTGGTTAAGCTGTGCTGAGTTGGAAGAGCGTTTCTTGGCACAGCATGAATGATTTTGAAGATGTTTGTCCCTTCTAGACTTCCTGGCCAAACTGTAAGAACTTGGTAGGGAAGAGAGAGGGTTCAGGAATGCCGCCAGCCACCATAAGCTGTTGTAGACAAACTGTGCTTCCTGTGGTGCTCAAGTACTGCCACTTTTACAGCTATGGGACACACGGGATGAGTAGCGAAATCTTCCGGACACTGGAAGAGTTCGCCATTCTGTGCGTGAGAGATTTGCATGTGAGCATGGTGTATGCATAGGGTCTGTTGTTTTAAAGAGGGGTGTAATGACTTACCCATTGCCTGCCTAAGAACTCCTTTTTAATGTTAAACATCCATGGAACTACACTGGAAGCAGTCTCAGCTGGCTACATTTCTGAGAAAAGTGCATCACAATAGCACATTAGTCATCCTCACTTGATAAAAACAAGAAGGATGAATGAAAAGCTGTACCACAATGTGGAGCTCTCAAGAGCAGCTTATATTGAAAGAGCTAGGAGTTTTTCCTTGTTGTTTTTAAAGTGTGTTTGAAGACACCACTGCTCCTTGAAAGCCTCTCAGTTTTAGGTTTGAAAAACTGCAGGCTCCTTGGGATTTCAGGACCTGTACCAGTGGTTGATTCAGGCCTTTTACTCTTTGAGAGAGAAACAAAATTCTGGCTTCTGCCGTGGCATGAGGCCATATGATGTGTCCTTGGAAACAACCAAGTAGAAAAGGTTTTCCTGCTCTGTGTAAACATTCAAGAGCACGCAGAATTTTCTGGGAGAGCTGGGCTTTTGTCCTGAATCGCTACATTCTTTCTCCACAACTGCAGTGAGCTGCTGCCTTCCAGCATGCTGTACAGTGCAGTTGGATTGCACGTGAACAGTGCTTGGGGCACATGAATACTCTTTAAGTGAGTTATAGTGACTAATTGCGCTATACTGAATAAATGCTATTAGTCTTTCTCTGTTTCAGTGTGCAGTAAAGGGCAGTTTTCCAGGACTGAATAAATGGTGCTGTGCCAGGTGTGAGGATCTGTTGAGCTGTATGTAGATCTCAGAGGGAAAAAAAGCAGGTTTGGTGACTTATTGAAAGACTTCTGCTTGTAAAAGAAAAACATAGAAATGGTCTCTTAGTTGCTGGTAGAAAATAATAGAAGGAACTCTAGATGCAAAACCATGATTTGAGCAACGGGTTAGCTGGGCAATCAAGATGAGAATGATTTCTGTTTCTCATTGTAAAATAATATATCAGTCAGATGTTAGTCGTCATTGCAGGAAAGTGGCAAAAACACAGCAGTAAAGAGACCCCAATATACCTACCAGATGATGCTCAAACTGCTGATGGCACCAAGCTCACATCTGTAAGTTCAAAGACTTAACACTTGGTCCTTCATTCCCACATTTGTTCATCCAGCTGCTTTGGTTCTGTGGGCAAAATTTCATCGTGGGAGTCATTTAAAACTGGCTCATGGGTTCACAGGCATGTGAAGAGTACTTAAAAAATATGAAGCATTTTTACATGCAATGTGATTTATAAGTTTGCTTTTTTTCTGTATGACTGATTTCATTGTCATTTCAAGCTGTGATGTTACACAACAGAGAGAATCACCCTCTGCTGTTATAGGCACTTTTATTCTTTGCCTCTTATTTGGTTTGCCATTGAAATATTGGGACAAATGCCTCAAGAAATGGTTCAACAGTCTCTCTGAGGCTTTGGAGGCCTAGACAAAGCAATGGAAGGAACATGCAATGTGCAAGTTATGCACTAGGGAATCATGAAGACATTCAGTTATTGTTTTTTGTGTTCTGAATGAAATTACTTTTGTAATTTTATTAAAATGTAGAACTCAGGCTTGCAAGGTGTTAAACACACTGCTCCTTCTGAAGACAGTGAAGAGTGATGGATTTTTTTTCTCTCCCCTCCTATGCCTCTGTACCACATTGACATTTGTTTCAATCCTGAGATAGCATTTAGAATAAACATTTGGAATTGAAGTCCCTAAATTTGCTAAAAAAACTAACTCCAAGGCAGATAATAAAACTATGAGGATAAGCTGCTACTTCAAATGAGTGGAAGTATTTTTTAAATAGGTTTCAATGTGTTTATGTCATAGATATTCAGGACTAGATTTGGGGCTTTTTTAAACTTCCTTTTATTAATGTTGGGTTATTACTGGAGATACTATGTGTTTGTCTTAAGCTAAAATGTAATTGGTTATAAAAGTCTTGACACATCATGATTTTTAGGAGGCCACTACTCCTATTTTCTTAAAAAAGTTACAAGTGATGTGTCCTAAAATATAAACTTCCAAATATGGATTAGATCATACAGTATAAAATAGTGCTGTTTATGCCCAAGCAAATAATAAGGTCACTAGTCTGGTATTAGGCCTTAAAGTAGGACTAACTAAAGATTTCTTAAAAAAATAAAAAGAGGGAAAGGAAAAGTCCTTGAAAACGACTTCCGAAGAGCAAAGCCTTCTACTTCTTGTATGCTCCCTATTCATTTGACTTTTAACAGAATAACAGTACAGGAGCAGATTTTGAGAATGTCAAGGGGAAAACACCAAAATTCCATTCTCTTAAGTTTGAGAAGATGTGACTCTTAGCTGCATTTCTTCAGTATGTCAGATTTAAATGTAGTTGCCCCTGGAATGAAGTTGATAACAGAGTGATTAGCTAGTGTCAGTGACCTATTATTTATGCATCTCACCTTAAAAGTCTATAGCAACCAAGACTGGCCTTACCAAGAGTCGGGGCTGAGGCACCCACTTAGGAGAAATGCCATCAATGCAACTTCTGTTTTGGAGGAGTGGAAGGTGGCATTAAGTATGGTGGTAACTGAACAGGTTTCATAGGTATGTACATCCTGCATTGTTCCCAGTGTCACTGGTCAAATCCTGTTGCTGCTTTTTATGCTTCTGTCATGACAAAAGTGTAACAGGAGAAAAAAAGTTTGTCATCACTGTTCTTTCTGTTCTTTGTATCATCTTACCTTTCAATCCTGATGCCCAAGGAGGTGCAGAATGACAATATTTCTCAAAACTGACTTGGTTTTGGAGAAAACAACTATGATAACTATTCTCCTAAAAATTAATAAACTGCTGTTAATTGAGGGTGCAAGCAAAACTATAAAGATACTTAATGGAATGCATCTGGGTTTCCCCGTCCTGTGCTGAAATGAGAAACCAAGAAAAGAAAAGTAGATGTAAAGCTATAGTGATTTGAATGCTGGAAATTAATTTCAGAGGATGACTGGTGTTTTTGGTGAGACAAGACTTGGTATTTTTTTGTTAATCTGGATCAAAATATGAGCATGGTCAGAGTGAGCTTAAATGTAATAAAATGTGGGATCAAGGTATGGTAGGCAGCAATGAAAATGAAAATAACTTTCAAATTATTTCCATTAAAAAAACTCAGGATGGTAAAGGGATCTTCTCCTGTCTGAAAATATAAGATCTTGTATGCCTCTGCAAAATGCACAGAATTTGGCTTCTAGAATTTCAGTACGTTTACTAAGCCTCAAAAAGAGCTGAAAATGAGGGAGTCCTTGCTCTAAACGTCAGCAACTTGGCAAAGCTTTGGACAGTTGGCATTGACATCAATGCTAGTATTCAGCTGACATCCTTGTTCAATGTATCTTTCTTACTGCAACAGGCAGGGGACAAGAGCTATTGTGACTGCAGCTTTGAAAGCAATATTTTATTAAGTAAGTTGATGTGCTTATTGGGAAACTGCAAATCATTTTTATATGGCCTTTTTTCCCTCTTTATTAACGGCTCTTGAAGGGGTTCTCTTTGCATGCAATAAAGTTTTATCTTTACAGTAAATACGTAGTGAGTTTCCATACTTCAGCTTGCTGCTCAATGGGTATGAGGGGCAGAATTTTTCCTTTAAATACCCTCATTCTCTACCTACACTTTCAGGAAGAAGTACATTTGATGGTGTTTGACTTGTGCTGAACATGCAAATCATCCTTTTTATTAAAGGGTGAAATGTCCAGTTCTTCTAAATGAGTGAATAAGGAAAAAAATAACATTTCAGTGAGTTGCTTCCCCTTACTTCCAAAAATTTTACCTAGACTGTGCTCGTGGAAGTAAAAAGGTAACTTGCTAATATTTTGGAGGGGAAAGCAACTTGTGCAGAGAGATGTAATCATTATCCTTTGCTTGGGCCTCCCAGGGAAGAGGGAGAAACCAAGATATGAATATTAAAGGGTTAAGCACAACGTTGAGAGCAATTTGTCTATTGTTTCTCTATTCATATCTTTCACCAACTTACCACTCATCACCTTTTCCAAGTAGTCTGCATATAGCAACAAATGGCGCCATAGACAAACCCGATGCAATCTCCTGTTTTCTTTTCGTAAGCATTTGTAAATTTGTTAAAAGGAAAAGTAAGGGAAATGGGAGAAAAATGTTTATTTTGTAGAAGCTGTACCAAGGAGCATTGAGAACAGGGGACTCTTTTTGCTGTAACCCCCTGTGCTACCTGATGGGCCTCCACAGTTCTGCATGTGATTTGGTTTCCTTAAAGGAGTTGTTCTGTGTCATTGAAATGAACCTGGGTTCTCTTCACAGCACTCTTGAGGATCCTGAGCTTGCATTCTGAATATTTAGAGCATGTTGTCAGAACCCTAGGTTCAAAACTGGACTCTGTTTTGCTCCATCTTTAATTTGCTGCTAATTTTCATCTCTCTGTTTAATTCCATAATTAATTCCATAGTTTTCTTCAATGACATATCTGCATATAATTGCTACATGTATGTTGCTCAACGTCCTCTAAATTTAAATAATTCCTTTACTAGGTAAGTTCATTACTTTTTCTTAAAAAGAAATCTATTCCCTTTTCTTTTTTAAATTTTTTTTTTGTCTCTAAGCTTCTTTCAGTTCCAGCTGATTTGCTGACTTTAAAAGATGAAAGACATTTATCTTTCTTTACTTGGAAAACAATGATATGCTTTATTTGAACATAAGTTATTTCAGTTTAAAAAAAACAAACAATAAAACAACAATCAAATATCAAGTAAAAAAACCATCCCACTCCCCAAACTTAGGAAAACAAAAAGTCTCTGCAAGAGTAGATAGTTTGTATCTCTTTTCTTGCAGTTGAATGCAAGATAAAAATGCCAACTGTCCTTATTATAATAGCAGATTTTTAGGTTTTTATAATCGTGAAGCATTGTTGTAAGACATACTTATTTTCCCTTGATGAGTTTTATAACTTATGAAATTTTCATTGAGATGCAAAGAGTAGGCTCTCATATTTTGGCTGAGTGCTTGTCAGCGGTCCGGGTAGAACTTCTGGTGACTGGTCACAGGAAAAGGTCATCCTACACCATTCAACCTTCCAAACTGTAGCAAAGGCTAGCCAAAATGTATTTAAAACAGCTGTTCTTTTGTAGCAGCAATTACTGTAGTTGTTACAAGGAAGTTAGATGAACACAAATGGGAGGAAGATCAGTTTAACAATTGTAAATCCTTGCTGCCACTCATTTCTGAGTACGGAGCCTTGAATGAATGGAATTAACTTCTGTTTCTTTAGAAATACAATTGATTGAATGTTTTGCCACCAAGATGCAGAAGATCTTGTCAGTAAAAAGAAAATCAACATTAATTCCTTCCTGCCAATTGCACAACAATTATATTCCAAGTTTTTCCCATCTCATTTGATGATTTGAATATATGTATGTGCATAAAGGCTGGTTAGCCTATTTAAATGGTAATTGCAAGACCTGGAAAGTTTATTGCCTTATATGAAAGATTTTTGGAGAACTTCTGTTACCTCTTTGGCCAATACTGATCTTTGCCATATAATGTTAGTGGACCAAGACTTTACTAGCCAGTCTTGCTAGCCCCTAGCACTGGCAATGTGGATTCACTGGCCAAAAAACCAGCATGAATTTCTGGCTGCAGTTGGTTTGAGGTATCTGTGGCTCTTGGTAGAACAGGAGAGAAAAAAGCTTCTGGTCAGATAGATTTTCCTGACTTTTGAAGAGCATTTTGTCTCCTTATCTTTTGCAAACTGTGCTGTAAACACTTCTTTAACTACTTCCAGAGCTCATTTCCACAAGCACAACATTTGGCTCGGCGGCTGGATTACCAGCAGAACAGAGGGGAGCAGTGTCACACGGTCACTTTGTTGCCTGTGTTAGGCTCTATCGCTGGCCAGCCAGTGTTTACAGAATGCCACAGTTAACGTTGCCCAGATGCTCTGTCTGTGGGAAGCCCAGAAAGCAGGCACGGAGCGCCGGTGTTTTGCAAACCCGACCATCTTATCCGAGCCCTTGCCTGTTTGTGCGAGCGGGGTCATCCTGCAGCCCGGGCGGGCTGTCAGCCCTGACAGGAGATAGCACTGCCCAAGATGTTGAGGTTTGGGTTGTTTAGGCCCCTTACGACTTTTCAACAAACATTTTAGAGCAGTGTGGTGAGGGTTCTCTGGCATCTTGTGGACCCATGAGTGTTTTTTAATGTAAGACTGGTAGGAATATTGCCTCTATCTACAGGAACATTTTATGTAGTTGCTAACAAAGCACGTGGACTTTGCAGGGGCTGCATGGTTTCCAGCCTGTGTTTTGCTCTGGTCATTACTTTTTGTGTTTAGGTGTACATTTTTTCCAGTTTTTCCATTTCCCACATATGTTGATGATTGCTAAAGTCAATCATATATTTTAGACAATCAGCTTTCTTAGGGTAGATTGCTCTTCATGGAATACACAAAATAAGATTTTTTGTTTATTTGTTTTTGTGACAGGTTTTAGATTGTGCATATCACATGCATGTCAACTAATCCTAAGAAATGAAAAAGTAAAACTATTTTTAGCCATGTTGTGAGGGGATATTTGAAGCAAAATATACAATCTAACTACGTAGTGTCATTATAGAATAATGCAATAATATATTACAGAAAAGAGTCAATATTTCTCAGAAAATAAACACTTCAGAAACAGTCACATTCCATCATGTGCATATCTGGAATGTAAGAAAATATGAGTAATTTTAGCAACTCTATTTGTTTTTCACTAACTGTGCACAAGGCACAGAAATCTCTTGCCTATACAACCTTTTAAAATAATGTCTGCTTTTATGGGTTTAAAAAAGCATTTAAATTTCATAATGTGGTTTTTCGAACTTTTTTTTTAAATGGGTTATTTGGTGTTGCATATTTCTATTTAAGAATTTTTTTTTTTTTTTTGTTGTTTGTTTGTTTCCTGAGGAACTAATTTTTTTTTCCTGTATATTTTTACTTTCTTATACAAGAAATTTTGTGTACAACACACAAATTACCTTGTTACCTGAGGTTCTACTATGATTTTTAAGTGTGTGAATAAAGGCTTTTCCTTTAAGGGCTGGAGGTAGGGTTCTTTTAACTGCTTCATATCCACATTCCAAAACCTATTTAAAAACCTGAGTCTAAAGTACAGCTGACAATGAACTCTATTTTCAGCTAAAACTCCCTCCTCCCCCACTTCGCCACACACTGTTTCTGCTGCTGGTCCACTTGTGATAAAGACCAAAACTGTTGTTTGGCTGACATGCAGAAGGAGTTGTTTATCAAAAGGAGGCTATTCTAGGAGGATATGCTCTTTAAACAGAACAATGGGGATTTTGAAGATAACCAAATCAGTACTACATAGGTGTTAGATCTGTTTTAAATTGTTTCTGTGTTGGAAAGTAGGTGGGGGCCCTGGTATTTGGCTTTGAATCCCTGGCTTGCAAGTGTGAAATGGCTAAATCGAAATTAGCTGCCAGCTGTGCTTTGTACTGCAGCTCATGCTTGTCTGTAGGGCCTGAGCAGAGCACCTGAGGAGCACAGGCTGGGGGTGCAGGGAAAGGGGCCCAGAAAATCCAGTTTAATTTTGTGATCCAAGTGTACCTTGCACTTCACCCAGGCTGGTTTGGTTTGGTTTTTTTAATCCATTTTGGCGCTGCCTAGTTGAAGCGGCAGTACCTAAAAGCAAACCTACATGCAGAGTCATCTTTGACCAGTTAGGTCAGGCTATAGACACATCCTTGTCCTGCTGATATAAATGAATTGGTTTCTGGACATGACAGAAGTAAGTATCAATAGCTGATAAGTGGGAGGAGAAACCAGGGAACTTCATGGGAAACTTAGTTCTGTACAAAAGATTAGCAGAAACATATGAAGCATTTTTGTTTGCTTGCACCTTCTGCAGAGAAAGAATCTCAGCAAGAATAAAGGTGACCTTCAAAGGCAAGGGAGAGGAATATTACATGTTCTGTCAAGCTCTTGGATGACTGTTTCTATTCTTTCTGAGCTATGACAATCCCTAATTTTCCCCAATGAAAGCTTTTCTTCGAGTATTTTCTCATACATTTTTGTTATTTTGGAACGTCACTAGGTACAACTGAAAATTCCCCTTTCTCCCTCACTTGAAGTGCTCTTTCATGATACATTTAAAATTAAGAAAGTGAAGCTTCCCTATATATAAAGCAGTATCAACTCTGTTCCCTCCCCCCAGCAATGCCTCTATATACAAGAAAAGAAAAGAGCAGAAAACTTCCTTCTTCTCTAGTGCTGATCATATGCAAGTGATTTATTTAAGGCCACACAGGGAATTGTTTGTAAGAGAGAGATGATTATCTCTGCTAGCCATCTGATTAAAGCTTAGCTTAAATATGTTTGGAAATTTCCAGGTGGTTCAGGAGAACATCTGGGGGTGTCTACTTTTCCTGAAATGTGTTTTGATTGATTATGGAAGGGGAGAGGTCTTTTTTATTCACCTGGTCGATGTCTCCTGGCCCCAAAATTCGGAACTAAACTCTTTTTTTCAGCTGTAAATCTCCTACCTTCTCCCTCCTTCAATACAAATGCAAGCTTAAATTCTTTTAAGTGTGAAAAGGGCACTTCAGTGACCCCTGCCTAACATCACTGACACTGTTTGGCATCCTCACCTGAAGCCTGGATTTATTTTCTTAGAGATTCCCACTAGGTAAACCCCATGGAAAAACTAACCCTTGACAGCTCTTGCTGTTTTAACCATCACCTTTTAGAGCCAAGTGTGATGATGTGTGGATGAGGAGGGGCAGTTTGTTTATGCTAAAGCCAGCCTTGCTGTTTGTTTTTTATTCTGTCTTGATGCGATGCATTTTCAGAAACTGTAGCAGATGTCCAAGAAGAAAAAGTGACTGTGGTTATTCAGACAGACGCAGGGATGTGCTTTGTGCAGCAAGGTAAGGGGTGTAACCTGATTATTGCAGTAAGTTTTGACAGAGACAGCGCTGTCAAGAGTGGCAAATAAGGAACCCTTTCCTGTGCTTGCTTAGAGCAATTCCATTGCAAGGGGACACAAGGATATCTCAGCCAACAGTGACAACTCTGTAGCTTCCTGTGTTGTTCAGTCCTCTTGGAACTATGTACTGTGCTCTACTGTTGATTGTACAGACTGCTTCATAGGTACGTTGCCTGAGATTTAAACTTACTAAAGTAAAATGATCCTCTTTTAATTGAAATGGATTCCTAAAGAGGGTTGGGGCTTAAATTATTGTGCCCCAGTACAGACTTACAGGCCTATTATTTACCTTTGTGTTTGGAAAAGCTGTCCTTGACTTTTAAATTTTTTCTTATCTAAGTCAAGAAACCATACTTCCATTTGGCTGTGTGTTTTTTTGGCTTTGTTCTAATAACTCTTGACCTACGCACGTAGATTTAACTGAGTGGGAATAAGGGTTGTTCCTGTTTTTCACAATAGCTCATATACATTGACAGAGATGTTGGAAACCAGGCTTTATGACAGTGTAAAGGGTAGAAACCCATCTTAAAAGGAAATACATTCCCATACTTGAAATACTGAAAGAGTAAGTGGAGGAAATGATTATCACTTTCAGTGCTGCTGGAGTCCAATGAGCTCTGTTTCTGATTCTCTGTTTTGTACATACTCACACCTGAAATTTTGCCAATGTTGAGCTCCAAGCATCAATTGCTACTGCTTGAATTTCTGTCTTACGTTAATGATTGTTTCTTTGGTCTCACCGTTGTGCTGGATGGAACCTAGGAGACTATCACAATGTAAATAAATATAATCTGTTTGTTTCTAGCCTGGTTAAAAAAAAAGTAAGTTGTATGTGTCAAAGAAGGGGAAAAACTGTTAAGGATTCATTTGCATTCCTTTGAGATGCAGGAGGTACCGGAAGCAACAGGTTTAGGGGAGGGCTAGCAAAGTCATTCCATAGGGGTATAACAATAGGGAAACACAGTAGAGTGGTTAGTTGCTGTTAGATTAGATTAGTGCAGATTTATTTGGTAAGTGGTGTTTATTTTTCTGTTAATCATATAGAGATACTTAAAGCTTGCAGAAAAAGTTTAATTCCACAAATCATTGTGGAGAAATTGTGGCGAATGGTTAGATTCATTCCTGGGTGGTGTTTTTTTCTTTTTTTCTTTTTAATCCTTCATATGAAGAAATGCCAATTTTTAGTTTTTAATTTTTATTAGAAATGCTAGACTAGAACTAGAAAATAGAAGATGGCAGTAAAATAGTGCAGTAGTTCAGGTATACTGAATTTCTCTGCTACCGTGATTGTCCCTAGGCTGGATTTTTATTCATGTTTTGCATTACTGATATTTTTTTGCTGCCTTTGCCCTGTTGTTATAATCTTAAATGTGGTGAAATATGCTGACTCGTACCACATTTAATATTTCAGCAAAGGAGAGCAAATAGAAAGAACAAATGAGTTCACAGTTTGCTAGAGCTAATTTTGTGTAGTGACTAGCTTACATCATGGATTTCTGTGCTAGTTAGCTGTTTGAAAGTAAAATAAGAGGTGTAGTAATGGAAATTAAGAGAAAGGTTGTCGTTTCAGAGGGACAGCCTCTTCACACCATTGCCAAATCACCTCTCATTCACTTTGCATTTGTAGTTATAAAATAAGACACACTTCTGATTGCTGCTGACAGCCCTCCTCAATATTCATGGTTTCCCTTCAAAGGTTTTATTTGCTGTAAACATTTTCTTGATGAAATTTGCCATGGGGGAGAAAGCTGGTATAAGCCGTGGCCATGGAGCATCACAGAGTTGGACCGAGAGGACTGTGGTGAGGCTCCTCAGCTCTGGAGAGCAGCTCCTGCTACTCCCAGGGCTCCCAGGAGAGCCTGGCTCAAAGCAACCACCCCGACTGTAGGAGGCAGTGCTTGTAGCCACAGAGAACCTTTCCCAGAGGCACATTCCTGGACTAGGCAACTGCTGCTCTGCGCCTTTGACCCTCTTCCCCTACTTTCTTCTGGTACCACACTCTTACTCCTCTTTTCTCCTGGTTTAGCTGCGTTTTTCTCTCTGAAGAGTATGACAATGGACAATTCCCTCTTGTTTACAATCTCTCTTAATCCTGCCATGAGCAAGAGCTTCTTCCAGTGCTTTTCTCCCTTCTAATTCAACTTATATAAAAGCTGATGGTTTGTCACTGGAGCTTCTCCTGATCCTACCTCTGTCAGTTACCATTCTTTAACATGCACCTTCAGTGGATGAACAGAAAACGTGTTTCTACTCAAAATGGGTAGAAAGAGACATGTATGATCTCTGGCAAATACATGTGTTTGCCACAATATTATTTTATTAGCACAGCCTTTTCCAGAGTCCCAAATTCTGGCCTATTTGCCCATATTGGGTGGCCGTTGTACTTTCTATTATTTTCCAAGGCAAATTTGAACTCTCCACTAAGTGCTACAATAACTGTGTGTAGACTAGTACTTTCTGTACTTTACGACTTTAGCTAAACTAAAGGATGGATTTGTATTTTTCAGCATTTCCTTTGACCCACTTTTCTGAATTAGTTTCCACTTTCCCTGAAAAAGACTGTCCTGCCTCCCTTCTGGTTTTGCTATTTCTTTTTGTTTGCTGAAATATTTAATAAAAACTTGGAGTAAGTAAAAACTATGGACAGAAATGTAAGTGGAGGAAAATTCATTGCCTGAACAATACAGAAGATCAGATTTGGTGACCTTCATTTTGAGATACGTTTTCCTTAATTCTTAACTGGATGCAATTATCAAGATTTATTTTTCTTTGTTTTATTGAGCTATTTACTTTAGGCTAGCTGAAGATAAATAATTTTCTTGTTTAGTTTTTACTTTCTTGATGCTTGTGATGATATCATAATATTTGTGATGATATCTTAATATTTGCTTTTTGGTCATTCACAACGTGTTCCATAGTAGAAATGTTGCCTGGTAATAAACTAGTGGACTCCCTCTCTCGGAATTGATTTTTTGAAGGCAGAAATTGTACGCCCTAGATTATTGTAAAGAAATAAAAAAGGAAAATGAGATGAATACTCTCCCTGTCCCTTCATGATCATCTCTTAAACATGTGGTACGGTGCTGGAAACAGTGAGTAATCCTCACCTTTGCAGCTCTGCCAGCCGGCCAGAGTGTTTCATGTGAGAAATGGTGTTTTGCTGACGCAGGGCTGTGCTTACTCCAGTGGCTTTCTTTTCGTGCTTATTGAGATGCCAGAAAATCAACTGCATAGGTCACGCAGAGGGAAATTAATTTGGTGCCATCTCATTTCAGCTCCTGCTTATCCTTATCATGAGCCTGTGCCCTCCTCCAGGGGCTGGCAGGGGCTCTGTGGAGTGGCCTGTGACAGGAATAGCTGGGAGACTGGCTTCAGGAGTGGCCTGTGACAGGAATAGTTGGGAAGAGTGGCTTTGAGCGCAGCGCAAGCAGGACCGCCTCCTGTGCCCTGTGGGAGCTTGCTGGCTCCATGCCTGCCCTTGCCACATGAGCCAGCCTTGTCCTACTCCCTCTTCTCTCATACTTTCAGTGTTCCTGGATCATTTAAATAAGATAGTTTGAAAATGTGGCATGGAAGTTTTAGAGGATGACTTTAGGCAGGGTTTACATATTAGGCAGCAGATCTTGCTGGTCTCAGTACAGATATACCTGTTCTGAGTTTACCTTAGCTTCAGGGAAATACCTAGAATTACAAATGTGACCGAGAGGAACAGGGCTTGCCTGTGTTGTTTAGAAGGGTGGCATGAGAAGGGTGCACAGGATGGTTGTGTCAGGGTTTGCTGTCTTGGGGCTCCCTGGAGCTATGTCAGAGCAAACCGTACGTAGGAGGCTGGGACAAGTGCGGTGAAAGCCACAAGAGAAGATCCTCCCATCTCAGTGTGATGCACCTATACTGGGACTTTGTGATATGTCAGCTATGTAAATGTGGTTCAAGTACTGTAAAACAAACCCCTTCCAGATATCACAAATCATCCTCCTTTTGAAAGTTCTTCATTGTTTCTGTCTTCCCACACCTCCCAGCCTCAAATGCCTTACCTAACACTCTAGACAAATCATAATAAATCTTGCCGCCAGTTTTTAATCTTCTGTTGCACATACTCCCTGTACTATGGAGACCATGGCATTCTGTTTGTATTATTTTCATGCTTTCAAGGTATATCTACTGTTTAGCACTCTTCTCATTCACACCATTACTCAAAACTGACATCTTCTCTGTTTTGTGTGAATCTGACAGTGTGAAATCTGTGCACCAGAAACTTAACTGTAACCACCTGCTGTTTTCTCTATAATTACCAGTAAGCAAGTCCACTGTAAGTATGTGTGTCTCCACTTTGGATGCCAAAAAGACATTGATAGCTTCTGAGTCAATCATCTGTTGGTCTGATGTGAAAAAATACCTCTCACTTGAGTCGGAACCTTGTCCTTCTCTTGTCTCTTTACTGTTTGAGATTTCATGCGGTAGCTATGATATCTTGGATATTGCAACACTGTTGGGACCACATAGAGATAACCAAACTTGTCCTAGTCCTAATCCTGGGTTTGAAAATAGCATAATTTCATAGAGCTCGCTAGTTTTGAAAATGTTCAAAATCTATACATGGCTGGATAGACTTTAGAGGCCCTCTCGTAGCTTTTATTTTAGCAGTGCATTTCAGTGGTTATGTTAGTGACCTTTTTCTGTACTAGAATTCATGTTAATTCATGGCAACCTAGAGCATTATTATAAACCTCCTGACTGTTCAATTTTTTTGACCTGTAAAATGTCATCAAAGGTGGGTTTATCTGATACTAAGAGATGAAACAGTTACCATCCTTAGGTTTTCTCCCTTATTTTTCTAGGAGGCTACTGCCAGAGTAAACTGAGATTAGAGGTGGTTTATGATCATGCTGCAGCCTGTACACTACACTTGCTCAGGAGTTTATCCAGGAGGATCAGCTGATCCTGCTGCAGGATGGTGACCTCTGGCAGAGATGCAGGACAGAGACAGCTGCTTCTGCTCTCCCAGCTAAACCTGCTTAAGGCGGTGGGTGGGAGTTGTTAATACCATTATTTGTTTAATTGTAGGGCTAATAGGTTGTGTGTGTGTATGCATGCACTTTATTACAATAAAATGCATTAAATAGAAGCAGAGGAAAAATTAAATGTGTTACTTTGGGAGCTGGTTTCCAATTGTTATTCCTTTTTATTAACAAGACACCAAAAGGAAAAGTAACCAGAATCATACTCTGCTTTAAACTCTCCAGTAAAAAGACAGCTCACCCTGAAATGTCTGATGCCATGGGGGTGTACAGTACTTTTAGGAATACAGGGCAAGGGTGAATTTTTAATTAGCCTGGTTTTTTTATTTTCCCCCAAGTTTAAATAGGCTTAGCTTTCTCAACGTTAGTACTTGAGAACAGGCAGCCAAGGGTGCTCTGGGACTTATTTACTCAGGAAGTCTTTTAGAAAAATGGGAATCCAAAAGTTATTTCTATTTTAATAAAGAGAGGATAAAGTTTTTAATGATGATAGCCTTATGGAAGTGAAACTTTTTCCCTTTCCCACCCCCTTCCATAATACCCTTAATAAACAAAACAGAGATAACACAAATACTTCACAAGCTACCACAGAGATCACAGTTATATTTTGTGAGGTGCTGTGGGAGCTATCTCCTATGCTCAGGCCCACTGCAAATCTGCAAGTGCTGGTCCTCTCAGGAAAGAAGGTGAGGGCACATGGCAGTGGAAAGTATTTTGTCCATAGTGGAGATGGTGAGAGAATTGGCAATGAGGAGGTGACTAGTCATTCTGCAAGGCCTGGTTGGGGGCCAGTTTTCATTTTCATCTTGTTCTCTTTCCATTTTTCTTTCTCTCTTGCTTTTGTTATTTATACCAATGAGCAAATGCTGCTTATTTTTAGCAGCCTTTCCGTTTTGCTCAGGCTCTGATCCTAAGTAATGGAATGCCTCTGGCCCTCCCTCAGGCACCATTCCACCTCTGAGCAGACAAATGCAAGCTTTGGTGTAGGGAGTTATTGATTTGTTTCCAGGCAAGTAGGTGTGTGTGACACATATAAAAGGTGCCCATGCATGCCATGTATTAGCACTGCAACATCTTACCAAGTGGCCTGCCATGATCTGCCCTGGGCTCCGGGTGAGAAAGTGTGTTGTGCATCTCCATAAAGCAGCCTTACAACTTGCTTATTTTAGAGAATAAGAACCCACCCCTAAGAACGCAGACACCCTCAAATACACACACCCGCTTCCACTAATAGAACAAAAGCAAGGTCCTCTCTTGAGTGCAGACAGTTTCAGTTCTGGAGAGCAGATGGATCAATTAATACAAGGAGAGGTAAGAGTTACATAGATAGGGGTAGATGCTGTAAGTCCCATTTTTTCCTTTTCTAATTTAGGTCTTATATCAGATCTAAATATTGTTGCAGAGATGCTAACACTAGGGACAATGGAGTCTTGAGAGAAATTGTTATGGGAGGGCTTCCACTGAGATGTGGATGTCCAGGGATGTCCGTGCCACACAGATCAGCAGCTGGCAAGCCACATCATCCACTGACTGTCCTAGCAGTTTTTATCTCTTCTTTCCAGACCCCTTGTCTAAACACCTTTAGGCTGGGAAAAAAACCCCAAAAATGTAAGGAAGGGTGTATCCAATCTGAGACAACAGAGCTTATCCTTTCCTTGCCTTACTCAAAGCATATCCAAAAGAACTTCAGAACCCAGAAGGAGTAGCTACGTATTTAAACTGCAAGGAAGGAGATGCAGGGCTTTAGGTCTTGCCCATCCATGCAAGTCCTGCATCCCCCTCAGGTACAAGGGATTTGCTGGGAGAGCAAGTGTCCTTGGTCACTGTTGCCTACTCTGCATCAACAGTGCTTGTCTCTCCTAGACACGTTTGTATTGCTGTTGGTGAGGTGATTTCTAGCTCATGCCTATTTCAGTTCCAGCTGGAAGGAAAGCAGGTGAGGAGGCTGTCCCACACCCTCAGTGTTCCTGATATCCCACCCAGCCTATAGGTATAGCTGCATAATGCTTGGTTTTCTCAGTAGGGTCTGGCTAATTTTAAAATCTTCCTGTAGGTTTTTGTTTTCCCTGTTTTCAGGCCTGACTAATTTTGGTAGAGTTAGGAGTGTACTTATGTGCACACTTATGCTGGCAGAGGAAACTAGTTTTCTGCTAATGGAAGGAGAAGAGAGGCTAGGGAAACATTAGTCAGGCACAGCCAGAGCAACAAGTGGTCCTGTGCTTAATTTGCTAATGCCAAGTCTACGCAAGTATTGTCACTTTTGCCACTGCTTGGGAGTTACCATTGACTGCAATTGAAATATGTTGGAGAGGGGAAGGAGAAGAAACCTTGTTTAGAAAAGAGAGTAATTCTGCCTTTGAGAGGAACCTAAATACCTTTTCTACCATAGATCTTTGTTATCTTTCCATCTTTTCCCCTGTTCCAGTTGCTGAAGGTTTTATCTGTACTCTGGCAGATCTCTCAGCTGAAGCAAATCTCTGTGCCAAGTCCCTGTTTTGGTAGTGTCGTTCAAGATCCAGCTCTTATTAACTATCCTGAACCCGGTGGAAGGGGGAAGGTGTCTATTCTGAAATGACTCTTTTAAATTTAGCTGTATTTGTGTGCTATGATCTGCATGCCTCTGCCCCCAAATTACTAAAATTGCAGCACAGTTGTCCAGGGCTTATTTTTCATTAAATGACTCTTATAACTGGTATTCCCATTAATGACTATCTTAGTCTGAAATGCAGCAAGACATTTAACATGAGTGGAATATGATATCCACCTCAAATAAATATAACGCTGCATCAGTAGATGTTTTCGTATTTTCAGGTAAGCAGGCTGGTGTTGGGGAAAAATGTTAATCTATTAACACCTCTGCCCAAAGCAAGCCAACTTCCTTTCTACATGGAATAACTATTTTTTCACATAAGCCCTTAGTGCCTCTGCTATGTTTGCACTTGTAAGTCTCAAACATCGCAACACAGATAGCCCTTTATGAGTGGAATCTGAGGTCATGTGTCTGCATTTAAAATTTAAAATCACTGTGCATGGCTACCACGCACTGGCTTGTGAATGCTGTAGATGCAGGGGCGATGGACCCATATTTCAGGTGTGAAGAAAGTAGGGCCTTTTTTAGCATTTAAAGCACCCGTGTGTGCAACTCACAGTTATGAGTGCCTTTGGCAAAGCTTTATAAATTCTGTTGATTCATAGCTGGCATCTCACCATCAGTATGGCCAGGATTACATATAAATATACATCTGTCCTATACATAACAGAACCATTTAGAGCATCCCTACAGCATAAAGGTGAAGTGAACTTGGGCACAAAACCTTCACTCTACCTTTGTGGAAGACTTGCTGGAGAGAATGCTGAAAGGCCTTTTGTCTGCCTCAGTCCAGGGCTCACCAGTGATTTTAGGTGGCTGGCAAACCATAGGTCTGTTTATACAGTTCCAGCAAGGATCAAGGATCTTTAACGAATCACAGTTCAGACATAGGTGGTGGTGGGAACAGTGATTGTAACCAGCCTGCTGAGGAAATACAGAGATGGGAAGGCTTCTATCCTGGATCTTGGATCCCGGGGCTTTCATGGATAAAGAGTTGCAGCTGGAGTTGGAGAGGGTGTAATGACACACAAATCTTTGGTTTAATCATCTAAAGTCATGCCTAGGGCTGGCTTACAGAAGATGAAAAAAGCTAATGAGCCCTGAGGAGGACTGATCTGCAGCTGTCTTCAATAGCTTCCTTGAAGGAGGTCTTTTTTTCATTGCATATATAACCACTGCACATTGCTGTTCTGAGCAGCTGTGTCTTGGCTACTCTGATATGCTTATTGCTGGAACTATCTCTTAAAACTCTGGCCAGCACCTGAAAAAATATTATTACTTAAGGTGACATTAACATCCAGGTTCCAGCCACAATTTTGAGCTGGGAACACCACAGTTGAAATAGGAGAGGCTGTCTGTGTCCTAGAAAGCTTATTTTCTATCTGCAGACACCTAACTTTGAAAGAGGAAATGGGTAAAGGCAAGCTAGCTTTTTTCATCTGATGGGAGCTGGCTAGATGAGACAGGGAGATTCTTAACAGGTGTGGGATTGCAGTAAAATTGGAGCAATCTGGCAGAACTGCAAAAAAATTGGATTTAAAATCCCCAAACTTTTGTTATTCCACATGAAGTAACGGGACTAGGAGAAGGAGCTCAGGAATGGAGCAAAAGACTGAATTTCAGCTTCTCTTGCTGTTTCCACAAATTCTTGAGTACTTATATACCTGTATTTCACTGCTGTGCTAGAGCCAGAGTTTGTACATTGTGCTGCTGTATTCCAGAAACTGTTGTTCTTACACCAATAGCACAATTTCCAAGGGACGATTGATCTAGAGTGATCAATTGCCCAAGTGATGCAGAGTGACTGTAACTGCAGTGGCGGAAGAACTTGAATTCAGAAATTGTAAGGGCACGTTCACAAAGAAAAAAATTGCATTACCAACATTTGTTAACCAAAATATGGTAACTAGCTTGGGGTAAGAGCTCAAGGCTGTCCTTTGTGCTAACAGGCCCATGTAGAGAAACTGGGAGAGCCCTGGGGTGAAAACTGCAAGCTGCTGAATGCAATGTTCAATATTATGGCTATGTTTTTAAATTACTTCAAGTAAGGAGTCTTTTTGTCCTACCAAGTATGAAGTATTGAGATGTTTTGCAAATATTACGTATTTGTTTCTGTTAATGTGTTATTGGCTAGTTGGTATTTTGAATAAAATCAATCATCGTGAAAGCTTTTAAAATGAACTCTTTACAATTGGTCATTTAATAATAATTAAAGGTGGTGAAGGAAATCTGAAATATTTAGTTGTTTTAGCAGTAAAACTGAGGAGGGTATCTTCTGAAATTCTCTAATCTTCCTTTTGCAAGAACTGAGGTGGAGACTTTATCTTAAGCAATGGCTTTTGGAAAAACATCCATGCCAGTAATTTCCTTTTTATTCACAGAATATCCAAAAGAAGGGAAAAGTTCATGAAGAAAAAAAACAACGTTGCAACTCACTGTTAAAGGCGTTAATACGATGCTAACGAACCGTAACCTTTCCAAAGCATAGCTGGCAACATTACCACCCATCTGTGCCGAGTGGGATGTGCAAGCAGAAGTCAGGGCTGAAAACCCTCCACCTGTTTTCAGAAAGTAAGTGAGCACGCACTGAAGTTACTCAGCGTATTCGCTCCGTCTTCGGCGGTCTGGGTGATGTTGTTACTACTACTTTTCTGCTGTCTCATATCTCCCACTGCCATGTGCCAGCTGATAGGGGAACTGTGACATACCACACCCCCGTGGCCAGGAAGAGGGTCACATGGACTGGTTTCATCCAGAGCACTTTAAAGAAACTGATAAGCTCTATCTCATTTAACTTGGCCTTTGGAAGACGCTTGTGGAAATTTCTGCAAAGGAGGTGACATCAGTTGTTGTCACAGCTGCTGTGTAAGTCTGCAAGGCTGTGTCTGTTCAGTATCTGCCTGGGGTGTGTATGCGTGTGCAAATAGATATTGTTCATAGATTGCATTTAAATCAAAACCAGTCCATATGAAGCTGGCAAGGAGGTTCAATTGCTCAGAATATGTGCATTACCATCGAGACTTGAGGCAAGGATGGAGTAGGTAAACTTAATAAAGCGAAATGACGACCAGCTTTGGAGGTCTGGCGTGTACATTTGAAACAAACTTTCTCCCTGGAGAATTCCAAGTGTTAGCATGTGGGACGTACTCCAGCTGCTAGCTGCTCAGACTTAAAATAAACCAGGCAAAATCCCATATTCAGGCTGTACCAACTGAGGCAAGCTGATCTTGCAAAGGTTTCATCTCCCTTTTTCTTCCACTTGGGTCAGAATGACAACAAATATTTTTGAAAGGGCATTTAAACCCTTAGCATTTCACACAGCTTTCCTTGTGCTTCTCTGTAGTGACGTTATTCTCAACACAGTTGTAAATTTAACAAAGAATCTGTGTTGTACAGGTTGAAACACTGTCCCAGGAAGGCTGGAATTAAAAAACAGGGTGAGAAGGAGTATTTCTAGCTTGTGTGACAATGATATTGCTACCAATACTCCTGTTTTCCTGATCCTAGGTGCTTTAAAAATCTCAGCATGACTTCATTTATAGAGAACTATTTGCCTTGTTGAACTGTGGAGACCCTTTTTCTTAAGGAGAAACACATGTGAGTTAAGGGTGCTTGCTTCTTTCTTCTTTCTTAACATATTGAAGAGGAAATAATTTAATGTGTCTGTGCAAGACACCATAGCAGGATTTCAGGGAAAAAAAAGATGTCTGGGAGATGTATGATTGTTTGACAACTGGAATATGAATAACTTTGAGGAGGTCTGAAAATAGACTACAGTGCTCCTTTGCTTTGTCTTGTGGTTTGAAATTTACTTCAGGACTTCTTTTAAATTTTATTTTAATAACCCTCTGACTATAATTTATTTCTAAGGTACTGAGATACTTGGGAGGGGTGGGAAACAATCAACTTAATGCAATCTATGCAAATAATGTCTAATTTTTTTTTCAACAGTAACCTATGTGAAACTTCATTCATCGAGACTACTCAGTATTTCTGAGATAAAACCTGTTGTGCAATATAATACCCAACATTTAGGAATTCAATGCTCTTATTACTGTCAAAGCATAGATATTAAACTCTACCCGTCAGCTTGAAAAATGTACAAGTGACTGACATGACCAACCTTCCTGTTTCTTCTCTTCTTCCTTTAGACACAGACACATAAATTCTTGTTCAAACCAACAGGCTTATCCAGGATATATTTATAAGGGTGAACTCTGCCAGGCTTTGGTTAATCATATACAGTGCTGGGAATATCTTTTGAAGGTATCCCGAACACTGTGACAGAAGTATTTGTCACTCAAACTATTTATAATTCTAGGAGTTTGGAGGGCAGATAGATGTTTATGCTTTTTCGTATGAAATGGCAGCTTTTCCTTTGCACAAAAGGAATTTGCCATGCCTGTGTGGACACGTGAGACAGATCTGGACCATGCTGTTTTTACAAAATTCCATGTTTACACCCCAGACACACTTCTGGCCACTTGATTGACCTTTCTGTCTCACAGATGACTTTGTAGCTCTGTGTATGTCACCTTGTTGTCTGCTGGACCTCTAGCTTCTGTAGATGATTGGAAGAGGTCAGGGCAGGGTACCTCAAGAAAAGTGAAACTGTTGTCCATGTAGCACCTCCATTATTTTCATAACCACCTCTAGCAATTAGTTTTGAGGACTTCTGGGCAAAGTTTACGTGCAGGTTATCCTTTCCTCCTAGTCCTTCTTATGACACTTGAATTATTCTTAACTCTGTGTTTCTGGAAATCGTGGGCAATGTATAGACACAACGCCTTCAGCAGGCATGCAAGGAATGTTATGAGGGTAGCAGGCTTCCCATTTCCCTGGTCACTGGAAGATTTATGTGCCAGTATAATAAGAATGAATGATTAGCTGTTGTTCTTTGACGGAGACCTTGTGGGTCTGTCTATGCACGAGAGGTTTTGGGAGTTGATAACCTTTGTGCTTCAGGTTTTGTTTTGAATAGATAGAAGAGGAGAAAATAGTTATTGGTAGATGTAAAACTGGACAAACCAAGTGAAAGGCATTAGCCAAGTTCTGGCAGTAAAGCTGAAAATCTGAGCTATTTATACGGCTGGAAACAGTGTTGGGGTATTTTCATTATTTTGGTACACAGCATTTACTTTTATAGAGTTACAGGATGCTCCTGCCTAGGATTTCAGTCTCTTCTATTTTTTAAGTCTCTGTGAGACAATGTGATGTATTGCAGCTTTGGCCTAAACACTGGCCAAGTATAAATGGAGGGGCTGATTTTGAACTCTGAAACTGAGAAGTTCTCTAGGTCACTCTAAAGTTGCCCAGAGACAAGGCATGTTAAAGTATTTTTTTTGCCATTCAAAAGCAAGATAAAATGTCCACAGACAGAACCACTATTACTACTATATAAGTTATTCACTTCTTTACCTTTCTCATATCATATCATATCAAGTTAATGACCATTTTGTGTGTCTGGTATACATCCAGAACCCCTGTTGTAAAGTCAAGGTTGCCTGAGATATCCCAGTTTGCATTAGTGAATGCTATAGGACACTATAGTATTTTGACAATTATCATAAAGCTACATAAACCATACTTTTAAGATTTTTTTTTTTTTTCTAAAGGATAAGAAGTAAAGATTAAATAGTGACCTTTGATTTTCAGATATATTGCATACACTTCCCCCACCTTCATATCACAATAGTAAATTCTTGGGAACATGAAAGATAAGAGCAAGAATTTTTTTGCTTTATATATACCTAAAATGTAGGAATCTTTAGAAGAAATCTCAGTATTATGTCTACTGCAACCACATTAATTCCAGAAGAAGCCTCTGCCTTCTCTGGTATTTATGATTTCCTAATATCCACTTCTTAAAGGTCCTGGTTTTCTCAGCTGTTCCAGCAGCTTCACGTTATAAGCTTTTGAGGCTGATTTAAAATTTCACCATGCATTTTTGCATTTTGATCAAGAATTCAAACCAAGACTTAAGGGCTTAGGCCCTATTCAGAAGTTACTCCTGTGCAAAAACATTTTTCTGAAACATATGGGAAAGAAATGGGTGCCTTTGCACACTTGCCTGAAAGGTAATTGGAAATCACTGTGCTCCATTTTTCAAAAATAAGAACCATAAAATCCCCTCCTGGAATGGCACAAAGCATGCATATTTTCTCTCTGAAAGGCATAAACTCAGTGTTTTTATGCGTACCTACGATACGGTGGTTGGAAAGGCATTTGGAAGCGTTCCCTTAGCAATAGTCACATCCCATCCTGCTATCTGTGCTGGCTGCAGGGGAGGCACTGTTGTTTACCCCTGTGCTGTTGTATAGCAACCCTGGGAGTTCAAGGCAGAGCTGCATGCAGTGCTTGGTGCTGGAGAGAGCCTTGTGTGCACTGCGCGCGGCACAGACAGTGATCCTCGGTGAGCAGGGCTCTGGTGCGCACAGGAGGCAGGAGAAACAACCAGGACAGCCCTGTCCCAAGGCATGGTGCAACCAGGGGAGAAGGAAGGGGACAAATTGCTGCCCATCTTTCCTAGGTGTGTACCTGTGCCTAAATGATTCCGTTCAGCCCTGAACTTGTAATGGAAAATCTTGCATGGCTACAACTTAATATATCATAGTCTGTAACTGGGTTGGCTTGAGTTAACAGTGCCTCTAGAGATACACTGCTTGCAAAACATGCACCACTAGCCAAAGTACGCCTTTTATCAAGATGGGTTAGGAATATCCAGTGCTTCCCTACAGGCATGTCACTACCTGTAGCTGAATTTAATAACACTAGATTACTGTAGTGTGGTTTTTACTGGCTTTTTTTCTTCATTCTTTTGAATCTATTTACTTAATTTTCATACCATGAAGAGAAAAACACCACTATGAATGCTTGCAAAAGCAGGGTCAGATGGTGAGACTGGATTGAAAGAAGATATTTAGATTCTTAGGATGGTGCTCAAGAGAGCTGTAGGCGCAGCTATGCTACACAGCCAAGCACGCTATAGAGATCCCTGAGCTAATGCCATGATCGGAAGCTCTGTTAATGTTGTTCTGTTCTCCCTGGGCTAATTAACAGAGGTGCCTCTCAGCATACCTAATTAGCTCTGTTCCCGCAGCATCCTCAGGGGTAGGGCTAATTAGCGTGGGTGCTTTGCTATACAGACATGGCTGTATTGCCTCTGGGATCTAAGCTGGCATCCGTGCATGGCATTGCAATATACCATGTAGACAAGCCAGTTTCCTCAAAGCTACCTCAGGATCTCTAACAGCCCTTTGCCGTGTAGACTTGCCTGGTGCATTAATGAGACCCCAAAAGCTTATGGAGGGAGGATAGCAACTTGGGATGTGAGCTAGAGGGTAACATTTTGGGACACAGATGTTTCAGGATGAGTCTGAGATTAATTTCCTTTTACTTTACCTCTACATCTACTTCTTACCTTTACCTGTATATCTACTTCTTACCTTTGGATTAAAAACAGTGTTAAAAGTAATCATCAGCTGTGGTAGAGGCAAACAAATAGGCCTGTATTGAGGCAAATGAAGTCGGAACGTGCTACCTTGCAGCTTGCTGGTTTTTGCTTTTAGGTTCTCAGCTAAACTTATAGCTGCTAAAAGATAGTTATGAACTAATGAACTGAAGCATTTTTAAAGCATATTTCCCTATTGCTCTGGTCAAATAATAATGATAACAAAGTATTCTTTATGGTTTTACAGACCCTGCTCTCTATAATCTTTAAATGCTTTGCAAGCATGAGTAAGCATAGCTTCATATGAGCCTGTGATAAGGCAATACAATGATTACCATAGTATGAGTAGTAAATCTGAGATGTGAAGACCAGCCAAAAGTAACTTGCATTTATTAGAAAGAACACGTCCTCCCTAGTTTAACTTATTCTTGCACTGTGCTGCTCAGAATTTCCTTGTATAGATATTTTTCTTATCAGCACTATTTTAACTCACTGGTATCAATTGATTGCAGGTTCAGTTTAGCTGAGCTGACTTTAAAATGTTGCATTGCACCATATGAAAGCTGCAGAAAGGTGGCTTGTTATTCACAAAGGGGCTGTACACTGTAGAGGGCTGATAAACAAAAGATCCACTGTTTCTGTCTTCTGCTTACAGTATCAGTAGCAGCAGGCTGCACTGATACCTTTGCTGATAGCTCAGCCTTGCACAGAAAAACAGTGCCACTTGTGGCTGCAAATTTTAGCCTCTGCATGGAGTCCTCAGGCTCAGAACCTCCCAGGAGTTCATTAGGAGACTCTTCCCAGTAAGTGGAAAAGATCTGTCAGAGGCAGCCTAATATACCTCTTAATCTTATTTCACTTTATTCTTGTAGCTCTAACAACCTCAAAGATACACAACACACAGGTATCCAATTTTCCCTGCTTCCCACAAGGAAAGCCTGTGGCTACACCTGCGTCATATCTGAACTGATCTTGGGAGTGGTCTGCAGTGCTCCCTGCGTCTTTGCTGTGCAGCATTCTTGTTGCCTGTTAGCTCAACCTCCTCTGGCAAATGATGGTGATGCCCATTTGTGAAAGACTCTATTTACTGTGAGAACATAGTAGGATACGTAGAAGTGACCTGGCCAGGAAAAGGGAAGTGGCTTCAGGAGTTCCTTTGCAAACATGTATGCTTGACATGCACAGATCAGCCAATAATGCACACCAGCAGGTAAAAAAAAAAAATCTAGACAATCCCTTGCCATGTTTTTAAATTCAGCCTTTCTGCCTCTCTCACTTCCAGTAGGGTGAAGTACTGGGACAGTCACTGAGCCTTTACAGCATTTCTCTAGAAAGGAAGGAGAGGGCTCTCTTGCAGCTAAATGTGGCTGCTTCCATATCCACCTACCAAACGCTGCTGTGGTGCAAAAGTCACCCATCTTCCTGATCTTCCGGCTTGAATCAGTTGTAGTTAGGTACCATGTGTGAGTTTTCAAAAAAGACATGAGCAAGACCTCCTCTTTAGAGCGCCGTACAGCCCCCTCTTCATCGAAATGACTTCTGGCTTTAATGGATGGTCAGGTGCCATTAGTGAACACCATTATTTACATGTATGGATCTTCCTCCATGGAAATCCCAGAAACATTCCTTCTTGAGCTATGTACAAAAGAAATCTGGGATTAAAAAAAAGGCCTCCTGAACAGAGAGGAACAAGAGACAAAGAGATGTGTGTCTCAGCAAGACTTCCACAGAGAAGCCTCAACATGTGTGCAAGGTGAAAAAGAATAACAGGGTGACGTCAGCGTTGGCTGGCGACAGGCAAGGGAGGGCCCTTTTCATCACAGTCTGGCAGAGAAACACACGGCTTCAGCAGAGGGAGGAAGTACAGATCCTTACTTCAGAAATATAAATCCTTTTTTAATAAGTGACTGAAACTGTAGGAGTTCTTAAAGAAAGACAGCTTTCCTGTGCCTTGTATCTTTAACTCTTTTCCTGCCTGATGGAATGTTGCTATTGTTTTCACTTTGATGCTTTACTCTCCAGTGCATTTTGGGGAAGGAGTAAGTGAGCAGTGTTACCTAACACAAAGACTTCTCCAAAAGGTCAAAAATCAATGCCAAGACCTGCACCAGAAATAACTGGTAGCCAGGGCAATTGCAGAATGCCCAGTGGGTGCATGGGTGCATGATCCCATGGGATCCATGGAGCAGGGCTTTTAAATGAAAAGGCACACAGGTTCTTCTTGAAGGTGATTTTCTCTTTTTATTTTTGTTCCCCCTGAAGCTTAGATTCCAGTAACAGATTCATCTTGCCTGTTTTGAGAAATGCATTTAGTCACCTAAGCCCTGTCTATAGTCAGCGAGGCATGTCTAGAGGACAATTCATCCCATGTGTGTTAATTTGGAGAGGTGGGGGTGGTGATGGTGAAAATAAGTGCCCCTAGGAAGTGTCTGTCTTCTCCAGCTGACCACACAGAGAGGCCAGGCAACTTTCTAGGGCTGGTTTTTGTCTGGCAAAAATTTGAGTATTGCAGTGCTACTTATGGTTTTGATTTGGCTGAAGCAAGGAAGTGCTGGATAATACAAGAAGGAGGCTGAAGCCTTGAACATTAACCAGGCATCCCAAAGATGTAGGTGAGGGTCCACACCTCTGAACAAAGGATGCAGATAAGGTAAACACTCATAAATCTAATATGCTTGTACTTGAACAATTGCTAGCAGCACCTGAACACAAGATGGGAAGTCAGTATTTGCATACTGGTTTTGGTCTGTTACTGTTAAAATTGTGATCAGGTTTAGAAGCTCAAGCAATTTCCAGAGAATATGATACCTTTGAAAATTATCTTGTAGCACAGATAAAATGTAATGAACCACCTAGTACCATAATGCAAAATTTTCCACTCCCCTCCTTATGTTTTATTCTGCTATCTGCAATTCACCACCTTAAACAAAACAAATAGTTTTTTATTTACTTTGTGCAACAAAAGCTAAGGCTAATTTTCATAAAAATATTTAATTTTAATATTGAGATAAGAATGACTAATGCAGATTCTGACAGACAATTTTATCAGTGCACTCTAACGTATAAATCTTGTTACAACGACATTTGCCCTGAATAAAAAGCAGGTATGCTAGCACAGACGAGAGATTTCCCAGTCTAATGCCTCCCAGATGATTCCAGTCTCATATCTGTGCAATCTGAGACTGGCAACTGTGCCTTGCTCTCTGCTGCTTTTGTTGGAGCCAGTGGCCAGACGAGGTGCTCAGCACCCGGCAAGGCTGAGTCTGCTAGGCTCTGGGATGGTACAGAATTCTCCTGAAAAGAGAAAGACTCATGAGAACAACTCAATTCTGTGCTTTTTCCACCAGTGACTAATTTTAGCAAAACTGTCCTTAGCACGTGTGTGTGGGATGGCATACATTTCCTTCTTTACATGACCTTATTTTGTGCAAAACCAAATCCAAAGCAATGATTTTTCTTCCCCTTCCTCTCTTTTTAGATTTCTGGAGCCTCACTGAGGGGCAAAATAAAGAAAAATCATAGAAATCTGTGCTTTCTGTGAAGGAGAAAATTTAAATACAAAGCAAGTTAGCAGAAAATTTCTTGCTGCAACTTGAAACCATACCAAAACATTTGGTCTAATGTCCCAGAGCTGTTTTCCTGCTGTTCTGTTCATGACTTGATTTATGAGTTTATGTATGCCTAACAGGTAGCACTCTGGGCTGGGACATTTATTTTTGTTCAGGCTACAAATCCTTCCTGTGCCCTCTCCCTGCTTCTCCTGCTCCCCATGGCTGCAGAAAAATTAGGACATGTGTGTAAAGGTGTTGTTTTCTTCCTCGGCCCATTGTGTTGGCTGAATGACTCATAAACCAAACATTGATAATATCAGCTGACAGTTATTTAAACCTGAGGTTTCAGGTTAAGGAGTAACAATGAATGCAAATATAGCTGGTGAGAGGCTGTTTGCAGTGCACGTGCTTGTGTATTAGATCTGGATAATTTTTAAGGATTGTTACACAAAATTCTATAAAGCAAAATTAGAATATTATATAGGGAGTTCATGTTAAGGTGTCTTTTTGATGATATTGAGGTGTACCTGCTTCTCAGGTACCCCCCAAAAACCTGCAGCTCATCCCTGAGCTCAACAGAATGAACACCTTTAGTTTTCCTTGCAAACACCTTGTTAGTAACAGGATTGCTGGTCACTTGTGACTGCCTTCTGAAAATGGAAGGTATAGTATGCTAGTTAAAAAAGGCATTAGTGCTGTGTAAGTACCAATAACGAGTTCAGCTGTGCCTGGGAATGTCCCCATTTGGGTCACTGTCTTCCCTGCCCCAGCCCATTAGAGCTTTCCATGGAGCTCAGTCATTGCAGAGGCCACTCCACCAGGAAGGCTGCACGCAGCCACTTCCACCAGCTGGAGGAGGCAGCTAACGCAGCCATGGGCCGCTTGCAGGAGAGTTCTCAAATATGGCCACAAGCAGATTTAATGGTCTCATTCTTTCAACACAGCAATATGAGCTATGATACTATAAGAAGTATTTAAATTTGGAAAATCTGCTTATTCTATTAGGCAGAAAAATATCTGTTTGCTCCTTGCACAGAGTTTTCTCAGTGTGGATGGAAAGTGTCTTGAGGATTTTTTCTTGAGGGTTTTTTTTTTTTTTAATTAAAAAAAAATTGATTCTATTCCACATCTTCTCTCCTGTAGAGAGAAGAGAGTTGCCTTTCTGCTGCTAAGTTACCTCTTTCTGGTCTTACTGTTAATAGCTGATACAGATGCCTGGGTGAGGAAACTCTTGCTGAGCCCAAGACTGAAGCAGTGAAACAACAGGGAATATACAAAGCCAGCCAGCAGCAGATAGGAACTGTCTCAGTTCTTGTCCTTTCCTATAGTGGCAACAGGAAATGGAAGAACCTCTGGGATACATCCTCACTTTTCCTCTTCTTACCTTTATGTCAATGTATCTTTTTCCAGCAGTTGTTCACCCCTAAGCCCTTCCTTGACCCCCAAAATTTAAAGATGAATATTTTTTCTAGGGCAGGCTGAGAGATTATAATCTATATTTTATTAATATAGGCAGCAAGACTACGTAGCTTAAATGTTGAAATCGTTCTCTTTCACATTTGCTTTCCGCTTTATGGAGATTATTTTCCCCCTAGAAAATAAATCCAAAATCTTTAGATCAAAAATGCCACTCTGGATAACAAAAAAAAAGTGAGATTCTGCTTAGACATTCTGTAGGTGTTTTAATAATAGGTGGATTATTGCATTCATGTCATCCTCCTGTAGTGATTTTTGACTAATTTTTCTTGGTTTGGGTGAAAGTTGGATTGGGGGTATTTTTTTCCCTTGGGAAATCCTAGTCAGAAGTGTGGGATGACATTGAGAGGAATGGTTGGGTCTTCTGCCTATAGACCTTCTCCCAGGTTGTGATTTGTTTGCCTATATAATTTGACAGCACTGATTTCATTGTGTTAGAGACATTTCACTGAATTTTATCTTCATTTAGGAACAGAGACACTTTGATCACACTGACATGTATGACTTTTAGGCTTAGTCTTTACTGGGGTTATTAAATTAAACTGCTTAGAATGTTGGAAACATTGTAAACAAGGCATAAAAACACATTGAAATGCCCTAGAACAATTTAGAAATAGTATAATTAGTGTTTGGAGTAGCATACTCACAGTACATTTACAATTCAGTGTTTTAAATTAAGCTAATTAAGTTCCAAACTGGACACAAGATTTAATTTCAATCACCTAATTTCCCATTATGTGTTCACAGTTCATCAGAGGACTCATGAAAAATTCATAATTTCCAGGAATAGGAAATTCTTAGAAAAAGCTGCAGTTGAACATTGGAAACTGTCAGACAAAACTTAAACTTTATCAGGTCTTGTTTATACAAGTCCAGTTCAGCTGATCCAATTACAAATGTTTGTTCCTCTTGTGTGAGCGTGACCCAACTGAGATATGAAACTGGAGTTATTTTTCTGAAACCCCATCCCAGTGTACTTCACAGCTGTGTCTTTTTATCTTCTGGTGCTGTCTTGGACAACAATATAATAGAAACCATACAGGCCTCCATCTCTGGTTGCTCGCTGTAACACAGCAATGTCTGTAAGGTGATGCAGAATCCCGAGTGCAGCTCAATCTCCCAAATTCCTCCATGTTACCTCCCTTATGTTATGTACTGAATATGAATGAGCAGCGCCTTGGCAGCCAGGAGGGACAACCCTGTCCTGGGGGACATCAGGTACAGCATCACCAGCCGGGCAAGGGAGGGGATTGTCCTGCTCTGCTCTGCACCGGGGTGGCCTCACCTCAAGTGCTGGGGGCAGTTTTGGGTGCCACAATGTAAGAAAGATAAGAAACTATCTAATAGTGTCCAAAGGAGGGACAAGAGGATGATGAAGGTCCTTGAGGGGAAGCCAAATGAGGAGTGGCTGAGGTCACTTGGTCTGCTCAGCCTGGAGAACAGGAGACTGAGGGGAGACCTCATTGCAGTTACAACTTCCTCGTGAGGGGGAGGGACAGGCACTGATCTCTGCTTTGTGGTGACCAGTGACAGGAATGAAAGAAACAGCACAAAGTTGTGTCAGGGGACGTTTAGGTTGGATATCAGGAAAAAAATTTCCACCCAGAGAGTGGTTGGGCACTGGAACGGGCTCCCCAGGGCAGTGGTCACAGCACCAACCTGACAGAGTTCAAGCAGGGTTTGGAAAACGTTCTCAGGCACTGGGTGTGATTCTTGCGGAGTGCTTTGCAGGGCCAGGAATTGGATTTGATGATCCTGATGTGTTCCTTCGAGCTTAGCTTATTCTATTTTTCTGTGATTCTATTCACAGTATTTTCAGGTGTTTTTCTAGAAGCTGATCTTGCTCGTAGTACTTTGCAGAAAATAAAAAGCCACAACACTGGAAAGTAGAAAAAATCTTCATGAAAGTTCAGTGCACCTTCTTTGAATTATGAAATAGTTTAATTTTTTAAAAAGCTTGTAAGGAAAACCCCTTCCCAAGGACCTCATAAAACTTTGTAATCCACAGTCTGCATAATGACAGATAGAAGGGAAAAACATTTTAATGACCTGGAGATCATCAAAGTTACTTATCCAAATAAAAATCAATTAGATGAGGTCTGTTACATGGGATAAGTGATAAGAATTAGGTGTTCAGTCCAAGTGCTTTGAACAAGTTATGCCTTCCTCCCCCTGCAGCATCAAATAGTTATGGTGCAACCATGGCTTCCTCCTTCAAAGTATTTTGTTCTGGTTTTGTGCAGTGTGAATTTCGCAGGGCATTCTTTCTCAGTGAGAAGGGAAATTTTGGTGAAACTTATGTTTGCTTCATAGGAGTTAAAGTTCTATACAAAATTTCAGTCTACTTTTTGAGGCAGTGTCGGCAGCTTAAATTGTAAGTAGTATATTCATACTGGATTGTAGTGATCTGTGTGAGTCCAGATAAAAGAATTTAGCCAAACTGGGACACACTTACTCCCAAGATTTTTAAAAACATAGTAATAATCTTTTATTCATTTACAACCTAGCATTGAAATACAGGAAAAGAGCAGGACTCAAGATGGGATGAGAGAGTTTGGTGGTTATGTCTAGTTTGACAGATACTACATGTTCTTGTAAGTCTAGTTTCTAAACCAAAGGAAACTTTGGATAAACAACTTGTGATATTTAAATTTTCATTAATCTTGCTCATTATTCTCTATTTCCGTGCCTCTGTTGCAACTACCTTTGCATATTCCTCTAAAATATGTCTACTGTCTCATTTTCAAGGGCTCTTTATAACAGAAATGCCCTGAAGAAGTGAGTCAGTAAAATATTTACCAAATCTTCCTTTAATACCAACCATCTCATGGTGGGTAAATACTGATGTAAATCAGTGTTACTGATGATAACTTGCCTTATTTCATTATTTCAAACTTTTTCTTTACATTTTATTACAGTTCATTTGGAATCAGAGGATAAAACCTTTCTAGCAAACTTGTCATGTGAGTTTCCTGTGCAATCAGTAATTGAGGGTGATGATATCTGAAGCAAAGCTTTTAAATTATTTAGTATTTTCTAATCATATTTAGTACTAAATTTTTCAGTTGGTGTTTCCTGCAAGTAAGATGCTGCCATTTCTTGCGTTTACTACTACAGGTTGCAGGTCACACAGAACTTGGATCTGTTCATCAGCAAATAATATTATCACCAGGATTGTTCTTTTTCATTATTCTAATTTCTGTAAAGGATGGGTCTTCCTGTGTGGCTTTGAAGCTCCTAAGTCAGTTCTGTTTTTTTGTTGGAGACCACTCCTGGAAAGCTTTCTGTTTGTTCTCCTGCCTTGGCTAGTGGGGATGTTAAAACAGGGGTGCAGCTGTTCATATGTATAAATGGGAAAAAATATTTTGAACACAGCTAAATCCCTTCAAAGACTGCTACTTCTCTGCTGAGCCAACATGTTATGTGAGCAGTAGGCTGTTCCCACAAATGGGTGGGACTTCCAAGTTAGTCCTAGTGATATTGTGGTAGTGTGGGACCAGACTCAGATCATACTCTAGACAGGCTCTGTCTGTCTCCAGTGGGAGCAGCTTCTTTTTCTGCTCTGAGAGGTTGAGGAGAAGAGGGCAAGAGGACATGATCAAGGAGAAAACAGGAGTTGAGTAGCACATGACAGAACTGAACTTGGCGCAGTAACAGAAATGTGAAGCAGAAGAATCTCCCTAACTCTGTGCCAATGTTGTTTATGGGGGTGGGAGCTCAGGTGCAGGTGCAGCGTCCATTCCCTGGAACGGGACAAGAGACTGACATACAATAGCCCATTATAGTTAAAACAGAAAGGGAAGTGTAACTTGCCCAAAGAAGTGCTAAAAAGGCTCTGCAAGTGAGGAGTCAGGTGGGCAAGGATGAAAAATTGATTAGAGACATACTGGGATACTAGTAAAGCAGACTGTTACATAGAAAATGATTGCCATGAAAAACACTAGAAAGAGTGCAGTTTTAATAACAGAATACTATTGCATTATGTTTAGCAGATGTCTGCTGGTATATTTACTCTCCCACATGCAAGATTTGCAACCAACATAAAATGTGAGAAGAGATGAAAAGATGATGCTGGTAAACGCTCTTTTTAGGAAAGTAAGACTGACACTGATTTGTTTATTTCTAATGTAGTGTCCAAAATGTCTCTCCAGATCTGAGACAAAATAATTAATCCAGCCATTGAGCCTAAGAGATTAAAATCCTGTTGCTTCTGGCCTTTTCTCCCTCCTCAGTGTGCATTTAACAACACTAAGCACCAGGCTTTGGCCAAATCCTGTTCATGTTGGTGGAATGATTTCTGTTGCCTTCAGTTAGATTTCTCTTGGAATGCACCTCATCATATTCTCTCATAACATTTAATGTTAGCTTTTAAGATCAGCTTCAGTAGCATGGCCTGACAAACAACAGGAATCAAGTCCTTATCCACCAATTTTTAAATATTCAGGTATCGATACTGTACTTTGACCATTTTTTCTATCCTCTCATATCACCTACAGGAATGCCAAGTAACCTTATACTATGACTGCAAATGCTGTAGTTTGCTTCTAATGGTTCTTCAAGGCTGTGAAATGATTTATTAAAACAGGATCTGTATCAGAGAGATTACAGATCAGAAGTAGTCTGATTAAAATATTTGGCAGTCCATGTTTGCTTTAAGATATGCTAAGAGACTGAAAGAATGATCTAGAAAAAAAGAAGTTACTGTAATGAGTAAAATATTTTTCATCTTAAGTGTTTCTAAGAATGTTTTCTCAATTATACATTTTACCTCTTCAAAGAATTAAGGAATTACATAAGCACCTGTGTATTTTCCCTTGCAGACAATCCTACAGCACTGCAAAATGAATTCCAAATAAATCCTTCCTGTTTTTCTGTCTCATTGTGTATCAAGGTGATAGCAAGCATGCTATTCAGATCACTGCTTCAAACAGATAGTTTACTTTCTGGCTAGCTTACATCTAAGACACATGGCATGGAATTAAAACTGTAGCAAAAACCTATAACCTAGATGTAAGTTAATGGTCTTTGAAAAATTATTAAAGTTGCCCCTAACCTAGTATGTATCAATTTTTCAGGTCTCACAAACCCACCTGCATTTGGGTGTCATGAGGGCCCATCTGAATTTATAAAGGGCTCTGAGTTATCTCAAAGTATATACACAAGTGTACCTAAAATTATGTTGCCTAGATTCAATACAACAAACTTTGGAGCATGTGGTCACACTTTAAAAGACTTCTGCAGTTCATCAAGAAGCCAAGGCTTTGACCCTGTGTCCTCAGGTGACTGGTTAGGTAATGTTTGTACACCTCTACAGAAAAACAATAGGTTTGAATAGTGAAGTGTGTAAATATTAGGTATTATGGTAATTATTTGTCCTTTTGAAACTGATGTAATCTGTTAAATTGGTAAATTGTTGGATGTATTCATTGGTCAGTAAATCTATATGTGCGGTCGCCTATTCTGCAGTGTCTGAGGATCTTACATTTCCTTTGAAGGAGGAACTCTTTACTGTCCCCATTTAAAGGGAAGGACTTGGATGCCACACTGAGAATTCTCTCTTCACCTGTCACGAGCAAATGTGCCGATATTGGCTAAACAGTGCTGTGCCATGGCCTGCAGGAGGGGCTCCTGCAGCCATCCCAGGTCCCCATGCCGTGCCTTCCTGGGGCATGGCTGGGTACACAAGCAGCACATGGTTGCATGGGGGGCACTGGCTTTGCTCAAGGGAAGCTTCTGTCCATGTTCTCTCCTAAACTGCTCAGCAGAGTAAACCCAGAATTAATGTGGGCATTCACCACACCTAGGGAAGAGTCTGCCATGTCACACAAAACACAAAATTAGGTTTTGTTCATGCTTGCAACCAGGCTGGGACAGTGCAGGGTTTTGCAGGCTGTCTGCCCCTGTTGGCTGAGAGGGTTGGGGGTGTTTGCTGGCCAGCACTCCTCCTGCCCAGCTGCTGGTGGCTCCAGGCAGTCACACTCCTGCCAGTGCCCCCCACACCCTCCTGTTGTCTGGGCTGGCTTCCTCTGGAAGGCAGCACTGGGCTGTCTGCAGCCATTGGGCCTGCCCTCTGAAATGAGGCATTTCTCCTCCATCTCAACAGACCTTGGTTTAATTTGGGTGGTGAGTGTTTACAGATTATACCCTCTACTTAATAACAATGACAGCTGTTTTGTCCAGCTATCTTCATGATGTAAATGTTTTTAACCAAAGAGCCTTGGATACCTACTAACATGGTCCACTTTCTCATGTGTTTGCTAATTTGTTCTTTATTTGTCTAGGAAACCAGCTGAATTCATAATGTATAGTTTTTGCCCAAGAAGCTAGCTGAATTTGTAATGTACATTTTTTTCTCTTTAATTCTGTTTCCGGGTAGTGTTTAATCCACTACTTGGTGCAGCTTTTTCGTTCTCTTCTCTGTAATAAATTACTAAACTGAAAGAAATGGAACTGAGATCCTGTAGCTTAAATTCACTGAGCTTTTGTTTTGAGGTTGAACACTGAATCTTAGAAAGCTTGTTTTTCATTTGTCCTGAAACCTTGCCCCTCCTGCCTCCTTCTTTTCATGCCAATAAAAGGTAACCAGAGACAGCTGGGGGCTCTCTTTCTGCCTCCCTTGAATGGGAGTATCTTCTGAATGCCTCTTTCATGTACCTGTACAAACCCTGCTCTGCTAAACCACTACAGCTGAGGTTCTCAAAGGTTGAATAGGTTTTCATTGCCTGCATTTCTGGTCTGAAGCAGACTGAGAGAAATGAGTGTTAAGTAAACGTGGTGGCAGCCCTGCCAGCGTCAGCATTCCAGCCTGCAGTGTTGCTCTGGACTGGGACATTGCCGGCACAGACTTCTGCACATCCAGCTGTCAGGGGCTTGTTTTACTTGCTGGCAGTTGAACAGGAGTGGGATGCAAGGCAAAGCAAAGAGTGGCGAGTCTAGTTTTTATGAGGCTGTTTATTTTTTCTGTAACAAGTGTGTGGTGCCTTATGGATGTTGAATGGGAATTTAATACAGTGAGAAAGTAAAACTGTAAATTTACCAAGTCTGTTTTCAGGTGTCTTTGTTCTGCATCTCTAAACATCTGCAGAAAACATGTTCAACAGCACTCAGATACTTCTGTGAATTTATATATGATCTTATTCAGCACCCTTTGCACAGAACCAATCACCTTGCTGCAGCTGATTGCAGTTAATAGAAAATGAAGGTGTCTGTCTGTCTTTCTATACCAGACCTTTTGTGCATAAAGTCAGTGCTCACAGGCTTTTAAGTGAAAGCAGAGGTTTATTTTCAGTTTTATGTCATGAGCATTTAAAGAATCCTATGTTGTTCTTTAAAGATCAAGATTTAGGAAACACTGGTGTTTGATAACAGAGGGGTGTGTATCTGGTGATTTTAGTAGTCAGGGCAAATTTCAAACAGCCTAACATCCAGCTAACAGTGGAATTTACACTTGGAAGGATTGTGCATTCATAACCTACTAATAACAATGTCAGGGTATTGTCTGTTGTAGGAGGCAAAAGAACCTGCTCTGCATGAATTAGGGCTTTGTTTGCACAAACACCTAGGCATTGTGTAGGCAGGAAAATTTTCCCCCTTCTACCAAAATAACCTTATTCCTTCACCACACGTAGGCACTCATATCTATTCAAGACCTTCCCAAGCAAATACATTTTTATTCAGGAGAGAGAATGTGTGCTCAAGTAGTTATCTTGCAGTAAATATAGTAAGACTTATGCAGATCTTTCCACCTTACTTTCTTCCAGTTGCTGCTCCATGACCTGGAGAGGTTACTTCTGTCCCAGCTGCTTGTTCAAAGCCTTTTGCTGGGCACTGCCATGCCCATAGCTCTGTCACATAGCTGAGATACTGTCCTTCCTGTTTCAGGTCCCCTGAGCTGGTGGCTGTAGCTGCAATGAGGGTATCTTGAGACATGTCAGGATTATGTAGATCGGGTACCTAACACAGATGTACTAATGATGGCCAGAGTAGTGCAGTGGTGTTAGGGTTGACTTCTCAGCCTAATATGTGTTATATTAGGAAGAGAATGACGGGTTAAAAGGATTGTCAGTGTAGATGTTACTGTAACAGTATTGATGCAGTGCAAATATTGCTCTGCAGCAGTCCTGCGTTGCCCGTGGCAAACACAATGGGCAGGCCCTGCAGAGATGTCCCGCAGTGGAGGTGGCAGGAGGGCTGGTTGGGCAGAGAGACAGCAGGAGTGTGACAAACGGCTCCACCAAACCCTGCCAGGCATCTCCCTCGTGCCCTGCAGCACCACGACTTCTGTGACTTGGAGTTCGGCTGCACCTCAGGGGGATTCTGGATGCTCAGAAACATAAGCTAGGGTAGCTTGCCCTAACAATTTTTAACCTGAGCTCTCAGAGCATCTGAAGTCATGTTTACAAAAAACTGTGTGTAGAGCTTCTAGTCTTCAACTGTTGGTCCCAGATGAAAATTCACATGTAGACTTCAGAGTGACCACTGACGAAGAGGGCAACAGCTTCTTGGAAATGGGATGTAAAGCATCTTTAGAGGGGCAGCTTCTCTGTATACTCAGAACCAGGCCTAATACACCTTGGATTTAAGGTAATGGCAATTATAACTTCTGAAAAATGAAGATCCTTTTCCTCTTTCCCTTGTTTTATTCTTGTAAGTATATGTTACCACATCATGGGGAGTTTTTTTTTTTTTAACTCCTGATCGATGGTGCAGTGTTATTTGATTAGTCATTATTTTTAGTTTTGTATGCAGCTGTTTGTCAGTTTATTGAAATGAACTGCCATCCGGGCACCCTGATCAAAGCGAAAAGCATGAAATCCCACGTGTTGCACTTTTGACAGCAACAACAATGAAGCTAACCTTTCACCCTTGACTTTCTTTTAACCCTAATTTTGAAAGACAGTAGCAAACAATTCAGCTAACTTCTTAAGTAAAAGAATATTCAAAGTAGCTCGATTGTAATACAGTGTTCTTTTCAAGTGAATGGAAGGTCTCAGAGTAATGCATACGAATACAGTGGCTGGGTAAGTTCATTACTTTGGAGTTTCTGGTATAGTAATAGCAGTGAAATGGTTAAAAGGCTGACTTTAAAGTGGTCACAATTAGGCTTCAAAGTTAACACCCCACCCTACTGAGATGAATGGGAGCAGTTGACATTTCTTAGTGCTATTGTTTCAGTCTGGCTTGCTATAGCTTCTAAAATAAGACAACAGTACATCTGTTTACATTCTGCTTCCGCAAACCCAGATGGGCCAGAAACTTCATTGTTTTTTAAGTGGAAGCTTGGATTCTGTAGAATACAGCAATATCCACAGGGTATCTGTAGGAAGAAGAGCTGAAAGCCTCCTTAATCACAGACATCTCCCCCTTCTCTGTAAACTTCTATTGTCCCAGGACAAATCTGTAAACCACTAGGGGAAAAATAAAGTAATATATATTTGAAGTACTTTTTACTTACAGCATGACATGCGCACAATAACTTCTCATCAAATTGCTGGCATGCAAATTTTCATAAATGGATGCGGTGTTTTGAACTTATTTCTCTTTTAGTAGTTTGTAGAAGGTAAAGGTCCTGCTTTTACTGAATGTGGTAGCTTCTCTTAAACTTCTAACAGAAAAGAGAAGCCAGAGTTTTACCCAGGAGAGTTTGAGACCAGGTGTTACTTTGTGTTCGCATGGGTAGAGTTCTTTAATTTACTTCTGAGAGTGATACAAGTAGTAGTAAGATTTTTGAGAGGAATATGTTGCATTTTTCTGATACTTTCATATGGGCAGCTGCATTAGCTGGAGTAAGATCTTAGGAGCTGGAATGGATTAATAAAGGTGCAAGTAGGGCCAGAATTTGGAGCAGATGGTTTCTATTACCCAATGCCTCATGTAGGGAGTACACAGTGTCCTCTCTGACTTTTGTTGAGGGGTCTGCACAGTGGCAAACTGCCCTCAGTAGCAGCCAGAGCCCTATGAGAGCTTCTCTGATAAAAGAGACCCATTAGATATGCTTAGGCTGTAGATTGAAACCAGCTGTGAATCTGTCGGAAAGATTTTCCTCATTGTGCTTTCATCAGGGTGGAAAGTTTGTGGCTTGTTTTGCATATATATGTATTTTGGGCTTCGTTGCTCTGACTTTGCAAGTCCTAGAGCTTGCCAGTAATGCATACAGGCTCCTCTTGTATCCTGGCACTCAGAGTCCCTGCCTTCCTCTTGCCCATGGACAACACAGCTTGTGCTTTGGAAGTGCCATTGTGCGCTCTCCCAAATGGTGTCTCCCAGATTTCAACCCTGGGTGAATTGGATGGTGAAGGCAGGCGTGCAATCTGTGGTTTGGGCTCATGAAACTTGTTTCCTGCCCAACTTCAAGCTGCATTTTTGTCAGAGCATAAAATACAGTGGCCCTGAGCCTCAACAGGCCTCCAGGTTGTCTGAGACAATGGTGGGCATTTTGAGAGTGTAAACTGTTTCTTCTCTTGTTCTTCTCCTCAGTTTCTGCATTATGTGGAAGTGTGCAGTAACCTGGTCTGGATGAAAAACATACAGGAGAAAACCCAAGAGGAATATTTACTTTGAAAGCTTCTCTCATGAGATTGTTTTACCTTTCTATTAAAAAAACCCCAAAAAACTAAACCAAACAAAAAGATAAAAAACCCTTTAAAATAAAATAATGCTAAATCATGCTGGGAAAAGCAATTCCAATATGATAAAGCTCCTACAGTGTGAAGCAACAACGACTCAATTCAACCGCAAGGGGAAGGGCACGTTATTTAATCAGAGAGTTAGAGAACAGCATCAAATATGCATTTTTATATTTGTTTCCATTTTTTCTAGTCCATTTCTGACTGTGGATTTCCTCAATATTACACAGACTTGAGTTACATCTTGTGCATCTTGTGGAAGAAAGTAGTTATCCTAATAGACCTTTCAAATATAGTTAAAATGACTTCAGCAAGGCTACAGTAGGTCGGTGGCAGAGCTTGGAAAAGATGTTAGGGGATGTTTTGCTCAGTTCTGCATATTTTAACTAGCAAACTGGCCTCCTCCTCTGTGTTACAACAGTATTGTGATACCTAAATGTTCATAAGCCTAATCTTTGTATGCTAACTCTAACACAGAGAGTTTCCTGAGTAGACCTTAAGAAAATATTGCTATAGCTTCTTTACCAATTCTGCCCTAACCTGCTTTTGTCTTATATTCAAGGGTGATTTTGGTAACAGAATTATCTTTTGGGGAATATAAAATACCAGGGATTGAAAGGGACAAATCTGCACAGAGCAGGAATTTGCCAGCAGGATGACATTGTAAAGCAACTTCTGAAAAATTAATGTTATGAGGAGAAAAGAAATTAATTATTTTAACACTGTGCACTTTTAGTTTTCTTTTAGAAAAGAAAAAGAAGCCTTACATTGTAAGACTATTTAGTTTTGAGTAAATTGTGCATTTCCCTTTTGTGGTGTATTTCTTTAGTCAATTTATATTTTGCATGCCTATTGCTTCCAGCTTCTCCGCTGGTCTGAGCTTGCTTGCCAACTGGTATTTGCCACTAAGCATCAGAATCATAGTTTTCTTTGAGCAGCTTGGTACATTATGGCAGTCATTGTCCCATAGAAGAGGATGAAGAATGCAGACGGTCACTCCTGTGGGTCTCATGAAAAATGTAATAGGAAAAGAGCCCAGCAAATTGAAACAATATTTTTCAATTCATGAATAATAAAAATTGGAATGTCTTCCCAAAATAACCCTGAAGTTTTATTTCTTATTGGAAATTCTTTTAAAAAACCCCAACAAAACAAAACAGTTGATATGTACTTAATCATCCCCAGTTAGGAAAAAGATGTTGAATAAAAATGTATTTTATAAGATTAAATTTCCATATTTTTTTTCAGCTCTAATTATGATAAGGTTGTACAAGGATTAATTTTATTCTTTCTTTGTCTCATCCTTTTTCCGTCCTAGACAATGAAAATAGTTTAATCTAACAGTTTTTACATTGTGGTCTGTGCACCAGAGCTGGCTTGTAAAACTTTTTCTTTCAGTGGTTTTATTGTTCAAGATCTGATGCTTCCTGTTACTTCTGGCCATGCATTTTGATTTTGTGAATGAGTATGCTTAGACAAAAGAATAGTACTGATCAAGTACTTTATACATAACTTTTGTAGAGCTTTATTTTGTCATTAAATAAAAAATGGTACCAGAACTGCAGAGGTAACAACTCCTCAGAAAGGATTAGCCAACAGGAGAAAGAAATGTCAGCAGTGAATAAGAGAAATCTGGGATTCCTTCACTTCAGGTATTCAGTAGGGAAGAGGAAACAGCACAGGTAAAACATAACATGGAGTATTGCTCTTACTGCATATATTTTAAACTTGAGGGTATAAGAACTGTGTTTTAGGTTGCTTTTCAAGGAAGAGAAAACCAAGGGGCTTTTGGTTCACGGCAGGAATTAACAAACCAAGTAGGATAAATTACAATTTAAATAGATGAGAGCTATATGATCTTAGTTGCTGCATCATACTGTTTTTGTTTCCATATTGCCTTTTGCAGTTTTATTGTTTTAGTGCTTCATATTTGTGTAGTTTGAAGGTTGTTGTGTATGTGACTAGATTCATTCCCTACTGGGATATAGGCCAAGATATTCAAAGTGACTGTTTATTTTGAGCACCTCCATTTTTAAGGGTACAAATCTAAGAAGTTTTGCAGTAGGGTGCCTTGAAAGGGAAACTCAGTTTGTGTGGTTTGTCAACATGACATGGAAAGACAAAAGAAGAAAAAATGGGTGCAATCAAAATCCTTCTTCATTTTTCATTTTCCCAGTGTCTGATCTTTGGTTTGCTCAATTGAGGTGACCAGATATGGGTACTGCTGTGCTGGATGCTGGAATGTGTACCTGGCCATGGTCCAGGCTAAAGGAAGCAAAGCTGAGTAGTGACATCACCCTGTCTCTCCATTTCTCTTCCCTAACCTCCTGATTGTCCTAGAGCTTTACCTAAGATTTAAATGTGGTCTTCTGGCAAGGCAGTGGTGAGATCAGTGCTGACTGTACCATATGTGGAATAGGTGTAACAGCTACAGCTACAATATACATATTATATAGCATAAATGACCTCTATATTCCATTTCTCTGTCCATTGTGTGGGATAAGCAAGAGAACATATCTTCTAAAAGGACAGCATGAGCATGGGTGCTGCCAAGACACTTGGCTTAGAATTAACTTTGCCCTCAAATTCTTTCTCGCTAATACAGAGAAGTACAGTTTGTGTTGTTGAAGAAACTGCATTTATGAGAAATACTTGAGTTGAACTGAAAAAAAAAAAAGTCCTGGAAGCATTTAATTAGGTTCTAGCTTTTTGATTGCCTATTTTTAGGACAAGATGTCAGCTGATATATCTCCTTTAAAAATGCACTTTGGATTTAAGGGAAAAAAACCTGAGCATAAGCTGTGAAGTCTTAATTGTTGGAAGTGCAACAATAGCTTAAAAACAGACTGTAAAGCCTGGTCTAACAGCTGGAGGAAGGGATACTTTATTAATAGCTATAAGGAATGGGTGGATAGGGCCTGAAAAAGTCAGCAGGGGATATAAAAAGAAGCCTTGTAACATGAAACCATTGCCAAAACGTCTCAGTGAACAATTTATGAAAGAGCCTGTGTCGCATAAGCATCAAGTTAATACACGGTGAACAGGATAAACAACTTCTGACTGATTTGCCTCACTGAAAGTGAAGGTGCACCAGTGCTACAGCTCTGCTCTGCTGTGGCAGATCCTTTAATGGGCTGAAGATGGGCACATGTGGCTCGCTGGCCAACAGCCTCTGCTTTCATGACTCAAAGTTTCTGTCTGGCAAGCCACAGATGAATGGAGAGGGCACTTGCTATATAGTCACCACACTTCAGTATTTTACAATCTGATAAGTCCCCTAAATATCCTTGCAACTGAAAGCCAAGCTGCTCTGCTAATATGACCTGAAGCATATAACTCCAAACACTCATTTCCTGAGGGAGGTGACAGGGAAGATCCCTCTCTGCAGAGATTTCATGTAGCTACACTCTCTCCAAATTAAATCCCAAATTAAATCCCCAATTAAAGCATATCTGCATGTTTTCTGTGGCCAGGAGCTGACTGCATGGGAGATAACAGGAATGCAAAACCCCTCTTGTTGCTCCAGCCTCAGCTGCAGGGTTTCTCTGCTTCCAAACTGCCTGGGTATCTAACAGAGCAGTGTCCCATATTAGACTACGTCTGTTTATGACAGACCCAGACCATTGCAATTTTCTAGTTATTTAAAAAAATAAGTCCTTAGGTAAATGTCAATAACCCCCAGAAGTTGGGAAAGCCTTGGAAGCAGAAGGGCTGCAGTCCTGGGGAAGTTTTGATGTCATTTGAAATCATATATCCATAAAATCGCTTTAGCACAGACTCTCTGTCTCATGCTGTGTTGACTCTGTGTGAGATCTGACATTGTTCTTCACTCTTTAATAATGAGAGCTCAGGAGGGTGGGGAGAGAGAAGATACAAACAAAAATCTCAACCTGATTTTTAGCATCGTAAAAATTTAACCCAAGTTGCCTGTGCCAAACCTAGTCCCTCCTTTCAGGTTTGTCCTTTCTGTGTGGGTCAACGGCAACTCAATTCCTGATACATCAAAACCAGAAACTTGCTGAACTGTCAGTATTTCTGGCAGCATCACATGGTGCATCGCATGGACACTTATTATGTCTGTGGTACATGGCAAATATATTCTCAGGATCAGAATTTTCTGAGGACATAATATGAGCATGGCTTTCCTTCTCTGTTGCTCCCCTAAGTTGCAGGTGTGTTGCACCCATAAGGAGCATTATTTCTCTTCACCTTAGTTTTAACCATGTTATTAGGTTTTTTTGCTGTTTTGCTTTCCCCAGAGGATTGTTTTCCTTTTTCACCAGTGATCTTGGCCAGCTTTACAGTGTTGATGGGAATTCCTGCTCCTGCTACTCTGCAGCAGATGTCCTTTCTAAAGTGTTTCTTTTCTTTCTGTATATTGTACAAAGCAGGTTTCACCTTTAATAGCTATTGTTTGTTTGCAAGGGGAATTGGCAAGGTAGGTATTTTCTTGCAGCTTTTCCTGCACAACTGTTTTTCTTCACCTTGCCTTCTCTGGGGGGCACCAGTAGTGGGAACCGCAGAACTGCCAGATGAGCTGTTGTGTTGTGTTCCAGCTTTACTTTGGGTGATATAAGCAATTAGCTAGTTAGAAGACCAGCCCCTGCATTCATGAGATATTTCTGTGGTTATAGGTGAAGTAAAAATGCAAAGGTAGATGTTGCTTGTGAGACTGAAGAGGAGAATTGGTGTTGCGAAGGTGGAAGAGGAATTGCGTTTCCATAAAATATTAGGGATTTTTTTCTGCTGGATTCTCTCCTTTTCCATACAAGAGAAATGTTTAAGGACCTACCTGTTCAAATACTGTGTAGGAACTTGTCCAGCCTAATTACAAAAAGAGGGTGATTACATCTGTACTCATTGATAACTCCCAGGGTGAGAATCCATTAAGGCAGATTTTGTAGAATGTGATCAGGAGGAAAGGCAGAGACAAAATCTCTTTGTTGTAACCATTGGTAAGATATATACCCAGTTTTCTAATCAAAGCCATGCTGGTATGTGACAGGAGAGAGAACACCCCTCCTCATCCTGTGCCAAGGGCCATATACTTTTTTTTTGTTGGCACAGCCTGAAGTCTGGTTGGATTGGCTCCCCCGTTTTGCTCAGGTATGCTTTTGGTGATCATATGTCCTACCCATGAATGCTAGATCATGATTTGATGCCACGTGTCAGCTGCTCCATATTGAAATATGTCCATTAGTATTTCCAATTTGATCCCAGGGAAGCCTGCCTTACAGTTTTCTGAATGCCAAAAAGTTGATATTAGAAATGTTGCTAACCATGCCTCTGATCTACAGAAAATATCAGTTGCATTAAAGGAAATCAACCTTCTTTGTTCTTTTTCCTCAGTTTATGTTTCAAGTGTGTTGAGCCTCCTAGTTATAAGAGAACATGTTATTGCTTTTGTACTTTATTGCTGTTATAATCCAGGAGAAACACATCCTTTCAGGACCTACTCCTTATTTAGCAGCCTAGAAAAAATTTGAAGTGTAAGATGTCACATGAGACTGAAACTTCAGTCCATCTGTAGGGAGATATATTGCAGCTGTAGGAGAGGCACGGTGATGCTGTGCTGTGTGAAAGAGCAGGACCATTACTTCCAGTCTCTCAGGCACATTCCCAGTATGCAGGGGCCCACACCCTGATCTTTTTGAGGTAGGCAACTCTTGAAAAAAAGTTATCTCCCTGTCTTTCTTTTGTTGGCCTTTTTACTACTTTTAGACATCAGTTACCTTTGTGAGTCTTCTTTATGGCTATATTTGCTAAAAAATGCAACTGGTTTGGATTCCCCACCTAAATAACTTGACTGAGAACCTACAATACTTGCTGTTCTTCTTCTTCAAAGCTAGACTACAAATAATGAAAACTTGCAACTCCTTTAATACACTATTTTTTTTTGAGTTTTTCTCTTCTCCCTCTCATCATTGTAACCTGTGCAGTTTCCTTGTACTGTCTTTCTTTAAACTTATGCAGAATAAAATATAATTTTGCTCCTCACTTAGACTTTGAACCCTTTGAAATGAAATCAAGAGAGTTTGCCTGTACTTAGCTTGTCTAAATCTTAAGAGCTTCTACTGTTTTGCTGTGTAGGGAGTGCCATATCTCATTAAAATAGATTTCACCTTTTGTCTAATCCTCTAGATCAGCACGTTAATTTATGATTTTGGATCTACAGCAGTATCACAAAGTTGTAAGGTATCACTGCACAGTTCCATAGGAAAAAAATGTAATCACACCTGATTTAGCCAAGGTTTGTAAATCCTAATGACTAATGCAGAATATATTTGAGGTGAGTCTGTGAGTGCAGCTAGGCTGTTGGCTTTCCTCAATTCTACATAAGCAGAGAAGATAGAAAAATATAAAGTATTGGCAGTTTCATCACTGTCTCCAAAACCAGGACTAAAGATCATGACACAAGTGCATATGTAAATATATGTGTATATATGTACAATTCTGTACATGTTCTCCATCAGTTCTGACCTCATAAGTTACTAATATGAGTATACTATACTACGTATCTATACATGTGATAAATATATGATAAAAATTAGAAGCAAGAAAAAATGCCTTGCAGAGTTTGTGGTCTGAATGACAAGATTTACCCCATATGAATGCCTACAGTGTGGTGGTAACTGAAGTTCATTCCTCATCAGATAGATTAAGTTCATTCATGTCCTAATAAGTGGTAGCTGCTCTAGGAAGCCCTCTAAGCTTTCTATAACCAGACGTGCCACTAGTAATCTTTCCAAAATGTGATGTCAATGGAGCTGCAGCTGGTTAAAGGGCTATGCAGGGCAAAAAGTGGTATTAGTGGCTAATAAAGGCTAATTCTTTTGTGAGCAAAATTAGCTCGCTTCACTAGCTTGTTATGACTTGAAGTGTCTGGCCGTTGAACTATGCATCTGGCTCATTTGTTGCTCTCAAAGAGATCCCACCCTGACTGACAGCTGTACTGGACTGGAAAAAAGTAGCCCAAATGAGTGAGAACAAGAGGACTTCAGTTTGTGTGCCTTTGGGACAGTAACAATCCATGCAAACAACCTCCATAAGGAAAAGAGATGAACCCAACAAGGAATGTGAGTGATAGAGGTCCTGGCTCTGGGCACTACTTTCCATTAAGTTAACTGGTTACTAGTGCAGAACTTTGTTGATGCTATCAGACGCTATCTTCTATTCAAGTTATATACAACTACCTAAAAGACACAACTGTCCAGTAACTGGTTGCAGCAACCCTAAATAATCACTAGAAACTTAATTTCCAGTACATCCCAGATGTTGTGATGCTCTAAAGTGATTAAAATAGCACCAGAATAGCCTAAGCTCTGTGGATGTGTATTTATTTTTACTCACTGGTGTTTTGGGGTAAATGCCACATCAGAGTGTTTTTATTACAAAGTTCCTGTTCCTGCTCAATGCAGCTGTACCTATTCTAAACTCCTTCATCAAAGGCAACCATTTCCTTTTTTTCTTAATCTCAGATCAGTTTACTGAGGAGAGCAGTTTTCCCTGACTTTCCTAAGCTTGCCTTGCATGAAAGATTTCTTAAAATCTTCCCTGCATCCATTCTTTCCTTAGCACATGCTTAAAAATGTGTGTGTGTATATAAACACGGACACACACACACGTCCATGCATATTTGAATCACTTTCTGCTTCAATCCTACAGCCTTGTGCATAGTCAGGCTGGGAAAGAACTCATGGAAAAGGTTGCTGCCAAGAAACATTCACTTCATCGTGTATTTCCAAATTATTTTAACGCCGCCTTTATTTGTGAGATGTTTCAAATTTCTGCATTTTCTGATAACATTACACAGACAAAATGTGTGCTGAGGTCAAGACTATTTTTTCACTGTGGTATTGTTTTTGCAAGTGATTTGACACTAAGTGTTAATACAGGTCATCCAGAGTGACAGGTTGGTGATGATGTCTTTTGTGCAATTAAATTGAATGTTGTTCCTTAGCATTCCCTTGAATGTTGTTCATTAATTGAGAGTTTATGGAAAGCACATGGAAATATTGGTTTATGCTGTTAAGTAAATTTTGAGTCACAAACTTTGTTTCATTATGACACAATATTTCAGTTAAAAAGAGAGCTTGGACTAATGAATGAGTGAGTTTGGCTTCAGTAGCCCACCTGTGACATTGCTTTCTTTGCACCAGAGACTCCTGTGAAGTGCTGCCTTCATGTTTTGGTGACGCTGGAAAGGGAAATCTCTCAAGAGAAGACCCACAGGTCCAACTCATCATGGCAAAAATGATAAAGAAGAGCTTATATAGAAATTAAGGCTTCAAATTAGACTTTTCCATGTGTATTGCTTTGCTCCTTGTGAATTTTTTTTTAAAATTAGCCATAGTTGGGTACAACTTGGATGCCCAGCCTTGTGAGAGGTTGAGAGATGGTGAGAGACTGTAATATAAATGATCTTTGTTTATTGAGGATGTCAGGAAATAATGTAAGTGGAAACTCCCAGTATTTTCTTTTCACAATAAAAGGGATTTCTCACACATAAAAAAAAGAAAAAAGTAAAGGCACTTTGATCCAGACATAAAGATATACTCAAGAATTTTGTAGAGCGTAGTCTAACTTATGTTGTTTAGTAGATGATGACTTTTCACATGGAAAAGATAATGAGAAATTATAGTAAAGAGATCTCGTAAGAGCTGGCAGGGTAGAGAGGAGAACTGGAGCTAACATTGGACCCAAAATAAAACAACCCTGTCAGGGATGCATTCAAGGAGGTAAATTGCTTGCCATGGTACACGAGAGATTGGTGCTGAAGTGCCCCCTCTGCTAGATGCCACCGCAGCTAAAATATAGCAGGAACGTGTCAGTGCTGCTGACCATGCTCAGGCTGCAGGAGACAGTCACTCCTCTGAATCTTAAGTATAAAAATATTAGTACTGTGTATTACCAGCAAAGACCTGCAGAAAATTTCTGAAGATATCTTGACTGAAAAGTCAGAATAGTCTGTTTGTTGTGGAATCAGAGAGTTTCTCTGTAAGGAAGCAAAGAAGTACTGAAATAATGTAGGACATGACATCCTCCTGCCATTCGCAGTGCTCTTTCTGTCAATTTGGGTCCTCTAGTAGAAAAAATCTCAAGTCCAGTATGGGGAGTGGTAGGTTGGGATGCTTTTCATCCTTTGTATATTATGATCACGCTGACCAGAGTTGTTATCTGTCCTTCTCCTTTGCCTGCTGAGGAAATTCAGGTCTATATGAATATTCTTGATTGTATTCTGCTATTATCACTCTGTCTCTGTGGTTTCAGTTCTTCTTGGTACTCCTGTTATCAAAAGTAAAAATGCTGTTCAAACTTTGTTTTTGCTTCTTCAATCTCCCTTGTTTCTTCTGCTGTAACACCACATCTGTACTTTTTGCTTATGCTTTTCTGTCTTTCAGTCTGCAAAGCTGGTTTTGTGCAAAAAAATAGCACCATGCCACAGCAACAGCCGGCAGTGGTGCAGTGTCCCCAGCTGTAAGCTGATAACACAGACAGAGCTGAAGCGTTTCTACTTTTGTGCTTTGAACTCCTTCTCAGAGCTGGTTTCCTGATTTGTCTCATTAGCACTGATTTGCTTTGTACTCTGAGTGCAATTGCTCAGCTGGTAAGAGTTAAAGCAACTACATCTCCTTTTTTCCCTGGCTTAAGCAAAGCAGCAGTAATGGCCACCTCTCCCTGGTTTTTCCTTGGCAAGTTTCCCAGAAAGATGTGTACGGAATTGTAATTTGCTCTCTGTGGTCAGCAGCAATATCTCATCTTTTAGTATCTCAACAGCACCACTACATTTAACTCTGTGTGCATCTAAGGCCTCACCTGATCTCATACAGAGTAACCCTGTATTTCAATTAGGCTGAATATAAGCAGCAGAAATGATCACATTTATTGGCTGCACAATTAATCGCTCTTTCATTTGCTATTTCTTATACTTTTTGTGACTTAAAAACAAACCAACAAAAAATAACCCACAACTTTCTTCTGGAAAAATTATATAATTTTATGGGGAAGGCTTCCTCTGTTCATCTAGTGTATCTTACTAAAGCTGGTTTGGAATTTTAGGCAGACAAGCAATTGTCTGTCAAAATGCTTCAAAAGAAATTGTGATATGACCAGGCCATAAATCCAGGAGTGGCACAAGAGTGGGAATATGAGACTTGCAATATGTAATATGAATCTTTTAGTCCAACCTCCCCTATTTCCACCCTGGTGCTAAATATACTGCTGATGTCCTTGCAAGAAAAGACGCATACCAGGCTTGGACATTGGTGTTTTTGGCAGAGCAATGGGCGCCCTTATTTTAGCCTTAGTTTCATTTCTGTAAACTTCCTTTATAATACATAAAAAAGCAATGTCAAATTATTGTTGTATTTGTACTTTGGTGGTGAAGTTTGGCAAATATCAGATCATCTTAATAAAATGTTGAATTCCAAATATAATATTTCAATTAAAAATATTTTCAATATAAATAAAACTGAGAACTTTCATTCCAGGTATGTGTTATGCTCTCTTGGAACTCCTATTCTGGCTTAAGAAAAGTAAAACTTTCATCTGAAGTACATTAATAACTGTTGTAAAGTAAGAAGGTTTTTCCAATATGTCTATCTTGCCTGTAGCATTTGCATCAGATGAGTCAACAATACTTTGCTAGCCACTGTTGTATAGTATTTTATGCAGGAGACAGATAACCAACCCTGTGTATCCTGGAATTTGCGTTTCCCTACTGTTAATCATGTGGTAGTTTGGTTTTTTCCTATCTCTAACCTCAGGGAATGAAAGGAAAATTATATTATTGAAAAAAAACCAAAGAAACAAATTTGGGTTGAAATCAAATTAAAAACTCAACTCAGGGTTTTTTGTGTGTGTGAAAATAGGATGTTGATACTGAAATATTATTATCCAGCTTTTCCAGATTTCATGTCTTTCACCTATTACCATCTTTCCTGTCCGTCTTTCCATGACCAATCATGCTTGGTCATGCCCAAACCAAATTTTTGGGCAAGTATGTGATTTGCCAATTTGTACTCTTAGCACAAGAGAGTGTGCTAAGATAGAGAACAGAAAACCCATCCAGTTTTGTAAATGATACCTCTTAAGGAGTTTCCAGCAGTTCCTGAAATATTCTCTCTTAATGACAGGAATTCTGGTTTTGAACTTTTATATGTAACTCTGCTTTGTTTGGTAATGCCTTACATGGGATGATTCCTGATAAAAACATTGATTTAGCTTTGCAGTAAGCTTTTCAAAATCTCTTTCAGAATCTCTTTCTGTTGCCATTCAATGAATAGTTCAAGTCTCTTTTTAAGGCTTTTATCTCAATGTTCTAGTTCATTCATTGTTAAATGAAGTGTTTAATGAGTTTTAAAATATTAAATATTGGAGGTAAGTCACTTATTAAATCAGGTAGGTTTTGTTAATGTGATTTATTTCAAAGCATTTTGTATAAACAGTAAGTTTCATTAAATAATTATGAATGTTTTACAGATGAATAATAAATTTTAAACTTTTTTTTATAGGACTTGACATGCTGCCCCAATGCATGGGGATTCCTAACATCTGAAACTGATGCACATCACAGGGGTAAGAACTGGCATGTGCCCCATGTCAGCGGGGTACCCCATGGAGGGTCATGGCTCTGGTGTGGGAGTTCCCCATCAGCCTGAGCATTGCTGTGCCCTTTCTTCTCCAAGGGCACCTCCTCCAGTGGCAGCGGAAGGAGCACAGCACCAGCTTTCCAGGGGAGCATCTTTCTCCCTGGCCTCTGTGGGGAACAGTTGGCCCTTGTCAGGACTCCCCATGAGGCTGACACCTCTGAGGGGGTGGCACAGCTGTGTACTCGCTGTGTCTGTCAGGTTGACATCCCAGCTTCGGGATGATGAAGTAGAGCTGCCCTGGAGACGCATGTAGACAGCATCACTGTGGGGCAAATCATGGCGAGGTGATTAGAACTATAAGTCTTCTGTGTGTGAGACCAGGTAGGCTCTATAAAGTTTGTGAAGATCTGCTTTTTGATGTATGTTTTTTCCATTCTAGGCCCTGCAGTAACCTTACTGTTGGCTGATTTCAGAGAGCCATCTCATTATTCATTATCTCCAAAATCAGAGGTAAGGCTCAAAGTATCTTAAGATAGTGGGATGAAAAGTACTGTGGTTATTATGATTGTACTGGTTGCTGTTAATATCAGAAAGGGAGATGCTCTCTTCTTACATTCAGAATGAATTAAATGCCGTGAAACTAGTGGAATTGTAACAATAGAATGAGGAATGCTGGTAAAATACCAGCAGGACATGGCTTGAGTTAGAAGTATTATATTTTTTGCCACATGTTAGGAACCACTAACTCTGGTGGCTACTGTAACTTATTAAGAATTGTATGGGAATCTGTTTTCAATATCTGTGATTTAAAAATATCTTGGAATGTAGCACTGGAAAAGAAAAAGAAAATATATTTCCTGAAATCTGCCTCAGTGCCATTTTGTCTCCTCTAATTTTTGCTGTTCTGTTTTTGGAACTTTATTTTTCTTTTTTTTAATTTAAATTTTTTTTTTCTTTACTGTTATTTTATACACAATTGCACCATTTTTGCAAAGAACTGACATTTATCAGAGGTCACGTGCTGAAAATCACCTGTGTAGTTATACATGCTTTGTTTTATTTTCAAAAAGACTATTAAGCATTTCAAGGAGAAGAATTAATCTTTCTGATTTCTGTAATACAAAATAGTAAGGAAACTTGAAGTGTTTTCTCTATGCTTCTGTCATGTCTATTGATTTTTTCCCCCTTAAGTATTTGAATATCACAGCTGAAAGGATCTGATTAAACTCGCTAGGCTTTTTACAGTTCCTATGACCTCTACTTAAAGTGCATTAAACACTTAAAACTCAGCCTAACTAAACTGGAATGGTTGCTTTAAAATAAGGATTATCTTCCATTTTGTAGTAAGGAAAACTCTAGAACTACAAATATCATCATGGCCACTTTCCTTGTAAACAAGTCAAACAGCTTTAACTCATGGATAGCATAATTTCTGCCCTGTGGTCTTGAAAGCTCAGAGAGAAGAACAGATTATCACTGCTGAGTCCAATTTTTAGCTTGGACACAGATTTCTTCTGTGGCTTAGAATAAATTATTTCTTCCTCATGATTTAGCTTACCAGCTATATAAAACCTTTGAGATGCATGTGCTTGCAAAACGCTTTAAAGCAGTGAGGTGAAAGTTTTGGAAGTTCTTTAAAGAAGTTATGGTGAGGTCTCAGCTTGCTTCTGTATTTGTCGGAAAGAGTTTTCCCATAGTCTTAAATGGCCAGACTTAGGGTTAGAATAAATTTCATTTAAATTAGTGACTTTATGTAGGTATTTGTATTAACAAGGCTTCTAGTCCCCCTGACACCTCTTTCAAATGAGAACTTGACTCTCCTGAACTGTACTTAGAAGCATTCAGGAAATTAATTAATTGGCCTGAACCTTCTCCTTTCACCCACTTAAGAACATATGTTTTGTCATCCTCAAATCATATAAAATAAGCTGCTCATGCCTGAAATGTCGCCATATGTAACTGGTTTGGTCTAAAGGTGGCAAGATCCAGAGTTTCTGAACCTCAAAATGCACTGACAGCATTCCCTTTGTTTAATATGGGATTCTGGACTCAAAACCATCACTGCCCTTAAATGTGATGTGGATGTCAGTTCATAGGATGTATGTGACTCAGTAGGACTTGAAGGTTAATTATCCCATCTTGAGAACACTTTAAGCCTTCCAGCAAAGTGTTCTGGTCAGGACGTGATAAACAGGAGGGTGTATTAGCACCAATGTCTGCTGCTGAAATTGATACTGCCAGATGGTCCCAGGGCTTGACAGGTTCAGCATCTATATGTGTCTATGTACCAGTGGTGAGTTGATTATCTTCTGCTGATTGATCCTGGGTCTCCCATATGCCTGTTGTCTTTCTAAGGATGGCAGTGGGCTACCTTATTGCTTTGCAAGGCTCTGGTGGATAGCTTGTATGGCCAGAGGTTTGGAGCTAGCTATGCAGACTGTCCTTATTTGCTTCCTTAAGGTCACTGTGCTCAACTATTCGTTGAGCTAACTATGGTCTGTGCTTCAGTATTCTGGAGCTGGCTGAAGCAGATAGGACCTGAATGATAACAGGCAGCAGCCCAGGAGCATGAGGTTTCCTGCTGTCTTAATGGCTGTACAAATATTTAATGCAGGAGTGACTTCAAAGTGGTTTTCCTCTAGCCTGCACATCAGTGCAGCTCTACCTGACAGTTCCATCAGAGAGCAGGCTTGTCTGTCTACTTCTATCAAAAACTGCAATTGCATGTTCCAGGTACAAACTTAGGTGTGTGGCATCCTACAGCATCCTACAGTTATGACCCAGTCAGAGAGGCAAATGCAAAAATAGGTATCCCAGCAAGTCCAAACTTTTCTCAGTGTCAAGTAGTATCTGGTGGCTCTTCAACATGGGAACAATGTTGCCAGGTGCTTTGTATATACTAATGCTTAGCAGCAAATTATCTAGTAGGCAGATGGAAGCACAACAAGAAAACTTGCAAGTACAGTAGTCTCATTTGGGAAATTTTATCCTCAGCGTCAAGAAAGCAATTCTCCTAGATGGACTTGATAGCATAAAAGCACTGTAATTTTAGTAATGTTATTTTGAATATTAGAACTTCAAAACTTAAAATGATGTAAGGTGTTGGAATAAATGTGTATGCAGAGTTTGGTCTTCGTGGCTTCACAGAATTACTCAGACTTCCTTTATTTAAAAAAGCAACCACATTTCTCACATCCTAAAAGCGACAGTCCTAGTGAAAAGAAGAACTAAATGTTCCTTGAACACACTGATCCCAATGCACATGCAGGGGTTAAAAGGTTTACAGCTCAGAGGAAATGGCATAGTGGCTAAAACTACCTGACAAACAAGGTCAGCTCTGAGGCAATAGGGAGTTTTCTAATTGGTGGCCATAACACTCCTACTCTAAACCAACTTATTTAATTGTCACTACAAGGGATGAATGGATAGATGATGCAGTTATTTTATGATTGGAATTGGCTGAGTTATTTTCATGGTTGGAACGGAGCTAGAGAAATGGTCAAAAATATTTGAATGGTCTTGGCACGTTTGGTACTGTGTAACTATTGACAAAATGTAAACAATTACATGGTAACTAGAAAGATGCATGCCAGGTTAGTAGTGTGAAAATGCCTTGGCAAATTAGACTAATGACTGCATGGGACACATTCTGGTACAGCTCCTACTAGTCATATGAGCATGTTTGATGGGAATGCGATGTGGCTGGAAGCCTGAGCAAACACAGGCTGAACCAAGAGCTCATCCTGTTAATAGAAAAGACTCCCAGAGTCTTACTATCCTGATCCATCTTTCTGTGTGTTCATGCATCCTGTTGCCTGAGCCATGAAGCTGCAATGACCGATTCCTTGCGGTCAGTTGTTCAAAGACAGGATAAATATGTGTTCAAAAGAGTTGCCAGAAGCTATCAGAGGCTCAGTACTTTTGATTTAATGATCATTTTGTGAAAATCCAAACCAGGGCTAAGTCTACCAAAGAACTTATGTGTTCTAATGCACCCAATGGAATTTAACCAGAAAAGATGTACTATACTGTAACAGGGACCATGACTGGGTGCCTTGGGAGGGAATGTACAAAACTCCACACATACCAAGGAAAGACATTAGTGGGTAGGAATCATTTGGAGGAAAGATAGCTCACTTTAGCTTTTTCTGCATTGAGGATGAAGTTCAGACTCCTTTATTCCAGGGTCCTCGGCCATGAACAGTTAGACTGACACAGCTTGGTGCTGCATGGCTAAACTTCTGCTGTAGTTTTCCAATGTAGAAACAGCTTCCCAAAACATTTTATCTGGTCTTAGGCTTCCCATCAGCTCCTAAAAGTGCCTCCTGTTCAAAAGTGGTAATTCACAGCTCACTGTCCTTTTCTCAAAGTTGTCTTTACTCTTTTAAAAATAAATCTCTCCTTCCTGGACTTTACTTAAATGTCTTGTAGTGGTTACAAAGACACCAGCCTCCCAAGTCAGTGATCCTAACACTGGTACTGATCCATGATGTAATTTCTTTGCTCTATAGAGTCAGTCTCTCCAACTGTTGTCTCAACAATCAACATCATTCTTTTTTGCAGCACTGATATTTTTCAGCTCTGCAAACTCTTACGTTTTCTAGCATGATGAAAGGTCCACATAATCAGCTAGTATAACAATTTATACAACATAATCCATGGAAATATACATAATGAGAAGGGAAAACTTTAGTCTTGTTTATGGTCTTTTATGGTTATGTGCTGAAGTACTGTAACTGGTTTTAGATACTTGTTTTAAAAAAGTTGTCTAAATCTTGAGCTATGTAAGAAAAGTGACAGTAGCCTTGCAAAATAAGGCCCACAGTATGATGTTGAGATGAATTCAATCATGTTAATTCCAGGAAACTTAAAGTGTTCTCTTGTTGTCTTCAGTAGAAAGTAAATGAAAAAGAGATGATATTGTTTATTCCCATTAGTTATGAAAGCAAGCAAGCAAGCAAGAAGTGGCTCTAAGCATTGTGAGGGAAAAATTAGAATTTTGTATCAGGGAAAAGTTTATAAACATAAGAACCCATAGCCAAGGAAACCAGCTGCCAAATGAAGCTTTGGAATCAGCACTGCTAAAGATATTCAGGGCTCAGCTAGACATCCATCTATCAAAAAAGGATAAAGAAATCAGTCCAACCACAATGTAGGGATAATACAATAGATTTTCCTGCCAAATTTCTACCCCAAATAGTGTATGATTTAGTTGGAATGGAAAAGGAAAGCACTTTGGCATGCTAGATCTTTCACTGATATAATTCTAAAAGCACAAATTCTTCTGCCTTTTAAAAAAATATAGCTTGCAAATTTTTTAAAAAATTACTTATTGTAACTGGATTGTGTAGGTTTTGCTCTAATTTCAGACACACTTATCCTAGATTAGAATGTTGCTATATTTTTTTTTAAATTAAAAAAAAATGATATATTTAGATTAAAAAAAAATCTCAGAATGAAAAACTGTTTCACAACATCTTTTTTTTTCATAGCAATTTTCTGGATTTAGCCAGATTACTCATACCAAGCCTGAGGAAAAACTGTCAGTAAGGTATTTATTTTTTGCATGCTTAATTAGAGGTATGAAGGCTGGTAAGACTGGAGGGTTAGGATAATAAGATTATAAAGGCATGTTTAGCTTTTTACCTCTATGTCACTGCTTCAAATACAGGCCAAGAGGGAATTGCCCATTCATTACTTCTGAGTTACTGTTCAGATCGCTGGTAATGACCTACTTCTAGTGGTAGGCAGGCAACATTCATACAGTGGAGAGCTTGAGACTGAGTAGGGCTGGCAGACTGAGACTACTGGTCATCAAGAGCTGGCATTCAGATTTTTAAGGATTCAGATATTAAAGGTTCAGATTTTTAATGTCAGCATTCAAGGAGTTACTTATTCCAGTTTTGAGGAGTTTGAAAGCAGTCACCTTGGGCTGAGGCAAGCAGAGTTAAGGTACCTAAGCTCTTTGCAGAAAACTAAGTGTAGATTTATCTGGAGCACTGAACACCTTCAATATTGTAACCTAGCACCCTCACCAAGTTTTCAGTGAAGCTCTGATTGACCACTTTTCCATGCAGCCTCAGTAAGTGTCTGATTTCCCCATTGTTTATCCCAGCACATGCCGTAAGGGAGAAGATGGATGGCAGTTCGCTGGCTTTCAAGTGCTCTGCTGCAAGCGCAGTCTCCTTTCAGGGCAATGTCTTCCAAAGCATCAGTCATATCAGAGAGACCAGCCTTGCACAGAGATGAAGCAGATACAGTTTTAAAGAGGCTGTTTCAGGAACAGAATTAGACTTAAATAACAAATGAATCTTCAGACTGAGTACAGAGTTTCTGCAGCAATGTAACACAGAATTTGGTATTTTCAAGCCATCAATACCTTGCATTCTTTAATTTATACTGTAAAAATTAGTGCTATTTTCTAAGATATACTGTAGAGTAGATCAAGGCTAGTTCTTTCCAAAAGTAAATCTGCCATGCTATCACTCTGCATTATGAAAATATGTCACATGATGTAGGGAAGGGAAATATGAATATCTGCTATCTGATGTATACAATTGTAAAGGGAAATCACAGAGTGAAATCATCAAGCCACATTAGCCAAAGAGAACAGATAAGAAAGGGTATAAAACTGGAACTGTAAACAATCAAGCAGAGATTACACCCGTGTGGAATTGTGCATGCTTTTTAGAAGTGAAAACTAAGATGTTGACAGTAGAAAATGAAAAAAAATCTAGCACTGCTTATCAGGAAATTTTCAAAATTCTATATATAGGACTGTAAGCATTAATGTGCATTAAAGAAAATACTATTTTTGGCTGTCACTTGAAACTTCTCTACAAATGACACAACTCAGAAGCAAGGAAATGAACTGTCCCTGGGCTCTGACTGGGCTCAGTACAAGTGTGCATTTTGTACCCTTCCACCCAGCTTCTTGCCACGGTGCTGATGGTGTCACCAGCTGTGTGCCACAGCTCTCCCTGCTGCTCTGCCAGCCTGGCCTGGCGCCCAGCACACCCTTCTCCACCAGCACAGGAAGCAGGTCATGCATGTACGGATCATCTCCTCTCTCTTCCCTTCTGAATGTTTCTGTGAAACTGCACGGGCTCAAGTTTGTAAATATGGACATCAGATAAAACTCAAGGAAGTCTCACCATCAGAACATTTGCCGCTGAATGTGTTTGGGTCTCTATTTTCCTTGCTCCTTCCCCCTGCACTGTCAGAAACCACGATGACAGGAAGAGTGCACCATTTCCTCTGAAGAGAGTCATTGCTGCTCTCAGTAGCTCACATTAACCCAGAATCTGCTCTTTCAGTGTGCATGCACTTTCAGCTGCACAAAATGTGACACTGACCTGTACATTTTAAGTCACTGAAATAGGACATTTTGGTAGAGGAAATAGTCAAATCAGGTTACCACAAAACATGAGCTTTTATAGTTGACTGTTCAGGCAGTGCTGCTGACTGCTGAGCTAGCTCTTAGTAAGAATGTGCAAGTTATGCTATTTTTACTTGCTACTTGTCTAGTACTGGACTTGTTTGGAATAATTTATTCCTGCATAATGAGGTATATATAGCAACAAGAATTTAGAGGAATTTTCTGTAGTAATAGAATCCTCACAAGAATTCATTGAGAAGGAAGAGAGAAAACCTTGCTGAAGGAAGCTTTGAATGGACTTTGGAAAAAAGATCCAAACACATTTGACATTCCCCTCAAAATACTCACATTTTGCTTGTGAAAAACACACTTCATTACCTTGTCATGCCACTTCATAACTTCTTGTTAACTTGTTGTACTTTACCCGCTCATCTAGTTCAGTGGTTATTGTTCCCTGGTTTTCAGCCACTATCCTTTCCCAGTTTTCAGTCTTTGCAGTTTGCACACAGACACCATCTGGCTTCACCCCCGGGGTTTCCTAGACAAGGGCAATCTAGTTAGCCTTGTGAAATCCAAACCCCAGGCAAAACAAAAACTGTAGAAAACTTCCACAAGACAGGCTTTGTCACTACTCTGTGAGGGGCAACTCCGTTACCCAGAGAAGCTGTTAGAACAGAAATCACATCTTAATCTAAGTTATCTTCTCAACCAACAAACTCTTTCCCCCAAACTTTTCTTTTCAATTCACTGGAATTACTGCAAGTCTTTTCTCATCAAGAGAAAGTTTGACCACTGTGTCTGTAATTACAGAACTTCAGAGTAGAACATCATGTAAGAAACTGTCTATAAAATGCTTGGAATAAAGTAGATTAAGAACAGATTTACTAAAAAATTAGGAAGTCATTCCAGTGTTTTTTTCTGTTCTAAATAACATAGTGAAAATAAATCTCTGAGGCAAGATTCTGGACAAAGACATTCCTTTGAAAAGAGACCACAAGATTCCTGGTCTTCTTAATGGAGAAAACAGAAAGAATTGGTCTTGGTTTGGGACTCTCAAAATGCTGATCCTTTTGAACAATGTGGACAAGTACAGAATGTTGTCCAATGTATTCATCCTTGAACAGAAATAACCCAAATTTCTATGTGCTCTGACCGTCTCCTAGGAGCGGAAAAAGAAAAGGACCCCTCCCTTTCTTTTTTATGTTTGCTCTGTTCCAAAGTTTCTAGAGGAATTTATTTGGGCAAGGCATTTTGAAGCGTACATCTGTTTTTCCCTGAGAAATATGATCCAGTTGCATGGTTCAGTGGTTTTGAGGCAGATATTCTTTTATTTCAGACTTTGGGAATCTAAAGTCAGACAAATGCGTATCTATATAGGTGCATTTCACTAGTGATGGTCACAGAGTGAGGATTGAGGTGAGTTCTCTACAATAACACAGCCACCCCAAATTCTAAACTATAAAGACTTGCTTTCTGTTTTTCCTTGTTTGCTGCATTCTGTTGTCTCTCCCGACTTAACAGTTACTCCTGTGTGTCTTCATGGGAAGAACGCACATCACAGTCCTGCTCTAACAGCATAGGCCCATGGAAATGAAGAAGAGCAATTTTGCTATTATTGTAAACTGCTAAAACATAAAAATATAATCAGCCTCTTTCTCTGCTTGGCAGTCATTGGATTGAAGGGGACAGTGTATGAAACAATAGTTGGGTACCAGTGATATAGATGTTAACTTCCAATCTTGTTAAATGTTCTGTGAAAAGCAGGAAATCTTGCTGTCTGCTCTCAATATGACTGGGGTTGCATGATATTTAGATGATAAAAGACTGTCATGTAAGAAGTAGGTAGCATATTAAATGTGCTATTTTAGCTTTACAGTGTTCCCCAGTAAAAACCACAATTTCACTTTGGTGTGATGAGCATGCCTTGATGGCATTGGTAGGTTTACCTTTTGAAATGATTGAAGAGTAGAAGTGGACTGAGTACTGTTAGCAGGGATCAATGTCTGATATAAATTATTTCAAATTTTGCAGTCTGAAACTGGGTTTTTGTTGTTTTTTGAGGTTTATTCTAAAATGGCGGCCTTTTCAGTCAACACTGTACAGAGAAAAGTCTTGCCAGTGTCAGTTTTACATATGTCAGTTAAACTCAGTCATTTAAAAACAATCTTAGAAGGGTGACTTTTAAAGGATGTGAGACATAAATCAGCAGTCTGTTTTCAATGACAGTGGATGCACAGGTTCCTTTTGAGTTGTAATGAAGAAGTTTGGAGCTGGAGACTACAAATGTTTGAAATAATTTTGATGTTAATTTTTCACATTTCCAAGGTATCTAAGATGTGGCTAATAATAATAGCAGGCGTTGTCTGTTTCTCCCAGCATGTGGCATGAAAATAGTGTGGTCACAGAGCTATGCATTATTTACATGGTGTCAACATGTCAGCAAGTGGTGTGGCAGAGAGCCAGATTAAATCACTCCTGATTTTAAATACAGAACACTGAATAATAACGCTGTGTCACACTTGAGGACACTGGAATCTGGCAAATCAGCAGTAGCTCAATGTGTCAGGCTCATTTGGATGGCTTCTTCCCTTCCTGAAGGATCACAGAATCAAAATCAAGGTTCAAGGAAACTGTATAAAGCTGGCATTTTTAAATTTTCCCCTGAAGCAGAAGATTGTACCCAGGAAACAGACACTTTTATATTGCTTTTTATAAAGATGTGTCATGAGGTCACTGCCCTCATGCAGGAATGTCTGCTCCTGAGAATGGACAACCACACTACGGTGCATGTTTGCAATTAATCTTGTCTTTTTAAGTGGCAAATCTGGTACAATTACTTTCCTTCATTGTTTTTTTACAGAACCTCCTGCAACACGTCCACCATCTCAAACAGGAAGTGTATTTTTAAGAGGCAGTCTCATTATTTAGAATAGGTGCTTTGAGGGTTTGAGGTCTCCCAAGAAAATCTTGAGAGCTGTTCTCAACCACTGCTTCTGCACCAGCTCTGAATTCTGTATGACCCCTAGAGCTGCCTCACCTTGCCAGCTGGTAGGAAACCAGCAAAAAAAAAAAAAAAAAATTAATAGTTTTCTGTTGATTTAGTAATCCAATTACATTCATTGAGGAGTCATGTGAAAATCAGAAAGTGGAAGGGAAGGAATGCACCTGCATGTCAGGGAAGAAAGGATGCAGGGGAAGTGAAGGCAGAAGAACTGTTAGATGAATTTAACCGTACTTTGAAAGCTCACCCTAGAATAGCTAATGAACAGGGAAGGAGCTTTTAGAAGGTTAAAAGAAGCATCCGACATACTGGGATTCATTTTGCCTTGTCACCATAATACCCTTTTTATGAAGCTAGAACTATGTATGCTCATATAAACCTTTTGCTTTTTTTATTTTAAAGTATAATGCAACCATTGGAGTCTGTGCACAGTTCTTTCAAGTTAAATGCTTAGTTCAACATTCCACTTCCATTTCCTGGTAGAAAATGTTTTATATGAAAGCAACTTTAACCTTTCAGAAGGGTTCATTTACTGTTATGTTTGGTATCAGCTTTCCAAAAAATGCAGTCTGTATTTGGCGTATTATAGATTCTGGTTTTAATATTGGTTTAGGAAAAAGAAAGTCATATGGCATAATTCAGAAATAAAATATTGCAACAGAATTCTCTCTATACATGAATGCACCCCATGAGCGAGTGGTTTAAGGTCAGTTTGATCACTTAAAGCCAAGACTTGGGCTCAAGCTATCCATGAACCAGCTGGAAAAAAATAACACATTCAACTCTCAGTCACAGGGAAATGTTAGTTTGCTTTTTTATAGACAACTACAGCTCTACAGCTCCTGAAGCACAAGGGAATATCATACGGACTTGGAAAGAATTGAACACCTACCATATGCACATAAAGAAGGGTAATAAAGATGAAAGGCCAGAACTGAGCTTTAATTTCAGTTTTTCTGCTTTTGATTTATCATCTGCTTCTGCATTGTTACAATTTTCTTTGGCCTAAAATTAGGGAGAAGATGCTTGAATTACTTAGTTTGATCAAATCAAACTTAGGCTTCCCTCTCAGTCAGTGTAACAGATGCTAAACATGAACTTTAAAGTACATTCTTGCTTTCTTTATATCTTGACTGTGCATTCATTTCTGAAGTGCTGGTTGCTGTAACAAGCCACTGCAGTGGGCAGTTCCTGCCCGTGGCGTGCTGTAGTCATGGCAAGATGGGCGTTGAACCGGTTGAGCGGTATCAAGGTGACTGAACTAGAGCTAGGGCTGACTGGTTGGGTGCAAGGCCATATAAACGTAGCACAGCCTCCTTTGGGACCTTAGCAGCTTCTCTGCACAGTGCTTCAGGACTATCTCAGTTGTCAGGCTTGCTCAGGAGTCACTGCACTGTTGGCTATTGCCATGTACGGATATATTCCAGGAGTTATCCTCTGCAGGAATTCTGCTGTCAATAGCTACTTCTTACAGAAGAAAAGGACCTTCAGACAGGCCTGGCCATGAGTGAGACAATAAAGGCTAATCCTCTGTGCTGCTGAGCCTCGGCTTCTAATAAAGGACTCAGAACTTGTAAGGGTAAAACTTCAAAGTAAGTACAGATTTGCGGAGGGAGGGCAGATAAGGGGCTGTAGCCCACCCATCAAGACCACCTGGTCTTAATATATGGTAGCAGTGAGCCTTTGTGGACACACTCTTTCCATATCCTACCCTCTTCCAGGGAGTGAGATTTCCAAAGTGCTGCTGGCAATGTGCATGTCAAAGTCGGGTGCACTACAGAGTCTGAGTCTGTCAGTCATACACAACAGTTTTTATCACCCTGCAGCAGCTAAATCTGACACTGATGGTCAAGCTGAGTCTTAGTAAAATAACCCTTATGGTATTTAATATCTGGTGATGAATACATGTTCAGTACTTTGAACATGGAAAGATCTGTGGAAGTGTAGACTATTATTTTATCTGGAAATACATTCTGTGGCATCCCAAAGAGTATTCACTTTTCTTATTCCTTTTTTGTGCATGTGCAGTTCTCGTGAACTTTCAGCTATGAGTCCGTATGGGAATGATTTCATTGTGAGAAGGCGGCTTCATTCTATCCTGAAAAAAAGCTGCATGGAAATCACAGAAAGCTACAGAAGAAAGTACCAGTCATTGTTTGAAAGCATTGTGGCCTATGGAGATGAAAACCAGAACATGGATTTGTCTCCAAATTTTATAAGCTTCTAGAAACATGAATGAATGAGAAACAAATGCAAAAAGTTCACAAAAATAGGGTTGCTTAAAAAAATAAATCTTAAAGCTTTGTTGTTTTCATGATAAACAGACCTGTCAAAAAGGATGTTAATTATCTCGAATATCATTGTTTAAACAGGTAGTTCTATTCCCAGCATTTTTTCTTGCCACCTAGTTTAGTGTTACTCTTCATTTGCTAACAATGAAGTTATCAGCCACTGGAACAAACTATGAAGAGGAACAGTGAGCTTACCATTTCTTGAAGTCTGCAAACTGAGAGGGGATGGTATGCCTTAGCAAACAATGGATACAGAGCTGGGTGAAATTATATTGTTGTACTACAGAGAAGTGAACATGGAGCATCCTATGTGGTCCTTTCTAGCTTTAAGACCCATAGTCTATAATTTCACAAATACCTTACAAAGAACTCCTTAGTAGCAGTGATAACCATAGCACTAATTTGAATCCATCTCCTGATTTGGGGTTGATTATGCCAAAGTATTAAAAAACTTACAGACTGCAATGTTTCTACATGTTTCTGTCACACCAACTCATATTACTAGCATAATTTTACAATATTGGAAATTTGGTTTTGAAGATTAAAGAGACCCTTCTTCTTCCCCAAAGAGCAGAATGTGCTTCAGTTCATGAAAGAGTGTGTAAACAAGTAAGGACACAGGCTGCTCCTTCCCTATTGCAGTCAATAAAATCAATAACCTAGACTCACTGAGTGAAATAAAAAACATCCCATGAAGGAAATCTGAAGGTAATTCTCATCATTGTAGTTAATTTCTAAGCTAAACTTCCATTTTCTTCTCATTGTAGGATAATCTAGCACAGTATTTAAAAGAAGATTTTTTTTCCTATAGCAGTCCTCTAGTTGAAAACAGCTTTTTTACCACCTTCAGATTTCAAGAGTTTTGGGGCATTGGGTACTGCAGAAACTTAAATGCAGTGGGACAGTTGAAAGTTTGGTAAAGATGTGCCTGACTGAAAAGCTGGACAGAAGAAATAGCTCTTCAGTGCCGAGTGGGTTTGGCAACACAGCTAGGTCTGCATAGTTGGGATGTCCTAGATAATCCTAGAAGATCTGAAAAAACATCGCGGTATAGCTTTTCAACTATTTCAGGGAAAGTTGATGATTTTGTGTCCAAAATGGATATGCATAATTCCAGAGGGAGTTTTTTAGGTATTAGATTGCTGTCAGTGACTAGTTACCTTTGTTTCTGTGAGTGCCTAAACTCCCTTAGTGGCCACCTTCTCCTATATATGTATGTTGTGCCTAAATAAATATCTCAGCTGTCCCTCAGGTGGAGGGCAGCCATCAATGCTTGCTTTAGCCAAACACAGTGTGTCAGTCAGATACAGTGATGGGAGCACCATATAGGAGAAACCAGAGGAAATTTTGTAACTTATTATATAGAAACACTCAGATTGCTTTATCAGGCAGTCTCTTCTGGTCTTAAATATAGTAAATTTAAAACCTGCACTGATTCAGAGAAGTTCAACTTTCTCTTGTTACTGTGTTTTGTGCTTTTCTGAAAAGATGACTGGAAAAGACAGAGATGCTGAGAAAGAGGAGTGAACTCTAATTGATCGTAAGTCTTTCAAGTATATTTTCCTCTAAAACTCTACCCCCCACAACCTAGTTTGCCATAATAGTTCCAGCATCAACAGTTACTAATCTCTTTTGCATGCAATGGCCTTAGTAAAATATAGGTATGTATATTTAATACTTTGGTTTCATGATCTAAAATAACAATTTGGGGTGGTTTTGCTTGAAGGAATGCCTCCATTTTAGTCCCCTAAGAACTAGCTGTGTAGCTTCTAAAAAGTGTAATAATATCAATAAAATAAAAGAAGTCTCTAAACATTTTAAAGGTTGGAGAACTAGACTATGTTTCCATTCATCAAGGCAGTTCTCAAAAGTAATTTTTAAGCTGCACTGCAAGGAAGCTGGTTAGAGTTTGATCTGCTAATGTTCCCTTTGCTGTTTGGATATACACAACACAGTTTTCTTGTCCCACAAGGATTCTGTTGATTTTGAAATTTTAGGCCTGGCATGGAACTCAGTGAATATATGAGTGACTTAAGAAACAAACAAATGTATTTCATTTTAATGGTGACCCCTTTTTTTCTTTTTTTAACCTTTTAATATAAACTAAATTAGGTTTCAACAGGAGAAGATGCTTTTAACCACAGAAGCAACACTTTTTGTTTTAAAAATGTTGAAATGGCATATTTCTAAAATTTCAAAACCTGGGGTTTTTCCTTTTTTTTGAGGACAGGAAGTTCTTCTGGGAATAATTTCAGTTTTGATGAATTGTCAGTTGAGGCCATGTCTCTTCTTATGAAAGCTTTGTGTTCACTCCCAACTCTAAACCCAGGCTCCCAATACTTTCCAGAAGTGTAAGGTATGATTGCCTTGGTTCCCTTACAAATGCATTAGAATGAGACAGAAATTTTGGGCAACTATCTTTATTCACTGGTGCAAAGAGACAACACTGAGAGTGTTCTGATGATCTGCGTTGGGATTCTTTCTCTACAACTGCTTGAGATTGGAATAGTCCTGTAGCTTGTGCTCCTAAGGTCTACGTATACGGTGTTTCATGTCAATTTTTTGTTCACAATTTATAAACAAGTAGATACAAGTTACATGTATGCTAGAAATTAATTTCTTTAACACACTGCATGTTTTTTTCCATTAATTCTGTCAAGATAGATTACCTTCCTATAATGAATGACCACGATTGTGTTAATGGGACAAAATCTGGTGCTTTTGGTGAAGGATTATAAAAGAATCTTGCGGCAAGAAGGCTGGATGTCTCTTATACCTGGAAAGGAATAGTGAATTTTTATTATTTTTTTTTTCAAATTTGATGGTAATATTTGTATATATTTACATTACCCTAGAAATAAATTCCTAGAAATAATAAAACCCTAGAAATAAGTTCCAGCCAGTCTGAAGCTCCAGTGGTGTGAAGGATATACTTCTATTATAGATATATTTGCATTCTCAGGTTTCTCTTTAATTTCTCTTTTAATTTCTTTCAAGCAAAGTTTTGAAATTATAACAAGTAGGCTGAGGTTCCTCTGGAGTCTGCTTAACATTGTCTCTGGGATCAAGATGTCTTCATTGCTAGACAGCTGAAAGGAAATACATTGTCTCCATTGAAATGTGACTGTATATCCTGAGGAGGATGCATTTATTACGAGGAGCTCTTCTGAACTGGAGGAAGGAACAGTGGTCTCTGCAGAGCATGAGTACCGCTCTGTAGTCCCAGAAAGGAATGATGCCTCATGATACATTTTTTTGCAAGTAATACTTTTGAAAGATCTATTCCATGGTCCTTCCAGCCTTGGAAACCAGAGTTCTTTTCTATTTTCTGTGCCAAGACCTCCTTCCACCCATATTGCAAAGTGGCAATGCAAAAAGAGCAGCTAGTGGAATATCCCATTTGCCTAATATATTACCAAAATTAAATGCCCTGCTCCTATGCTAGCCTTCATTGTCACAGAGCGTTCTGCGTTTCATCCCTTGCTGTCTGTGCTAATCAGTAGCGCTTTTTTGCTAACCAGTTCATTTTGCATTGTTTCAAATCCTGAATTCGAAGCATAACACCAGTGTTATTTTTTGACTGACTGAGCACCAATGCATTGTAGAAGGTCAATGGAGAGATTTTGGCAAAGGAGTAGGGACCAACAGGGGTACGTGGTGCTTGCTACCCCTTGCACTTGGAGTTTTCACAGGAGACAGCCTCTTTCTGTCAGGCACAAGCAGCTTGTGTTCAAAGGCACAGGAGATTTTGTTTTCCTGCACCTCTCATGAACTGTGAAAGTGACTAACTGCACTTTCATTTTGAAACTGAAAAGGAAGCACATCAGCTTGTGGTTCTGCTGCTAAAATTTCGTTCAATGGCAATTCTTGTTTTTGAATCCTGATGCTCATTTGATTTTGCTGATTGTGAGTATCTGCAGACTCAGGAAAATTTCAGCAGCTATTATCTGACACCAGTTTTACTGTCTCTCTTCATGACTATGGAATAAGTACTCCTCTATTAAAAAGAGGAGGCTTCCTGTGCACAGCTGTATGGCAATTAAAAAAAAGGAAATTATTTGGAGGCTAATGATAGTGGCATTTAACTGCATTATCTGCATGCTGGCCTGATTACAGCTGACTTCTGACATGTCCTAAATCAACAGCTACGTAAAATAAGTGATAGGTGTCATAGAAACCTTGTTGAAAATAATATTGTCTCTGAACACCAAATAATGAGTCATAAGCTCAGTCTTAGTACTAAACTTTTACTCTTGGTCATGAATTCTCAGTGTGGGTTCACAATTAGGTTTGTTTATTGCAACCTCATCCTGTCATTGCCTTGCTCAAGTAGCATATTAAATATTGTATAAATACTTACTCATGATTATTGTCAATAGATAATATACATCCTGCAAATTGGAATAGGCTAATATAATCATAGAATGGCTTGGTTTGGAAGGGACCTTAAAGATCATTTATTTGATATGGAGAATACAATTAAATGACTTTATAAATCTGGAAGGCATATAACATTTTGCAATGTTGGTTTAAGTACCAGCCAGAAGAAAGGGCATGAAGGTGATGATAAATACTGTGAATAGCTAGGCTTAATTCTTTATTAGCAGGAGTACTTGATTCCAAGTAACTTTGTATTGGCTACATTCGCTAAGAACTTATACTCTCAACCGTTTCAGATATTTGAACAATCTTATATATATAGCACAAACTGAATACAAGCCCTTTCTGTCATTAGGAAATCACATACTTGACACTTGAAAAAAGACCTAGTCCTTATGCTGTGAAGCATTTTCCCCCCACCTTCTAGACTTCCCCAGCTTCCTTCTTCCTCAGCTCTGTTGTTCTCCAAACAAAGATACCTACCATCATAGACTGGTCCTAACCTGACTTCATCCTGTGTCAGATCCTGCCTTCAGCTTAAATTCTTGCAGGGCATCTTAGGAGTTCAGGCTGAAGAAACCTGTTGTTTGTAATACAGCTATGAAGGGCAGCATTTCATACTGAATCTCAAGAAGTGAAGATGTATTATGTACTTAGGAGATGTTACTTCTATGCATAATTTGGAAAACTGAAGAAAAATAAGTAGCCTTCTGTCTCCTTCCCCCGAAGCAAAGAAATTTGACAGCTGTGAATGGAACAGACTGAAGCCGTTTTGAAGATGGATGTTTAAGTTGTACAGCTTTGATGGGATTGTTTAATAAGTATTCTCTCTTTTTCTTTCATTACATGAGGTTTTGCTTTTCTTGGATCACACAGATTCTTGTAAAACTGTAACAAGCTACAATTCTGAATATGCCAAATAAGAAACAGATGGATCTCTTTAACGAATAGTCTATCAGTAATATTAATGGCATCTCATGTTGAGTAACCAGGCACCTCCCTTTCCTTACACCAGCCTTCTTGGCCTCAACAAAGAGGCTCTTCTAACAATGACTTGCACATGGCAAAGAAGAAGGAGGGTAGCTACAATATAAAACATGACTTTTGAAATTTCTCTCAGGATGTATTTTTAGTATGCTACACCCTTGGCTGTTATGCACAAGGTTCCCTGTGGTGGACTGGTTTGAACACAAGGCTTGACCCAGTTGTCAGTGTCTCTCTCACAGCACAGTTCAACTGGTGTAGTGGAGATCCTCTGACATAAGTGTCATCCTCCCCAGTTAACACCGTGTAGGGCTATACTCCTGTAACCAAGCAAGAGCCTTCTGAATAAAGAAAATTCCAGCTGGTGTAGCAAACAGTGGGATGGATGTACATAATCCTTAGACATCAACTTATGCATTTGAGACTAGAACTCCAGGTTTTGCATTATCTTTTTGCTTTAGCAGAAGTGGCCCTGTACTCTCCTGTTCTCTTGCCTTTCATCTTTCTCAAGAAAGAAGGCTTAGTGATATCAATGGCTCTTCATGAACAACAGCTTCTCATAACACATAGCAGATATATTTCTGTGCTATGAACCATCAAAACCTGACTTACCTGCTGTGCTGAAGGACAGAATAACAGCTTCATATATAAATATACTTATTAGATCCTCATGATACACTTGGTGTGTCAACCCCTGGATTGTCTGTGAGACAGCCAAGTGGATAAAGGCAAATATGAGGCAGATTCAGTGATTCCAACTGTTAAATGGGTGTCATGGGCAATGCATGTGAGTCACACAAAGGATGCACTTCAGAAAAATCAAATAATAAAGCTGAGATGTTTCCTTACTGCTGTTATTTTCTTTTATTTGGGCTATTTCCAAAGTTGGGCGGATGGGCTGTACAGCACTTGTTTGTTGATGAAATGATAACTTAACCTAGATAAAGCACATACATACTGTTATTTTAATAAAAGAAACAAGGCTCACATTTAAAAGGGAAATATAATACAGTAAACATCCTTTTGTACTGGCCTAGTTATTTTTCTAAACTAGTGCCAGGCTGAGGTATTTACCTTCCAAAGCAGAATTTTTGCAAGAGTCTGCAAGTCTTGTAATACCTTTTTCAGTAGCTGTTGAGTGAGCCAAAGGTCTGTGGTCAAGTGGGCATCTCAGTTACAACACTATTGAACATCTAAGGCATTAGACTTTAAGTCCCACAGACCTTTCTCTTCCTAAGCAAAGCTGTTGGGTATTTAAATTTCAATTTCATCCTAGTTCCAGATGAAACACCAGAAAGTGATTCCAGTCTTCAGCTGGTGACGTCCATGAGTTTTGGATGTCCATGGTGTTTTTTGTTTTAAACTAGTCAAAGTTAGAGCAATTTTTTAATTTTTATTTTAAAACAACCTGAAAACACAGGGGAGAATGTTTTTGAAATTTAAACCTATTTTTCTTTAACACTGATATTTTTCTTTAGTTATTGGAGTCTTTTTAGGATGTCCTATTCAGATTTAATCACCTTTGTGTTCATCTCATCTTTAATGTATTTTAGAATAATTTCTAAGTAAATGCATCCAGTCTTGTTCTGTAGATGTTATTTCCACTTCTCTCAGACTGTAGTAAGATTGTTTGTTGCAAACAAAGTAGAGATCTGAATAGAGGTTGATGTGAGTGCCACCACCCACGGTACTGAGAACAGTTATGCCAAGTTTCTGGCCTGGGATGCTCTGACTCAGGGATAGCTCCCATCAGTGATTTGGTTTGTAGAATTTCTGTGTTAAAATGAAAATGCTCACCTTGCTAACTTGTGACCTGTCATAGGGCTTCTGATGGAAACATCCATTTTTGAGAGGAGAGATTGGATTGGATTAGATTAGATTAGATTAGATTAGATTAGATTAGATTAGATTAGATTAAGGAGTGAGAACCGGTGTGAAAATAAATAATATTTTCTTCATAAAGATGTCTGTGTTCAGGATCAGTCTGATGTGAGGCAACAGGAACCCAATACCACCATCTGTACTTAGATCTGGTGCAACAGTAACCATTACAACCTACTCCAGGCCTTCTGTACTTTTGTCTCCAGCATTCCTGGGATCCTTCCAGGTGTCTTAGATGATGTTCATTAGGGATATTAAGATGGGCTCTGTGTAAGAGAAATAATGTTTCCTTCCTTTGTACCTGGAGCAAATAAAGGAAACACAGCAGCTGCTTTGGTGCTCAGCTGTGAAAATGGTGGGCTGAAGGATGCTTTGATGTCAGTACGGAGGAGAGCAGAAGCATTTGTCATATCTTGAATGGAAGAAAAAGGCATGCAGGGAATATTGCCTGAGTGTTTCGTATTTGATATTGTTTTTCCATAACACCAAGTGTCCTGGTGGCACAAGCTAACTTGAATTTAGAAAACTTCCTAGAAAGATTCAAAATGGTTTGTCTTTACAGAGGATGAAGATTTCTTAGAAAACTGAGCTTCTGCCTGGTGGGATGTTTGAGGTTTCAGAGTATATGTAGTTTATTTTTGTCTTGAATTAGAACTGAGTCAAAAGTGTTGAAAAAAAAATTGAAATGTTTCTCTTTGATACTATCAGATCAAATACAAGAAAACAAAAATCCTCTCCTTACAGAGAAGAAATGCTGAATATTTGGTGATGACAATATTAATGACCTTTGAAAATGCATTATAAATCCAGGGCAATGTCAACATTGGTATTAGTGGTGGATAAGTTTGTTTAAATAGCATTTAAGGCAGTTTATTCATGAAACACAATCTTTTGGATGTTTAGAAATATTTTATTATATTATTATGCTTAGAGCTTATAGTTATTATACTTAGAGCTGACCTGTTGCTCATTTAGTTGGAATTGGTTCTTGCAGTCTACTATATTTGCTTTGAAGGAAGGAAGGCTGGCAATAAGTGGCATTGCTGATAACTTAGTTTTCAATGAGGAGATATAGATAATGTTCAGGTAAATATCCAAAGCATTAGGCCTCCTTCATCAGAGTGATATTATGATGACATGTCACACTGTGAATTGTAGCCAAAAGAATCCCCATTTACTGTCTCTGAACAATGCTGGTACATATTTTGCAAAGAACAATGCTGGCCATGCTTTTTCATGGGATAGTCATTAGTAGTTTGATTAGCATTGTTCTGAAATATGATTTTCCAGCCAAAACCTAACAGTCTTCCCCTCAATCCCCCTCTGTGAAAATTATTCTAAAACTTCGTAAGGCACAATGAGGTTTTACAACCATTTAGTGAGCACACTTTAGTTTCTGTACAATAAGGGGAAATCTGCAATGTGGTCAGCAACCTCATCCCCTACTAAGTTCAAGAAGAAGCACTAGAATTTAAATTGTCTATAATATCTCTTTCTAAGAATTTGTAATTCAGAATTACCAATATAACCTTATCAAAGTGCTCTCTTTCAGCAACGAGGGGGTGTGTATATTTAAAACAAAAGACACTAGGCCATATTGAGTTGCAAAAGCCCAGGTGATTCCATGGGTCTAACTCCCAAGCTGAAGAGGCCTGGTACTACAGCAAGAGCTTGGTACCAAGACATGTCCGAATATGTGCTTCAGCAGTGCCTGGTGGAAGAAATGTTCTTTTACTTTGTGGGTTTGGGCTTAATTAATATGACTGCCTCTGCAGCCCAATTTTTTTTGTGTCCAAGGTCAGCAAAAGTAAACCATAAAGTGAATAGACTAAAGTCTTCTGCAGATTGTGCAGCACATTAGAATTGAGACTTCCCTCCTTTCAGTCTCTTACAGTGTTCCTAACCATCATCAACAGGAGCTGACCTGAGAATTATAGGATGGTTCTTATCATTCCTGTAACACTTAGGTATTTCTCCAGAAAATTAATTTTCCTGCAATGATGGATACCAACATAGGTATAGATCTATCATACTCTGAATTTTTCATCATGGCAGGTGAAGAAGAATAGGAAAGGTGTAAATAAAATTTAGCTTCTGTGTTTCAAGGTTGGAAATACAGAAGCAAATCTTCAAACACTGAGAATACTGAAAGATGTAAATGGCACATGTGTCTTGGTGGAGTGTGCATTTTGCTGGTCATTGCTACAGATTTTCATCCCCAGGATTTTTGTTGTGTTGCCACCAGCCTGGTGTTGGCTGAAGACTGAGAATGGTGGATGTCAAAGGTCACCTCTGTGGTCTCACTAAACTGCTTTTCTGTCTTCTCTGGCACAGCTTTGTGACACTTCCTGCCAGCATCCCTAGCATCACATCTTGCCTTTAAACCTGTAGCCTTACTAAAGGCTGTGCCATAGTGGATGCCTTATAATGACATTTTTCAGCAGATATGAAGAATACAGTTGCCCTAGCATATCTCAGATTCAAGTCCTGATCCTTTTTTGACATGCAGTTCTCACAAGTATCTTTAGGGCTTAGGAAGACCTACAAGTGAGAAAAATATTTTTCTCTTAATTTGGAAATCTTCAGCATAAGGATGAGGATTTACACTTATCCCACACTAACAGCAATGCCAGATGCTTGAGGGTTGCAAGGAGATGCTAGGATTTTGGTGTACACCAAATGATGGTTTTAGACATGACCTTAGAATCAGTTTCAAAGGTAATTGAAGGGTAGCAGAAAGGGTACCTATGATTAGCTAAAGCTGTCAGTGACTAGAGGATGGGAATTGAAGAAGTGAAGAACAAAGGCAGTGGGCACTTACCTCTATATTTATTTGATTATATCCAGGCAGCATTGCTAAAATGCTGTACATGACCTCTTGTGTAAGGCTGAAAAGCTCTCTCTTCTTCATGAAATTAAAGAAGCTTGTTTCTGCTGAAATCCTGCACAGACAGAAAATGATGGCTGCCTTTCCTGTTGCTAAGAAAAGCTTGCAAACCCTGATAACTGATCTTGCAGTTTTCACTTCAGTGCCAATGTCTTACTCATGTGTCCTGTGTTGGCAGACACAAGACAATTATTTGAGCTGGAAAGCTAGAGCAGCACGCATGAGGTGTCTGTTTTTCTGGTTAGAACCTGGCTTTGGCTTGCTGCAATGTTAAATTATGAGCATTAGCAATATTTCAAATCTGCTAAACTAAAAACTTAACCAGTTGAGATCTGCGAGTGAAAGACCATGCACTGCTGAGGTTTCACTGTGGTGCTGCATGGAGCAGGTGAAACAGGGAGTTTGCAAAGTGTTAGACTGGTTGCAGGATTGGGGGTGGGAAGTTACAACTATTTTTGGAGCATTCCATGAATGAGTATCTTCCATGACTGAAAGACAACGTTAAATAAGAGTGACATGCATGCTCAGAATCCTGTACGTGTGTCCCCTTTCTTGTTTCTGCCTCGACAGATTACTCTGACACATCTAGATTATAGTGGATGCTTGATTGCCTTTGTATCTGAGTCACAGTTGATCTCTCTAGAGATTATAGATCCTAGATATCTGGATCAGTGGTCCTCCATGCCAGCCTGGTTCCTTCTGGTACCCATAAATTGAGAAATTTATATGATCACGTTTCTGGATTACACATGACCAAGTTCCAAATCCTTTAAGTCATGATGTCATTGTGGCTTGCTCTCTTGCATGTAATTTTCAGTGCCTGTGGTTTGATCCAATAATGGCTCAGGATCCTGGCGGCCCCCCCGGCATACACTGTATGTAAATGGCCCATATAGCCATGCTTTTCCCTTTCAAATCCTTGATCCAAAGGATAAAGGGGTTCCTCAGCGACCACTCTTGCCCTGAGACAGATCAGACTTAGTATGCTATAGATGTGACCTCTTAGTAGCCACAGAGATGAAGGAATAAATATGGTCATAAAGAGGTTAAAACTAGAGGAGTGCTGTGGAGGCAGCTGCTATCTGTCTTGCAGGAGAATTGCACTTTGAAGGTAGGTAAGACAGTATCCAGTGAAAACCAGCATTTTTTTCTCCACATGCAGGAGTAGGAAAGAGGCTTACTTACAAAGGAAGTGGGACATCCAGAAACAAAATTTCCAAATCTTTCATGACTGGAGAAGGGGAAGGAAGGCCTCTGGCTCAGTGCAAAGGCAATTCAGGGTATTGTGAAGTACACAGACGGTCACAAGCTTTTCCAGAAGAAATGGGTGTTCTGACTTCATCTGAGATTTAGACTAAGTTAGGTCTGAGCTGCCACAGTCAATCTTTGGTCTGTTATGGATCAGTGACCACTTTCAGGTCATTTTACTCAGGTTTCTACCACTTTATGAATCACACAGTATGATGTTATCTATGTATGGACATTTCCCTCACACAAATCTTTTCAGCAGGCCATAAGCTTGTCAGTCTGAGCAAAGGTAACTTGTGATGTCAGAAAGGCAGACCTTTATAAGGCTCTGTTAAAATTGGAAAGGATTTTTTTGTCAGTCAATTAGTACTGAAGAAAAAAAGCAAAACCCGTGTCTTCCTCAAACACAGCACACCATGTACTTCTTATTAAGGACAATGTGTGTGCTGAGTGTCACATTTCAAACTTCAGCTGTTTTTGCTGTTGCCCTATTCAAAAACAAGTATGGTTAGAGTTTCATTACAATGGGAAAAATGTGCCTGTATATTTGTTTCCCACTGTTCCATAGCACAAAAACTGTTAGAAATTTGCTCCCATTTTAGCATGATACACTGGCATTGTGTTTTGTTTTTACCTTAAAGCAAAGAAAAAAATCAGCTTCAAAAGTGGATAAATTTATGAATCCAAGAGGCTAAGGAAGGAATTATTTTCCAACTTTAGCTAGTGTTGGTGGTATTACTGTGATAGTTGGCTGAATTCTTCAGCTAAGGATCTCAAAGTATATAAAATTAAAGTTATAATTAATCTATGTATTTCTGGAAGCCCAACTGAGATCAGGCTGTTACATGATGTAGTGTGTTACTTCTGTAAGTAGCTTAGTGGCTTCTGTGTTTCACTGCAGGGATCTTTTTGTGGCTGGATATGAGGCTTTTAGGGCTCTCTTACATTATTCCAACCACATTAGGTAGGGTGAAAGGGTTCATGTACGTGTCTAATTTGACAAGATAGATGAAGTGAAGGAACCAGTCTTTATTGCTGAGATAGGGAAATGAGGTGAAGGAGACATATGCCAAAGTTCAATCAGATACCTGCGGGCTAAGAATTGAGGCCATGTCTTACAATTCCCTTAATGATAAGAGAAAGTATTCCTGTTTTGTTACGGCAAACTAACACAGGTAATGTGCTGCACTGACGTGGTGTCTGTTAAGGTCTTTTGGAATTCCCCTCTCTCCTCTCCTGCTTATTCACAGTAAAATGTATTTTCATTAACAATGATTCTGCAGTGCTTTTGTGCTATGTGTACAGGAAGCTGAATGAGTGTCTGGGGACCTTTTAACTGGATCTATAAAAAGTCTGTGTCAATAAAATCCTGTCAGATCTATCCTTCAGTACTGTGATTACAGAAGAGGAAAAAGAAAGGTATTGCTCAATGTGACTGCAATATTCCAGCGTGTAATCTTCTCCCATGTGGTCATGTTTCCTCAGATAAGAAAAATTGCCGCTCTGGTGTCAGTGGGGATGGGGTTACTGAATGGGAACAGGAGCGTTTTCATTTTTTTCACAATGGACAGTTGTTTTTTGTGTTTTCCTGACTGGATAAGCTATGTCCATGGTTACTGAACAAAGTTTATTTCTGTAGGAAATAGGTAACCATGTTTGTGCAGTGGGGGTATCAGAACACAGAGGATTTGAAAGAAAGGGTCCAGAGGTCATCAGCAGAGGGGATAGGATGAGGAAATGCAGTGAGATATATCGTGTGGATTCTGGCATATACTTCATGGGATGCTTCCTTTCGAGCACTGGTGAGCAAGAGGGGTGAATAGAAGCTCTTTGATAGCACAGCAGCAGGGTGAATTCATTTCAGGACCAGCTCTTCACCTTGTGTAAAATAGTGCAACTGATTTATGCCCACAGAGGATTTGGCTTGAAGCTTTAATTGCCTTCTTGGCTAAGTTCTGTTTTCCTTATGAGGGCTCAGACTATCAAGAGAGTGTTAAATGTTGTGTTTCACCAAAACCTCTCACTCCTGCCACCCTATTTGTTGAAGAATTATTCTCTTGAAGAATTGCTGCAGAGTAATTTTATTTCTTAGATCCAATAAAAAGTGTGCCCAGAACTGCAAATGCCTTTGTGAATGCCAGCAGCATTCCTGAATTGTCCTTCCTTGTTAAGTGACCAGTGGAATGCTGACAGGCTATAAATGCAGAGTTAATCTTACCAGATAATTGATGTCATTGCCACACTGTTTGTATCCTGTGTTTCCAGATTCATCTTCAGGTTTCCATGTTGCTTCAGGTATGAGTTGTGCTTTGACCTCATCTAACATTATTGCTTAGAGCAGCAATTAAACTGTGACTGCAGCTCATGGGTGCAAAGTTGGGTGCTGAGGAGAGTGCTCTGAGCTCTGGTGCTCAGAGTACACCTAAACTCCTGCTCAAAGAGCCTGATGGAACCTCAGGCAGTTGGTTTCTGCTGAGTGCTATGCACTTGTTCAAGTTTAGGATCTAAGGTCTTTCCAAATTAACATCTACTTGAACCAGATTTACTCTTCCATATTATGTAGCTCTTGCAAGGAGAAAGTAATGTATTTTCCCTAAAGGGCTGACAGTATAAAGCAACAGTAGTGAGAATCAAAATGGGTATTTTAAAATTGTTTTTAGCACGTAAGATAGAGTGAATGGTTCATGTAAGATTATGCAAAATAATTTGAAATATGTTGTTGAGCTGAAGTTTCAGACCAGCATCTTAAAGGCAGGACATGAACTACTTTTGTTTCAGTGTTCCTTTCTGCTTCTCAAATGCATAAGTGTATCCATGTTTTGCTTACACTTCAGTCATAAATATTCATGGTAGAAAAAGTGGCTATGGCAATATCAGATATGACTGTATCCTTGGCTGCTTTTTATCACATTTCTGAGCCAGGGGGTGGAATGGGATGCAAGAAAGTTCCTCATCTGCCTCCATGCAGAAGCCATCTGTGTCTGGTTTAGCAGGGGGATGATTACCTAAGGGTGGCTGGTGGGTGTCATGGTGGAGTAAGCCAAAAACTCACAGAGGCCATCTCCATTATAATATATACTAGGATATTGTACAATGGGCTAGAAAAAGAATGTACTCATTAGAAAACTCATAATTGTATTCTTCATTTCCTCCCAAAAATCTTTGAGTTTTTAGACCTTTGAAGTCTATCTATAGGTGGGTAGAAAGATATGAAGTTGCACATCAGACTACACTCATAGTAAAAGGTAATTTTTGCTTGGGTAATGTACCTGTCTGATCTGTAGCAGACTCTGTGTGTTACCTTTTCCCTCATCAGGTGCATATTCTTGGCATTGGGAAGCTGTAATGCTGTTAATAATTTGTGTTGTACCATCAACTCACTACTCTTATAGTCATAATAATGCCTCAGAGTTGCAGCATGTTTTAGTACAGCACAAAATATTCATTGGTTCTCGTGGCATGCCTGAGGTGCTGCTGGAGGCTGCAATGAAAGAAAGTGAGATGAGGAACTACAGCAACTTTTTGGTTCATGCAGTCCATCTGATGGAAGTAGACAGATTGGAGCTTCCATGTCCCTTGTCAGCATTTTCTTTGACTGATGCTCCTAGGGGTGATGTCAGCTGAAGTTGTTTGCCTGAGTGCAGGAGGATTTATGATGATTTATGTTACATATTGTGGACTTGCTGCAGATAAATAATGAGCAATCAGCCTGGGGTGGAGGCAGCTTCAAGGGCAGACCAACAGCAGCCCCACAGTGCCTGAGAAAGTGCTGCCAGTACAGACAGCAGCTCATGGTGGGAAGGTGAGACCCAGCAGATATTTACTGAAACAAGAGAGAAGCAAACTGCACACAGAAGAAACCTGTTTTCCACGGAGGCAGTCAGGCAGTGAAGACAGCGCCCAGAGGGGCTGTGTGGTCTCTGTCCTTGGAGATTTTTAAAACCCATTTGGTCACAGCCCTGAGTGTTCTGGTCTGACCACATGGCTGAGCCTGCCTTGAGCAGAAGGTTGATCCAGAGACATCCTGAGCTTTCTTCCAACCTCAAGTATTCTCTGATCCCCTGGTACTTTACATTAGAGAACTTTGTCATGTAATTTCTTGAGGAAGCCAGTACATTTTCAGTAGAATCATACATCTAGTAGAAACTCTTACAGCATTGATTAAAGAATTCTATCCTGTTATAACTATTTTGTTAATTATGCTTCTGATTTAAAAAAACAGATGACAGCTCAAAGTTCTCCATTCCAAAACTCACAGTAAATCTAAAAACCTCCTACCCCTTCTCTGCTTTTTTTCCTCTTCCTCCTTTCTCTCCAGAAAACATCCCCAAAGAGAATCAAAAAATCCCCTGATTACTAAGTGAAATATCAGTATAGAGGACAATCTTGATGGGTCCAATCTTTGGTTCCATTTCAGTATTACTAATTTGTGTCCTTAAATTAAATGTGATGTCTTTTGTTCTTATTCAAAGAAGGTTCTGCTAAGTCATTGGGGCACATCTTATAGGGTATGGGTTAATTATGGGCCACATGAGGCACATTATTTTCCAGACATAGATTGTTCTGGCATCTGGAAGTTCCCATCATCTCATCGTAAGGATTAATACTAAAAAATAACCAATTTGTTGTATAAGCAATTTTCAAAAAATATTCTTAGAAATGCTGTATTGCAGAAATAAAGTTGCCAAAACTACAAGAAGAGAATAAATAGCCTGAAAGTGTTCCAGAATATCTATTAGGAATTCTGTGAGTTAAATCCATGACAGAGATTTAAGCATGCTTTTTGTTTTGATCTTGAAACTATTTAATGCACATGGCTCAGTTTTTATTCACCATGTACAGGATTGGGTAGTTATTCAAGTTGTGAGATAAAGGATCAGATTTTAAGTTATTTGGCTTGTTTTTGGCATTTAAGTGGAAGAAGAACATGATAGGAATCACTTTTATATGGTATTAGAAAAAAACAGTGTTTCATCATGCTGTCACCTCTGCCAGCTTTATTTACCTAACCCTTAGGTAATACCAGTGGTACTTCAATAGGCCTATTCTTTTGGAAAAGGAGGATTTAGGCAAGTAATGACAGCAGAAGTAACTTAAATTTAACTTGTTTGTCCCTACACAATGAGATAAATTCCTCTTTCACAAAGGCACATCTTCTGCCTCTTTTCTCATTCTCGGTGATATTTTTCTTCAACTATAGTAAGGTACTTAGCAGAGAAACAAAAACACCAGTAAGGAATGAATTAATCTCATACATTTTAGCTGCCTAAAAGTTGCCCTATCTGAAGCAGTTGCTTTGTCTCCTTCTAAAATTGAGGTAAAGTTATAGTTCTATCAAAGTTGTTCACTCCTTCATAGGAATATCTGGTTGACTAAGTTTGTTCATCTTTTGGTTACTTAAGGCTGAATGAGATGAGCCCCACTATAAGCATGATAGAATGTAATTTTTTTTTTAAAGTGGTCATACTTTTAATATATTGACCTGTCTAGGTGGATCTGAAGTAATTAAGAAGGTATTGTAGTATTTAAAAAAGGCTTGTGAGTCATTGCAGTGTGTTATGTAGTCCAAGAAGCATACATTCTCCCAGCTATTAAAAATAACAAGCTTTTTATTGTCTGAAGTAACAATAATCTGTTGCAATTTGTGTATTATGCAGCAGGTTCTTTCCTGCTCAACAGCTTTCTGAGCAGTCATTTACTTCACTGTGCCACAAAGTGGGATGCCAGCCAACAATACGAATAACAGAAAATAACGATAGTGCATACAAATCTATCAGTAGCACACCTTCAGCTCAAATATTTACTGTATGTAATGCCTTTGGTCCCACAGTGCACAAAGAACCTTTTGTCCAGACAGCCAATAGAAATTGTGGAGAATCACTTTATATTTTTGCAGAAGGCACTGAGATTAGCCAGAGCAGAAAAATACCTAAGTGTCAGTCCTGATTATGCAAACATTATTCAGAAACAAAGATTGGCTATTATAGCTGTATTTTTTTTTTAACAAAAACACTGTTTCTCAGAAGTAAGAGAAGATCCCAAACCCGGTTACATTCCTAAACACGCTTCTGCACCAATTGCCCCACATATTTAAGGTAAACCTGTTAGTAGGGGTTACTGATCCCAGCAAAGACAGTGATGTTAAGGGTGATAGAACTATGCAGTCAGAATTGCAGCTGCTGAATTAATATACCTGATATGTTCTAAGATCTGCAAGAGTTAATTATAAAATGTTTAAGTGGTGAGTTATAAAACGGGTTAGCAAGGGTTAGTTATAAAAACTGTCAGTGCTGACTATGATGAATATGCTGCTTCAGCAGCACTGGCACTGAGGGAAATGTTTTTTTCACCAGTTTTCTCTTTTCAGTGGGAAATATCTGGATCTTGCTCATGGTCAAGTGGCTGAGACACACAAATAACTTGCCCTATATGAAGCAGACTAGTCTTATTAAGTTACTTTTTTAAACATGTCTCCAGCCAATTTTGTGCTTGGAACAAGACAAGGTCCCCTCTTCTATAGGCCCCCCGTGTCTGACAGATGAGGCAACCCTCACTACTGCATCACTTGTGTTTGACTTATTTGCAGGACTTTAGTCCCCTGCTTTATGTTGCCAGTAGGTCCAGCTTTCAGCAGATCGTGCTGGCTCTTCAGATGTTTTAAATAGAACAATGCATTATTCATATGCCGTAATATGAATTCATGGCCCTTCTGAAAAGGAAATTACTTCTACCTACTTCTAAGACTTCTTCCATTGAAGAAAATTAAACGAAGCACTCAGAGATGGTTTTAATTGCTTACGACTCAGTTGAGAAACTTCTAAGAATGAGTTTCTTTTTGTAATGTAATTTGAGAGCTCATTCATTGAATGTAATTATGCTGTATGATGGATTGGGAAGTATGCATGGAGAGTTAAATAAGATGGAGATGACAAAATAATGGTAATAAAAATAATAGTGCTTCGGTTATGTGATACTTCCTCACAGTACATCACCACACTGTCACTGTCTTTTAAAACAGATTAATGCAATCTTGTGGCTTCTTCCTGTAGCATATATTTAGCCCACAGCATGAATTGTCCCTCTCCTGGACTTTAGTGCAGAAGTGGCTGGGCTGCATGCTTTGGAGCTCTTTGGCACCTCTGTGGAGAGGCTGCAGACGTGCGTTCTCGGGGTGGACGTGCCACCCCTCCCATCTGTGAGACTGAGGGGCAATTTCGCAGTTCCGGAGAGGCCGTGCCCCTGCCCTTTCCCTGCCTGGGGGCTCAGCTGGAGTTCAAGATGAAGCCTCCAAAGAGCTGTAAAGGCCCCTGGGCGCAGACCCATGTGTGTAACACCATAGTGACCCAGATAAGGCACTGAAGTTGTTTACCGCTAATGAAACCTTCATGACTGTTTCAATACCGTGTTAGAAAAGGCTTTTATAGATTCTTTAACACAAAGCAAACACGTTTTATCAGTCACATGAATGAACGTGTTTGCCTGTCTAAATTGCAGTGTGGTACGAGGGCAGCTCCTGTTAATCTGTAACGAGGAGGCTGGCGGGAGAGGGATCACTTTGATACCCCAGTTAAGTGCTCACTGGGGCCTACAGAGGAGGCAAACAGCCCACATATTCACAGAAAGTAACTTACAGAGGTGGCTGAGGTATAGCTTCACAGAGAGAACAGGAGCACTTCTGAACTGACATATGTGGAGAGGGAGGCCTTGTTGCTGAACGTTTTCTTTCCTGAATGCTAACTTTCGCTGTAACTTAAGAAACCAGACGACATGTGCTTTCCAGACTCCCTGGTTTTGTCTAGTGAGAAGAATCCCGCTCTTCTGTTTCTCTTTTCCCACCCTATTCCAGATGTGCAGGCCTGCATAAACCAGCAGGATTCCAATTATAATGATACTTTCCCATTCACTATTCATCCAGTTTTTTCTTGATGTGAAAATGAAATGTGACCCAAAATAACCCATCTGGGGGGGGGGTGTGGGGGGGTGGGGACACAGTCTATCATTACATACATGTGATTTATTTTTCCAGAGTGTTTTTTTAAGTTTTTTTTTAGTACTAAAACAAAACAAAACCCCACAAACAGGAAGAACAAAGAATTGGATGTATGCAGGAGTCTCCTATCCAAATGAATGGCATCTGAGGACAGGAATTATCTCCTAGATGGAACAAATGAGCAAGACTCTGATACATAGTGATTACTCATTAATAAAAACAATATCAAGACCCATAGTGATGAGACTCAGAAAAATAGCTTCTGCAAACAATACCAGTGTTCTTGCTAGGAAGATACAGATGAATAACAAGAAATATAAAGACCAAAACCTCTGACACTGAGTTCTAGAGCAAAATTTTAGTTTACTTCCATATCAGATTTTTCTAGAATCACAGAAATATGAATAGTGTAGGATAACTGAAAAGGAAATGTTGTAGTATTTACTGACTGGTATATTTTAATGCTATGCTCTTTTTCCTTTCCAGGTAAGTTGTCAGGCAAAATGATTGCATGGCTTTTTGTTGTGTAGTTTCTACATCAGACCTGGCATGTGTGGAATTTTACAAGCTAGCCAAACAATATCCAGAGAAAAGCTAAAGTATAAGTCAGGAGTGTAAGATTATTTCATCTCCTCTGCACTTTTCAGAACAAAAAGGAGTGGTTTCTAAAGAGTGAGATATTGTGTTTTGAATCTGAAAGTAGGCTGAATAAAAGTATGAAGTCTTTGAAAAAAAGGCCAGAAAAGGCTTGAGACAAGAGAGTAAAGATACAGATAATGCCAGTGGTCATCTAGCTCCAGAAAAATGGACTTGATAATTTAATATCAATTTGAAGAAAGCATGGCTGGCTTTCTTTGGCCTTAATCTGAAAACCTTTCAACAGAACTTTTCTATAACAGCCATTTGGGTCTTGCTGAAGATCAATATCTTTAGAAAATTTGCTATAAGAGAGTCAATAGAGAAGCTGATTTGATTTTTATTGTCAAACAATCATTAGAGACTTTTTTAAAACTTGAATTACTGCTCTGACAATTAAATGCACCAGGATTTAATTCTTATCTTATGATAAGAATGTGCTGAACTATTCTGAAGAAACTGTTTTCAAAATCAGCAGTTTCAAATGACTTTGGCTCTCAGGTGTGGCTAGCACCTGTCCTGTGCCAGAGCTAATTGCTAACCTTAGGGTTAATGCAAAAGTTTCAGGAGATCCAGAGAGAAAGTTGTGTCTTGATGTAAAGCCCAACAGATCCAACTCATCTTTCAAAACACGGTGTTTCAGGCAAAGTTCTCAACCCAATTACCCCATTTCTGTACCTGAGAAATTTTGGTCTCATTCTTCTTTCCATCTCCTTAAGCTCCAGAGGTTTTTAATGACTGCAGCTGGTCTCATTAAGGGATATTTAGTCCTTCTAAAAAATTCAGTCCCTAATTACCGTGTCCTTCCAGGAACATGCAGGATGTAACTCTGCAACAGTGGTGGAGGTAAGGATGCATTTTGCTCTTTTTTCCCCCCTCTTTTGGTATTTACTTAGTTACATACTTATTACTTTCAAATCCTGCTTCTCATACATTTGGAATAAAAGGCAGTATAATCTTATGATAGGGAAATTCATGTAGTTGGCTGCATATTTTCAGACCTGTTCACAAGTAACCAAATGCTTTAATAGGAGTGTTATGCTTTATCGTAATTCTGAACACAGGACTTAACATTCCGAATAACTTCATATTTTAAAACTTTTTATTGTACAAAGCCCATTTTTTCCTAGAATATTTTATTTGTAGGACACTGATGTGTAGTTGGAAATTTTTTTGTGTTCCCCTTGCAGGGATAGTATAATTTTCTGAATTAACGGTAATTGGTGCCTTTAAGAGTTTAAATGATTGGATTTATTGCAGAACCCGATGCTCTGATCTGAGCAGAGACATACCCAGTTATATACATTCTCATGGGCATGCTTATGTAATTTTAACAGAATGGTTTGAAATCCAGCTCTTTGGTATTAACACAAAAACCAGACTCAGAAGGTTCATATTCATATGAAAATTCATGTTTACACTAAAGGAGATTTACTAGCACAGGGTTAAACTGTAATCCTAGAAGTAACAGATTTGCCTTGCAGTACTTATTTGTAGAACTGCATAGAAAAATATGCCTTCTGAATTCACAGCAACCAGGAGAGAGCTGCTTGTTGATATTATTTCTCATGTCTTCCTGTCTTCTCAATGAAACCTGATATTCCAAATGTTTTGACTTTAAAAATTATATATATATATATATATATGTATATATATGGCAATTTGTATAAATATGGCAGAGGTGAGAATGGAAATTCTCAAAGGAAGTCTCTTGGATCTTTGTGACTGCAGTCTCCACCTCCTGATACATAGCCTTTTTCTGTGCTGGCTGACAGTACCAGCCCAGGGATTCTTTCTTTCATCCTGGTACTGAGCTACCTTGTAGAATAAAAGTAATGCATGTCCTCTCTTTCATTCATTCCACTGAAAACTTCATTCCAAAATTAAATGATGGAACTTCCATGTTTCCAACTGATAAAACTTTACTGAGTTAATTTTTTTGATGGCTAACAACTGGTGGGATAGTAGAAGAATCAGGCTCACAAATTCTGCTTTAGAAGTCTGATTCAAAACAAAAAGTCACATATTAAAAGGCTGAGCACTTGCCTGTGCACTTGACAAGATTTTAAACGATTAAGCAACCAGCAATGGCTTCTGATCCCATGGAAACAGCTGTAGAAAAAAAAAGTCCTTCCCCCATTGAAAAGTGATTAGTTTGAAGCATTCTGTCCCATTTTTGGCAGTTTGATGGCAGTTTCCATGGGGATGGGAGTAGAGGATTGCTGAAGTGTTGTCATAACTCCTGCAAATGACACAGATGGAGGTTAAAAGATGTAAATTATATTTCAACAGCACCTGTAAATGTATTAATTTTGGGAGAGGGAGAAGAGAAGGACAACACCCTGTTTTTCCTCTTTTTCCGTATTCAATGCATTTCTGATGAAAGACACAACTAGCCAGAGTAAAATAAAACAATGATTTTTGGTTTCTTTCACAGTTCTGCAATGTAGTAATATTTACCACTTTGAGAACATGAAGACCGGGGTGTCAAATTTCTTCAAAAGTAGATATTGTTTTGCTCACTTTATAAATTGGTCAGCTGAGTCAGAAAAAAAGGTTAAATCACCAAAAGACCAGGAATCAGGAATAAAAACACTATCTGTTTGTTTCTAAAGGCCTGGCTAGGTGATTCTACCCCTCAAATAATGGCATTTTTCTCAGGACTTCTATCCTGGGGCCCTGGGGGCACTGAGAAATCCCTGCATTCCTGCCCAGACATGGACACTGCAGCAGGGCTTGTCTCCATGACCACCCACATCCTTAAGCTGAGCCAGAGGATGTTTAGGTTGGACATTAGGAAGATTTTCTTCCCAGAAAGGGAGATCAGACATTGGAATGGGCTGCTGAGGCAAGTGGTGGAGTCACTGTCCTTGGAAGTTTTTAAGGAAAGTGCCATGTTCTGGTTGACAAAGTAGTGTTTGGTCATAGGTCGGACTCCAAGGTGATCTCAAGGGTCTTTTCCAGCCTAAATGATTTTGTGATTCTGGCCTGGCCTTGGCCTGTCCCCATCCCCAGGGAGATGCCCAGGGTTGGGTGCCCACTCTGAGTGGACCGCCAGTGACAAGCGCAGGGTTTTCCTGGGAGATGATTTTCATAGCTCTTCAGCTCCAGCAATCCCAACATGGCAAGGTAAATTTTGTAGCTTTTGAAAATGACCTCAAATCAAGTGCTGTGCCATTGTGGCTTTCTCACCTCTTACCTGTGTGCGATGTGGGGAAATCACAACTCAAACCTGGTGTTCTCTCTGTTTCGGCTGATGGCCGAGCCTGAAACCGAAGGGTTTGAGTTACTCGTACTTTAATAATTTTTGCACTCAGTCAAACAGACATCTGAAGGGACTGTTTTTGAGAGGAGGAGGTTAGGAAGAAACTGCACAATTCTGACAGACCCATGCTGAGAAAAGGTCTTACTGTCACCCTTCTTTGTGTCTTTAATTGGTAACACTAAGGACCTAGTTCGTGACTGTGAATTGTGAAGTATCTGCATGGAGATCAAAATCTCTTCAATAGAATCATGACGTGAAAAAAAATGCTATGTGGATTACTCATGGAAAATCTAATTTTAAACAGTGTTGGTTAGTTGTGATTTGTTGGAGAGCTGCATGGCATCGTTCCTCTGGTCTGATGTGATGAACACTGAGGTACCACATATTCCATACTGGCTCAGAATATCCTATGAAGGACATAAGATATAATGAAGAGTATACTGGCCTTTATTTGATGTTGTCTCAGTAATGCATTGTGCAAACACAATGGTTTTTTGCCTATGGGTATTTGTGACAAGTACACAATTCAGCTATTATTATTTCCAGTTTCTTTAAAAAAATGTATTTGTCAATCTTGATACATTTCAGTTCATCTTTACTCTTTTAAGTTGTGCTGCAGAATTGTACAGTTATTCAGTTACAGCTGAATTTCATTTTAATTTCAAGCTAACTCCTAATCAATATTCAGGGCATTTCTATGGTCTGCTTAAATCTATTTAAATGAGGAAAATATTCTTTCCACTGTCCTATTTGGATAGGAAAAGACATCAATCATTTTACAAGTGGTATGAAACTGAGAGAAAAAAGATTTAAAGGTGAATGGTACATAATTGCTTAGTGAATGATTCTTGACAGGAATGATTTGTGTGTATTCACTTTCAAAACTCCATGTGTAGTTTTACAACTCTACAAAGAGTCAACTTTGAATCATACTGTGGAAGTGTCATTTGCTGAAGTCCAACTCTGAGTTTTAAGTTTTCTGATTTATTTTTCGGATAGGTATTTAAATAATAGCAGACTTTAAAAAAATCAAGTAATTTCAATAAATTGTTGAGCTTTTGTTGACAATAAGTGGCACAAGCAATGACTGAAGAAATGCCTGATCTTGCAAAGTAGTGCAAGAATTGCAGAAAATCTGTGGAAAGCATAATCTGAGGTTGAAGTGAAGGGACTGTGTTATGGAGGAAAACACGAAGATCAGATGGGATTTGAATAGTGATAATGTGCCTTGGTGGCTGTCTAACTGAAAGTAAATATTTATCCTCATTTTTGGTTAATTTACATGCAGAGTGGAGTTGCCAATGATAACACCACTACCTATAAATGGCGCTACACTGTCAAAGTTGAAGTCACTGAAATTATAGTATATGCCATATTTTCAAATATTTTTAGATATGTTCACTGTTGGCTGAAAAAAAAATCAAACTGAAAATTATTCACAAACCTTTCACATGCATCTCAATAAACAGCTTTCAAAGCTACACCAAGATTGTTGTGGCACCTCAATCACAACAGAAAGCTCTGAGGTACTAAGTTTTTAGCTACATACTGCTAAAGGAAGAGCTAATGCAATGTTTAGTATGGTAAACGTTCTTCTAATAGGATATGTAACTTAAAATCCGGTGAAACTTGGAGAATTATATTACTTAATTTGCTATTGCAATCAAGTAGTTTGTATGAATTATGTAGGATTAAACTGTGGTACATTGCTTTTGTAGCACTTAGCTTTTGTATAATTTAACATTTCTGAAAGAAGGAGAAATTTTTTTCTGACTTTTTTTCCTTTGTTCTGACACTTGTACGTGACAGCTCAGTGCTGTGAACTTTACTGAGTCCTGTGAAATGATCTAACTCACTCTGGAAAGAAGTTGTCTTTTTAGAGATTGGATGTTAATGGGATGTAATCACTAGAGTCACTAGCATGTCTGTGACCTGTGAAAGGAATGCAAGAAGCTAAAAATTCCTGATTAAAACCAACCTTTGGGCCTAATCAATTTGCTCTGTATTTTTGTCTATTAGACCACTAGACTCTATCTAGATGCTATCCAAAATATTTCCCAGAAAACATGCAGAAAGTATGCAGGCTAAATCTTCAAATAAGTGATTAAGCATACAGGAAAATCCTGCCTAGACTGATTTTAAGGCACACTAGAAATTATATTCTAGAAATTTATTTCACACTTCCTTTGCTTTTCAGTGGCATTTCTAAAACTAGTTCATAGAGTAATTTAGAATATTTGGATCTAAGATACTTCAAAAGTGTTAACTGTCGGAGAACAAGTACATTTCAATGGATCTCAGACAACAGGTCTTTGGAAGGAGTGGAAATGAAACTTTTCCAGAGTTCTTTCTCTCTTTATTTGCTCTTTCTGTTCTGATATGTACAAAACCAGAAGTCTGGGGTAACATCAAGATATTAAGAGTAAATTTTGAAGGATGAGAATAGACAATTTGGTTTTATTTCAACTGCACAAGCTACTGTATTAATGACAATTTATTTTAATTTTTTTATTTTTCTCTTTTAGTGTTTATTAATAAAGATTCTGCAGTGAAATTCTACACTGAAAATAAGGTTGCTTAAAGTTTATGTTTTGTTTTTATCTTTAAAGACAGACAAGAAATTAATACAACAAGCCAATATTTTTAAAATAAGGGTCAGAGATTAATTCTGTCTGATTTTGTTCTAAGCACTTTTTTCGACTTTTGAAAAGTCAGCTGACTTTGTCTACTGTAATTCTGTTTCCTGTGCCCTGATTTTCAGTCTATGATTGTCCTCTTTCCAACTGAAAGTGAAAATTTTCTGGAATTCCTAGATTTACCTGTAAGCCACAGGTAAATCAGATTTACCTGTAAACCACAGACAGGTCTCAGGTGTGGGAACTACTTGCAGATCTCCTGAGTTACACTTTGCATGTAGAGAATTTATTTGCAAACAGTTACTCTTCAGTGTCATTATAAATAAAACAAGCTGAAAATTGTAATGTTTAGGAATGTAGAAAGTACATCATTTGTGTGTGGGTATGTATCTGTCCAGTCTGTACATGTATGAATTTCTTCTTCCCAAAATAACAGAAGTATCTTAGGTTTTGAGCCTTGCTGATTAAGGGCAAGGAGAAACACAAAGAAAAGTTTCATTGGTGACTTGATATAATGAATCCTAGCAGTTGGTGTGAGCCATCACTTCTGGAAACAATGTTTGAATAGCTAAGTGTGATTGTGGTGCAGTAAACTGTGTCTACAGAGATTTCTAAATATAGATGTAGTAATTCAGAGTCAGTTATTGTCAGCCAAGTCAATACAGATCTTAAAAATATCTAAATCTTTTTTTGATTATGAAAAGAGCAGTTACTGAGACTTTAGCAACAGTGTAATAGGCTTTTAAGAAACTGTGTGGTGTTTATCCATGCCTCAGTGGTCTGTGATAGAAATTGATGTGACTGTCCTGATATCTGCATCTCTGTATTTAATATATACACAACACAGTTTTTGGGTTTAAAAAAGAAAGGCCTGTAGTGGAAAGCGCTATCTATATCCATGTCCATGTGTGCAGGCAGCGCACTTTGAGCAGCTATCTGCCTTCATGTGTAGGAAATTCCTTCTTTGCTGTACAAACCAATAGGGACATCATGTGCATTAACAACTTTATCCCTTTTACTTTCCTGTGCTTGCTCTAAAGTGGGACTAAACTCAAGCTAGGTGCCCAGAGAACAGCTGGACTTTGTCTTAAAGACTGAAGTAAAGAAGGCATTAAGTACCACAGCCTTTTCCTCATCCTTTGTCACTGTTTCCTCCTGCATCCAGTAAAAGATGGAGATTCTCCTTAGCCCTCCTTTTGTTGCTGATGTGTTCACAGAAACCTTTTTTATTGTGTCTTATGACAGTAGCCATGTTCAATTCTAGTTGGACTTTGGCCATTCTAGTTTTCTCCCTGCGTAACTTCATAACATCCTTATTTTCCCCTCTAGGAACCTCCTAGACTGCTTCCTCTCTGCTGTAGAGTGCTTCCAGCAGACATCTAGTAGGTTGATGTTGTCCACAAAAAAAAAGGTTAGAGATTGTGAGACCTCTCCTAGCTGCTTATAGAACATTCTGTGTGCATTTTCATCCTGCTTGGGTGGTCTGCAGCAGACTCCCACCACGATATCCACATTGGTGGCCTTCACCCTGACTCTCACCCATAAACACTACACCTTATTGCCACCATGATTAAGCTCTAAACAATCAAAACAGTCCCTAACAAACAGGGCTGCCCCACCACCAATTTTTCCTTGTCTATCCCATCTGAAGAGTTTATAGCCACACATCACAGCTTTCCAGTTGTGTGTCTTCCCCCCCATGTTTCCTTGATGGCAATTTTGTCATCGCTTTCCTGCTGCTCCTCCTGCTTTTTGCCCATGCTGCCTGCATTGGTGTAGGTTCACTTCAGTTGAGCTACTGATCTTGCCATTTTTTTGGGAGGGAGAAGCCCTAATTCCTATGTGACCATACTCAGGAGCTTATGTGGCTTCTAAGGTATCAATAACCCTTTCGTATTTGCTTCTGCATGGTTCTCAGTATGGGAAATTACCCACATTTCTTTTGAGGAGGCACTTTTATAAGAAGCAAGAAGGTATGATTTTTGGTAGAAAAGAGAGATACAAGGTGAAATTTTTTGGTAAATAAAGTTCCGAGGAATACAATCACACAATAGGGATTAATTTCTTAAAATATATCCATCTTCATGATGCAGATATTCTTGCTGTTTCTTCACATACAGATTGTAGCACTGTGCAGTTAAAGTGGCTTTTGTGCAATTAACCATAAAACAGAGGATCAGTTAATTTGTCTCACAAATACATTTTATTCTGCAAGGACTCATCAGAGATCCATAGGAGTAGCATTAATTGTAATTTTCAGTGTGTAAAATGAAAATGTGGATTCTAAAATGAATATAAAATGAAAATCTGTGTGCTAAGCAAATTCTCATAAGAGTGACTATTGTGAGTTAAAAAAAGTTTAAGATCTAAAAGGTGTTCAGCAGCTTGGGGTATATCTGAACCGTCACTTCCCCCTCCTCAGCAGTGCTTCATATAATGCATTTGTTTTGTACCTCTGTGGCATTTTGAAAGATGGGGGAAACACAACTGTGTAGGAGATGATGTCAGCATCTCTGTTATCAAAAGATACAGTGAGTATGTGTGTGTGTGTGTTTGGAAAAAAAGGGAAAAGATACTGGATTTGAACCCAAGTAAGACAGCTGTGTCTGCCATGCTATTACTGTTACTGAATCAGTACTGATAGAGGAAAAAAATAATCATTTAGACCCTCTGCTTCTGCAGCTGTCAGACAAAGGTCTGAGCTTTCCGCAAACTCTGTGAAGGCATCATGTCTCAGAGTGTTTAGGGAAGCTTTACAAAAGCAGAGAGATGGAGGGGAAACCTCTCCCTCTCCCTTCCTCTCTCCCATGTACAGGGCACCCATTCACTGCTGTGCCAGAAATGAAATGGTTTTCTGTCTTATCTGCCTATCCACCCTCTTTTCCCATGCATGCTTGGGCCCAAATCATCAGTTAGTTTGGCATAGCTCTTCCCAAGCCAATGGAGCCGCCCTGCTCAGGAGCTGGCAGATGACGATGGAGCCATCAGTGTCATTCTTAAGCTCTCTGTCATGCTGAATGCAGAGAAAAGCATTGTGCTGCTCTATGCACCCTTGACTAGGTGAGATGATCTTACAGCTGTGAAGCTGGCAAGAAGGGAGTTTGGAGAGGGGATGCACTGCTTCCTTGAAACTAGTCCTTGTTGTTGTTTTGTGTTTACCTCAGAGGTGGAAATATGGGTTGCTGGGTCAGAGCCAAATCCTTTAGGAAAGTTCAGTCATCGTAAGTCTGATAGTCTGAATTTATGCCCTCCAATTTTGCTTTAACAATTTATTTTTCTTTCTTGACAGAAGTTAATCCCTAATCTGGATTTTTGCTTTCATTTCTATATTTTTTGCCTGAATTTCCACTGGATTACAGCCAGGGGAGGCTTGAGCTGTTAGTCATATAGTGGGTGAGAGAGCTTAAGAAAGTGTATGTTTTCTGTACCTTAATCATTCTAAGGAGCACAAAACTACATCTAAGGCATTTGTAAACCAGTCACATGGGAAGGAAAGTCTGGAGGTATTGAGCAAACTAAAATCACTTGCTGAGTGTTTTGAAAAATTCTTCCACTTTTTCGTGGAATGTGACAACTGTTAAAGAGTACATGGCAACCACAGAGGACAGGATGGAAGACAGGAATACAAGATTCTTGTGGGAACTTTGGGGGAAATATGGAGAGACAGACTGCCATGCAGCAGACTCCAGGATCTGTTTGTGCAGAGGAAGGCACTATTGGAGTGGAATAGGAATAGGAAAAATAGACTTCCCCTCTGTGAAATGGATGTTATTTAAAACAATAGCTGAGAGTTTCTCAAATTACCAAAAAAATATGATACTGAAGAATACAGAGACAAATACTCAGCTAAAGAGGGGGAAAGAGAAAACAAGAAAAATCTCAATATTAGCTGGCTAGTGCTGGTAATTTCAAGACTACCAGAGGAATACTTGTTCTAATATGTGAGCTTTCTTAATATTAATTTTAAAAGTACATGGAAGAAAATTTTACCAAAATGGTTATCATAAAACATAAAACCATGGGGATTTCCAGGTGGGGACTTCCTAAATTAACATTAAATAAGACTTTTAAAAAAAATTATTTGTTTTTTTAAGCTGTTGCTTTGTACTTGCAATTAATTCAAGGGAAAATGCTAATTCTGAACCCACAGCCACAAAACTAAAAAGGGAGTTTCAAAAGACTTTTATTCCCACTTTTATCTTATGATATGTGACAAGCTTTCAAAATCTTTTAGTGTACCTTTTACAGAAGACAGAGCCCTGAGTGTCTGACTGTAAGCTTTTGGGTACTGACCTCTTTCAAGAATCTGAGCCTTTTTTAGCTGCCTAATTGGGCACCACTTGTGAGTGGTGGAGCATATGAAAAATTGCTCTTTGCCCCAAAAGTCAGAAAAGATGCCACTCAACCTCTCTTGGGCTCCTTAGGTTCTACTTTGTCTGAGACTGTACCTCACAGATGCGGTTCATCACTGCTTAATCTCCAGGTTTGTTGTGCTCCTGAGGCCTTGACCTGTGAGTTTCTGAGAACTGCTACTGAAATTCTTTTAGTTACCTGGAGAGCACTCCACAAATCAACAGCCCAAGTCTGGTGGTCTTATCCTGTCATATGCTTATTCTTCTTCTGGAAGTGCCATAGTATTTTTTCTTTTTCCTGGAGTGAATTTAAAATGTGATTTGACTCAAGGTTTTTGCAACTGCTGCTCTCATGATGGTAGAAAGTGGGGTACATAGAATAAGTAAACCTGCTGTATTTGAAGAATCTTTATCTGTATGGTTGAACTTTTGAGCTTTTGTCAACTTCAGCGAGCCCAGAAATCTGCTCATACAGCTCAGGCCGCAATTTCGCAAGCAGGACTGTTTCATTTTTCCATAATACAACATGTCAGCAGAAACATGAAGGGTAGAGCCAAGGGATCCTGGCTCCCGGGCTCCTACGTTTTCTCTGGACAATAGTTTTCCCTTAGAAACTAATAAGTTATGGACTAAGGACTTCTCCATTTAAAACTATCTTGGGCTTTATGGCCAAAAGGATTTTATTAAATAGGAGTGATTACTAAAGTATGTTACTGTTGAGGGGGGCGAGGATAGTTAAAACTTATGAAAAGGCTTTGCTTGCAGCAGAAAAGCACTGTAACCACTTAAAAATATCTTTGCTAATGTTTTTATTTTAAAAATGGAAAAAGTGAGTCAGCACTGAAGGCTCTGTATTCACTGCTAAGTCCAAACTCAGCTGCTCTGGAGAGTCTCCCCATTCCCTGCCCCCATCTACGCCGCTGGTACAAGTGAATATAGCTACTCCTAATTTAGCAACATGCAGTTGCTACCTTTGCACGGGCTGTAACAATCATCCCGAGAGATCTGCTGCTGTAAGAATTTCTTCTCCAAGTCTGTAACCCCTTTGTCTGTAACAAAGAAGATAATATGCAGAAGTCATCTTCGAGGATGACGCACACACACAGCGAGTGTGTTCTGCCTCTGGATTGCTGGAACAAGAGAGTGATGTTGGTGGAACATAGCAAAAAAACAGATAGATTTTCATGTACACTTAGCCTTATTTATACTTGGTTCAGAGGGATAATATACTGTGGTAATAGCTCTGAGCAAACCTACAGAAATTAATCTTGCTAAGCACTAGGAGATTTCATATCTTCACTCTGATTCTATACTGCATTTTGTGTTGTGATAAAAGGTGGAATAGCTGTGTTAGAGGGTCCTCAGCAGTAACTGGGTCCATAGGAAATAAATGAGTGAACTATTTTCTATGCTAAGTAGATATTGTGGTATTGTCACAGAGGTGTGTATGAACATATGGAATGCATCATCTTTTGTCTGCTAATGTTGCAAATCTTCCTGCCTAGCACACAGTTTTCCTAAAGAAAAGCGATATTCTATATTTTTTTGATCTAGTATCTGCTACAGGTCCCAGTCTGACAGGGTTTTCAATGCACACTGCAAGCCTAAGCGAAATGCACACGGTGCTGTGAAAGAGATACATTACATAAGAGGTCTCTGAGGCTTACACAGTGCTGGACTGCAGTGTAAACTGTCTCTGGGACGGATAAAAACCATCTCGCAAACGAGGATTAGCACTGATTCTTGTCAGGGGCTCTTGATTTGAGAAAAGAGAAGGAAATTTGTGTGTGCTGTTTTAGTGAGTTTTAGCAACTATATAAACCACAGTTTGAAATTCTGATGTGTATCTAACCATCAGCATGCCTGAACTGTGTTTGATAAAAGGGGCAATGAGCTCCAGTTATGCAGCCCTTACTCCTGCTGGTTCTCCCCTGCAACCAGTGAACAACCAGGACTATTTGCATATAAATCCTGGGCGTTTGGCAACTTTTGCTGCAGCATGAGAGAAAGGAAAGAAAGGCAAATTCCCCATAAGTTAGTGTTTCAGCCACACTGCAGAAGATTTACTTTATCCACTGCTTGGCAAGTGATCCCAGCAGGGCAGCTGGGTGTCTGTCTGTCTGCCTGCCTGCAGCTTTGCAGTGGCCAGAGCCTAGCATCTGAAAGATTGCCTGAAGTTCTGGGGTGACAACAGTGGTTACAGTTTGACACCCCGTACTGTGAGTTTCACTTTGTGGAAGGAGAGACAGACCTTTCCTGAAGGTCACTCAGAAGCTCCTGACCAGCCATCCACAGAGACTGCTTGCTGTGGCAGTTCACTTCCAGTCTCAGTGCAGACAGGCTGCTTCCACTTTGACTTTACTAAAAGCCCAAGAACTGCTTTCTAATCAGCACATACAGGATGGGAGATGTCCTCCCAGACCTCCAGGCAGGGCAAACGCATGGACCTTTTTAGTTCAGGGGAGAGAGCAAAATTTGCATGTTACTGAGATTTCCTAGTGAATGACTGGCAGGCATTCAGATTATACAATAGAAGACAAAACACTGTGTTTTAAAAAAAAGATGACAGAAAGGGTATATGCCAGAAAAAAATCCCTGTAGTTAGTGACCATTATCCTAAACATGGGTCTGTGTGGTAGAGAGGTTAAGAAATTGGATCATGTTAATTACTGAACACCTCAAGTCATGCCCACCAAAATACTGAGTGTTTCACTGGAGACACTCAGCACCTCTCAGAGTTATAGGAATGCTCCAAGTTCAATTTCAGAGCACAAAGGTAAATAAAGGGATGGATCATCATCAAGGAGGATGATGTAGTACCAAAATATTAAACCTATGTTAGTCCTCCACACCAATATATTTTCCTTCAAATTTCTTACCAAATTGCTTCAGAAAGCTTTATGTGAAGGCTGTTACATGAAGCTGTTAGATGGAGATAGATAAATGTATCCTCCTGATGCACAGTGCTTTCAGAAAGCCTAAAAGCAAACTAAAATGCTGCAAAGTGTGGCCTATTGCAGAGCACAGCCTTATCTTTCAAATCTTTTGGATATTTTTAGACTGCTGTTTGTTATACATATTTATGTAGGTAAAAAATATTTTTTAAATTGTCTGCTTTTTGTTCCTTGTCTATCAAGGGGAACTCTTGGAATCTTCTAAAGGACTGTCACCTTGCTTTTCTGTAGGTTTAGCAAACGGTCATTTGCTTAGAGTTGCAGATGAAGTTGCCAAACTTTTATCAGCCAAACCATCTTCAAAACATATTTTCTTTCCAGGAGAAAGGCCTACACACACGCCTTTTATGGCGTTGTGTATTTATAGCTCCAGTCTGTACTGTGAATGAATGGATCTCTCCACAAAACACAATGCAGAGGCATTTGATGAGCATGCTCATCAGCCACAGAATCACAGAATCCCAGAATGGGTCAAGTTGGAAGGGAGCACAGTGGGTCATTTTGTCTGACCTCTCCTGCTCAAGCAGGGTCATCCCAGAGCACGTGGCACAGGACCCTTGAGGATCTCCAGTGAGGGAGACTCCACAAACTCTCTGAGCACTCTGTTCCAGGGCTGGGTCACTGCACAGTAAAGAAACTCCTCATGTTCAGGTGGAACTTTCCTTGTGTCCTATGCTCAGCAGCACTGGGCAGAGCCTGGCTCCATGCTCTGACACCTCCCTTCAGATGCTGACAGACATGGATGAGGTCCCCTCTCAGCTGTCTCTTCCTGAGGCTGAACAGGCCCAGCTCCCTCAGCCTTTCCTCGGAACAGAGATTCTCCAGTCCCTTCCTCATCTTTGTTTCTCTCTGCTGGGCCTGCTCAGTCCAGTGGAGGCCACTGGGAAGGGAGTCAAAAGTGCCAAGAATCTGCTTGGTTTTCTGCTGTTGCACAAAGAGAAGAAGGGAAAGGCCTACCTGAGTTTGGGAATGATTGAGTGTGTCATTGTAGAACTGGCTTTTTCTGAACTGCTACAAGGCCAGAATTCTACCCCCCTCCCCGCTCCTGAGTCTTACACAGCTCTCAGCAGAGAAGTGGGGAACAATGTCAGGACAAAGCTGAGTCATGCCTGGGGCAGCTGGTCATCCAAAACTTTCCAGAAGGTGGTGGCAGCCTGGGATCGGCTGGTGCTCTGAGGCAAAACATTCACAAACCTCACTGGTGCTCTACCAGCCAGCAAGTTCACTGTCTGCAATTCCTGCTAGAACTGGAAATAGCTTATATCCAGAAAGGTTTGGGTGTCAGAATTTATGTGCTGTCTCTGTCATCCATATTTTACACCTTTGAATGTCCAGCCTGCACACTGGCCTTGGTCAGCAGCCATATTTTCTGAATTCATCTGCTTTACTGAGTTCCAGGACCTAGAGGAACATCTGGAGCCTTAGCAATAGAGCTGTTTTCTTACAAAACTGAAGGATTAGGAAAGATAGCATATTTTGCCAGTAAAAAGGGAGATTGAAGTAATTGCTAATGTGAACTGTGAAATATACAAAATATTTTGGTAAATCAAGCATACTCAAAATACTGTTTTGTATGCAAAACTGTTATAAGAAATATTTAGCAGTTTGAAATCTATAATAGAGTTTTTCATTGGAAATAAAGTTTGTCAGTAATTGAATCCATGATAGTAGTTTGTTCTGTACAGCTTTGACATTTTATTTTTCAGAACTGGAAACATTTCTAAATCTGCATTATTCTTATTTATTTGTTGTGTGCAGGGCACATAGAAAGATGCTGTGCAAAAGCTTGTTAGTAAGTGAATGACATACCTGAGCCCTTTGGGGAAAAATTCATTCAGCTTAAATCTCTTCCCCATCATCAGGTATCTGCCTTTATCTCCTCTGAAAATGTGGGCACCAAAAAGAATTTAGGAATGCATTTTAGGTTATTGCTTCCTGTTATAGGTAGATTTTAAAAGAATCTGGATTCAGTAGTTCTGATAGCAAATGTAAAATTTTCAGTAGTTGCTTCCCATGTAACTCTGAAAATCTGGTGTGGACACAATATCAGCACTAGCTTCACTTCTCAAAAGCATCCTCCCCATTAAATATTTTGCAGAAGTGGCCCTGAAACTATTTTTGGAGGTGATTTCTGTATGCTCCCTCTGCCACTTTATTCATCTGGCAACTTCTTAATTAATATTGCATACCAGTAGGGATAAAAAAGATCCAGGTCCCAGGCCCTGCCGCAGTGAACAGAAACCCTATCAGTGCAGAGCACATGTTTCCTCTCTAGTGAGTGAATGCTGCAGGCATCAAGTTGTTTCAGTTGTTTCTATAAATCCAGGCTTTACACATTACACTTGTAAATTGCAAATTAGAGTTATAAAGTGCAATTTTTCCCAGAAAAGAAGGATTCCTGCTCCTCTCAGCTGGAAGAAAGTTTTGAGCTGGTGCCTCTTGGGAAAGTAAATGACAGCAAAAAAGGAAAATTTAAAGTAAATGTACAGAATAACCTGTGCAAAATAAGGTCTCAAGTTGTCTAGACTTGGAATGAAATTACAGATTTCTGTTTTATTTTTCAAGTATTTTAGCAAATATTGCCAAAACAAAGCAGAATTTTATGAACAAAATGTCCCTCAAAAGAACATTAAGCTAACTGTGAAATCAAACATTTAAAAAAGCCCCCAAATGATACCAAAATAAAAATTTTCTTAAAGAGCCACAAGAAAGGATGCACTTCTAGATAAGGTGGTTTGGCTCCTTTGCAAACGCAGGCAGTTTTGCAGGCCCTTGTTATTAGGGGGCATAAATGACGCAAACTGCGAGTCAGAAATGTGTGCTGCTGTGAAAGATTGGGCGCAATTTTGGGTGAGCTGTGGTGTGATATTTCCATCTGATAGCCCGAGTCAGCCAATAGCAGCAGGTGGTGAGAAGCTGAGGAGCACAGCCTGTTCCAGTAGCACCTGAGGTTTGATCTCTGTGGCACGCTTGCTGCACGATGCACACAGAGCCTCTGGCAGGGCTTCCTTGATGTCTTTGAATTCAGTGCACGCAAACCCAAAGTACCTTTATTTAGTTCAGATCTTCCATAATGAGTGACCATTTCCTTAGAGGTGTATGCCACTGAACAAAGAATAGTTCTCAAACATTCTGGTGCAGGCACTGATGGTTCTCTAGCAGATATCTATTTAACCCCTTTTTTTTTTTTTGCACTTAGGAGTTGTGCTTTCTGTAGGATCTCACTCCCCACCATCCACAATAATTACAAATGTTGGGGGTTTAAATATTTTGCTGAGCTGTGGTGCTTCTCTGCACAATTTATAAAATCACCACCTATTTGCAGAAAATAGGAAAGATGTTTTGTTCTACAGGGATCAGAAGGATGGATGTTTCTATAATTCATTGTGGAAAAAAAGGTGTGAGCAGTGTTATCTCAGGGAGTGAAGATGTGCCTACTCGTGCTATTTTACTGCTCTTAACAAGATGTTCTCTGAATTGCATGCATCACCCTGGGAATGTGTTTAGGTTTAGGAATTTGACTGAGCTTTCACAAATGAAAGGACAGTACCTAAAGGTCCAGTTTTGCTTTGGGTTCTTCATCTGCGAAATGTAAATCTGGACAAACTGGAAAGAACAGTTTTAACACAGGTGATGTTATAATTTAGCCTCAGGGTACGTGGGGCTCTGGTGTAGTGCTCTCTTCACAGTGTTCCCAGGGCAGAAGATCACAGAGCTCATTTTGCACATGTAGCTGTAAATCCAGTGGGAGCCTTTTGTGACATCTTTCTACAGATGAAGCAGTCAGGAAAAGGGCCATGTATGGTTGCTTTTCTGTTATCCGTAGGATTTGTGGAAGCAGGTAGAGGGGTCAGGCAGACAGGCTCCAAGATGGCGAAGAAGAAACTTTATTTACAAGAAGTTCTTTTTATACACAGTAATAAACAATTGTCTATTGGCCAAAGACAATCCACCCCTAAAGACCTATTGGTTATGGCTCGTACACCTCTAACACTAAACACAGAGATTAAGAAAGTACAGTTTATCTATATTCTCCATGAGAGAGAAAGAAAAATCCTAAAACACTGCAACTACAGCCATGTGCTCCTGCACTTGGATTTTGTCTTTTTTTTTTCAATATAAGTATGTGGGTAGTTTTTGTCTTTCTTTTCTTGGATGGTTTAATTTTTTTCCTCTTCCTTGCAAAAAATGCAATTGTACTTTTATGTTTCCAAGGAATATGAAAACCTCTAAATGGGACAACCACACAAGTGGCCCATAGGTTGTATTTCAATTTTACAGAACAAGAAAAGAATAAGGATCTGGTTGGGATCTGTAATTTCATTTTTTTCGGGATGGTACCCAGAACTGGTTGCTGCCATGTGGTTATTGCTGCCCACTGAATCTGCGGGTGAGCTCTGCAGTCAGAAGACCCCAGCTGCATGAGATTGTCTTAGTCTAGATTGTAGTTGCAGAGAAGGGGACCTATTTCTTCACTATTTTCTTCTGAACTCTTCTAATGCTGGCTGCAACATCCTTTGGATGTTGTGGGTTTCAATCTGCTTTCAGTTTTAGTGGTTACATTGGTTGGTTACAAAGCTTTTTTCCTAGTGAGGCTGAATGAATTTGCAAGCTGTAAGTGATAGGAGAATGTAATATCTGTTTTTAATTTGTACTCTCTAAATCTGTGTGGTCGTATGTGCCTTTTAATTTTCACTCGTATAAATGAACAACGGAGTGAAAAAAACCCTGCAACTTTCTGGTCTCCTGACACATTGGAGCAAAAAGGTTTAGTTTGGTCTGGAAAAGAATCTAGTTACATTTCTGAAGAATCTCCTGGTTCAGACTCTGAATTAGATCTGGTTTATACCCCAAATATCTAGATGTAGGTATTACTATAATTAAGATATCACTTGAGAATTTTTCTTTTCAGTGAAAGTTAATTTTCTTTTCCATTTCATTATGTACCAGCACAATTTAGACCTACACATGGTTTGCAGAATGCAAACAAAAAATAAATACATAAAAACAACCTTTTAAGCTTAATATAGAGACTCAAGGTATACATAAGTACATAAAAGTAGATTTTTTAAGTGTTTTTTCCAGGTGAAGTTTTGTGACTCTCAAAGAGAAAATGAAAATTGATTATAAGTGAAAAAATATTTTGATAAACTTCTAATACATGAAAACCTTCAGCTTGTGCCAGGAGAAATGAGTGTTGGTGGTTTATACTTTGTGGGCACAAAGCTGAAGTGAGATTTGTATCTTTTATATATATGCCATTTTCAGTTGTTTTCTGTACTGCATTTTTCTCTTTTGGTTTTCTTTTGGCATATTAGTCCATTCCCTACAGAGAACATTAATTAAAGAAAACATGTAACATTTAAAGTCCGACTGAGACTAGACTGTGCCTGACTAAGGACATAGTAGAGTTGTAGTTTGTGGTTGCTGTAACCCTTTTTTGAAATGTTCTGTCTGTGTTGAATAACTACATATACATGGCACCTTTTGCACAGGGTGTCCAACTACTCTGTGAGATAATGCCAGGGCCAGCACACCCTTTGGGAGAAGATCTGTTCCTTTAGGCCCAGAAGGAAAAAGGCCCAGTGCCTGTGAGAAAGAGGCCCTGGGCAGTGAAAAGCTCTGTAATTCCTGCTAATCCTGCAACACTGTGAAACCACATGAAGGCCAGCCCTTGCCCTGTCCTGGACTGCTGTGGCAGTGTGGTACAACCATGTGTAAAGAGAATCAGCTTACACCAAACTCCAGTGTCATGAGGCATACAAATTTCACATTTCTCTAGGAACCAAGATTCTCACCTTACCACTTAACCCTTAGCATTGATGTAGGTGTGAAAGCACATTTCCTTAGACCAGAGAGGCCCCTTGCCGAAAGCATTTTTTGGTGGTTTTACAGTGCATAGTTTATGTTTATGATAATGCTGCAAGAGTAACTTGTTTATGAGTTATATGTCTTCATATAATATCACTGGTTTCAGAAAAGATATTTTTTCTTCTTTCTTCTTGTGGTGGAATTCAGGTGGAAATTATAGTTGTATGGTATAATTGTTGATAATTAGCATTTGTCTTCCTGGACAACACCACTCTCAAATGTTCTTAGATGCTACTTTGTGAGTTCATTGTGGTTGTGCACTCAAGATGTTAAGAATTCCAGTTTTGAGGAGTTTTATATTGTGATTGACTGTACTGCAGAGGTCTCCTCAGCCTTCTAGGTAGTGGTGGAGTCATGCTAGCAGCCATCAGCTAAACATGGCATGAAAAAGCTGCTGACATCTTGGTCATGTCTAAGGCAAAACTGCCCCAACTGTCAAAAAAACCACTCTTGCCTCCTGAGTTACAACTGATCATTTTGCTTTGTAAGCTTGCTGTTGGCAGACCTAGATGAAATTGCCTCCTATAGCAATATTTAATCACTTAGCAGTGTATTTAAGTGAGTATCTTTCATTTTCTACAAGGTGATCAGTACTCCAATTACATGATCCTTTCAGTGGAAACTCAGAGCCCTTGCCACTTTGCTACACTGGGAAGTCAATAAAGTGCTTTTGAGGCTACTCTGGTTTATAGTTTTTGGAGTGCTCTACACATTTATAGCACTGTGTAAAAAATAATCCGTAGTCTAGTAATATTACCTTGTAATTAAAATAAATATATAATTGAAAAACAGCCTCAATAGAGAAGATTACCTTTAAAAGAGTTTTTCCACAGCAGTAGACTCTAGTAGGAGAAAGTAAATTATATATTTAATTTTTGTTTATTTACAGCCAAAAGCAAAAGAAAGCATGCATTTACAGTGTGCAACACATTTACTAGGGCCTTAGGAACTGGGTTTATAATTCTTCTCCCTTGGAGAAATAATATAGCATATATTCTACTTTTAAACTCATTTGAATGAGTGATTGAGCCAATCATTTGAGTGTGTGGCTTTACTTCTATGTAGTAGAGTATATCACAGAGCAGATATATTAAGTCCAGAAAGTTCCAGAAAGAAAACCATGATTTAGTGTGGATCTGCAGCAAAAGTACAAAACCTGAGCTTTGGCAAACCTTACGGTGAGTATTTAGGGAGCTACAACATGGTGACGCGAAACTTTGCATTGAAATTGCAGTGCGTGTTCCCATCTGACAATAATTTCAGGCTGGGCAGTAGCCCTGGTGCTGAGGAGAGCTGACTGACTCTGCTGTGGAACTGTCAGGCACTGCAGCTTGTCCCTCAGCTATAGTTTGGAGCCAAACAGGGATGTTCCTGGCACACACCATAGCGTCATGGTCCTACATGCACTTCGTGTCTCATAGTCATGAAGGCCTTCCCTGGGATGGAAGGTTTTTGTCCCGTTTTGTCCTCTTTACTGCTAGGTTGTTGAGGCTCCAAGTAAATCATACAGTTTGCTGTAGAGTTTGTGACTGAGTCTGGAACTGAACCAGCATCTCTGTGTCCCAACCTATTGTCCTAGTCACTCTCTGTTCTTCAGAGTCTGACTCAGCACTCCTCAAACATCTCAATTTCTATTTCTCCATTTTTTTCTGATTTTGTGTTTTCCCCCTCAAGCAAATTTCTGGCTCCACTTCTGTTTTCCCTTCTTGCCACTTTTCATTATTTGATCTTTAAATATTCAGAAAACTCAATGAATGGCAATATAGCATTGTGGAAAAAAACTGCTAGAGTTGGATGATGTGACATAGTCTCATTGCTTATTGTGTTAGACATGATTTATTCTGTTTTATCAGTCAGTGAATAGGTTACCCTTTTCCAAATACTTCTTTTCTTTAGCTCACAATTGATCCTGTAAGTTCAATACTATTTGTTTTCATTGCTTCAAATTAGGCTTCTTTCCAGGGGGAAAAGGAGGATACCAAGTTCTCTCTGGGTAAATTTATAAAATTTGCCAGTGTGCAGCCTCTCCAAGTTTGGACTGGAAAAAATGTGGAAATGATAAAATGTCATCCAAGATAGAAAAGAAATGGAGGGATTCTTTTTAAGCACAGTCATAAGAAACAAAATTAATCTTTAAAGATGTACTACCCCCTACAATTTCTGGGGAGATCATTATAACCAAAACTAGCAAACTCCAGTTGTAAACTATTGATGAGATCACCATTAAAAGGAAAGTTTGTTTTGGAGGATGATTTCGCACTCAAAGGCATCACTCTCAAAAGCACACAATGTTACTAGTAAGAGGAAACGCAACACCTCACTTGACATCATTGCCTTGTTTCATGAACTGTGCTTTTGTTTTATCTCCATGCTAATCTGGATATATCTCGACTTTGCAGGTTAAAATTATACCATCTTGGCATTTTACTGGCAACTTCTCATTTTCTTCATTTTAAAACATGGTCAGAGCAGTTTCCTTTGGACTAAAAATTTGATTTAATGATACCAGCACTAATATTCTTCATAAATGTATTAACAACTTTTGTGGTGTGTAGGTACATTTCAGTTTGGTGAGAGTTGGCTCAGTCCATTTTCCCATTTAACTCCATTCAAATAAAACTACAATCATACATATGGTTCTGTACATACATTATAGATGGGAGAGAGAAGGATAGTCCTAACCTCTGTTTTCTGTAGTCTGTTTTATGGACAACATACTGGGTTTATTACAGTGATAACAGTGTTCTATTTTTTCCTTGTCTTTCACCTCCTTTTTCTCTTCATGCAAGTTGGATGTAAGAAGCAGACTTTTGTTTGTAATTTTTCTAGTAATTTTTTCCTGTCTATCTTTAATGGGAAGCTGCAATGTTATTGCTTGCCAACAACAGTCAAACCTTAATGAGGTATTTGAGAAGTCCCAATGGAGAACCTGCCACATGTAGAGAAAATATAGAATAAATGCAGGAAATATGCAGGCCAATGCTTTGTTTTATGGATTGTCCTGTCACACATAACACAGAACTGTTCATTGAGTCATTTGTATGGCTGTTCTTGATGAATATCTTTCAATAGTAAACTTCTCACAGGAAACCAAGTAGTTAGTTTCATCCAGGCATTAGAAAAGAGCAGCCCTGCCTTCTGAAATAATTAATGTTCGTTTTGGAGATTCATGGCCAATGTTAACCTTAATTGATCATAGATTAATTTCTGTTTTTACAGTATTTTTGGAAAACTTTTCTTTCTGAAGACTCTACTTTTGAAGTCTGTTAGTCTGTTGGAGTTTGGGCAGTGAAGGATCAGAAACTGAAACTTCCCTCCCCCCCTCTTTTTTTTTTTTTTTTTTTTTTTGGTTAAGGTGCTTTTCCCACTGCTAATTTCTGGACTTTGACAACGATGGAGCTTTCAGCAAACCACCGATTGTTAGAGCCCTTGAAACACTAAAACTAAAGCTCACTTGTGCAGCTGCAGTGCTTTAGTCAGTCTGAAGGGTGACTTGCTTTCTATATCAGGGTTATGCTCACACTGCTCTCTGGCAAACTGTAAAGGTAAACGCCCAAAGAGGGGAAGGCAGAGCCTGTGGGGTGAGCTGTAAATACAGCAGTCTGTGAATCAAACAACTCTCTCTCTCCCACCCTTTCTAGAAATCTATCAAGCTGGCAGGCTGCCCTGCTTGAAATAAATGTGGAAAATATTATGTAACTTAGCCCTGTGCACTGCGCTGACAGTATAGGCACTAGTCAGGTTTTAGTTACACAATCTGCTGTGGCTATTTTTGGTGACCAAAAGCTTCTCTCTTTAAATTTATGTCTGTATTTCCTTTGCCCCCATGCTCTTATTTATGCCTTTTTTTTTTTTTTTTCCATTGACAAGAGAATGCATCTCACCTTCTGCAAAAAGAAAAACAACTTCAGCAAAGCTGTTTAAGGGCTATTCCTTTTAAAAAATAATACACCTTTCCCCCAACAACAACAACAAAAAGCAAACAGAAAACCCTAACAAACTGCTGGAGGAGGGATTTATTGCCTCTGACTGTAGCCAAGCACTGAAACAGTCAGTCTCAGATCCCCTCCCCTAGAGTTATACGCTGTGTCAATACCTCCCTCTGCTGAAAGCTCTACATTCTTCCTCTTGCTTGACTACATTTTGCTGTGGCAGGGCTTGCATAGACCAGAAGGAATCTGTGGTACATAATAGAGCAGTCTGCTTGCTGCAACACAGCTGCCCTACAGAGACTATACCCTCTGGGGAGTGCATAAACTTAAAGTATTTGTCCTTCCCCAGTGTGGCTGTTTGCAGACTAAAATCTGAGATTAGGAAAAGATGATAATTTGGAGTCAGATGACTTTTAAAAATACTCTTTCAGGAACTCCTGTGATGGGATTCAGTCATTGTCAAGGGACATTCTGTTTAAAGACAATTCTATGTGCGTGTGCCTTACAAATTCAATTTATTTCCTTCAGTTTTAGCCACTTAATTAGTTTTTGTTCTAGAAATAGTAAAATTACCGTGTGGTTTGTGATCCATTGTGCTTCGTAAACTACCATGCAAGACTTTAAGTGTTGTGTTACTCAAACAGATTGAATTATCCTAATGATTGGACAATCTATGAATCATCTCAGCTACAACTGGTATGGTTATTAGTGAGCTCAGAGTCAAGAGCTCAGTTTTTCAGAGGCTGTGGGATTAGGGACCCAAGCCGGTCATTTCTCATCTTGGACCACTATAGTATAAAGATTTTAAAGTGACCAACACATTTTATTTGTCTCTGTTTCAGGTACCTCAAACTGACAAACCAAAAGGGTAGTGATTTTTGTTAGAAGTGAATGATTGAACTTAATAGAGAACTGAGCAATTTCCAGATGTCTCAAGTTAAACCCCTAATTTTAGTAGAGGACTAGAAGCAAAAGGCCCTAATTCAAAACCAATATTTTTCTTTATGTTTATCACTCCTTTGGAACTTTTGAAGTGTGTGCCTGTGTTGTGGGAAAGGCTAATGCACTGCAAAGCAATAGCTGAGCTACATCAGTTCACATATTTTTTCAATTAATAATTTTTAATATTTCCTCATTATGTTCATCTGCTTCAGATCAGATGAGTTTTCTCTCTATTTGATGGCAGATGGCAAACAACCATTTTACATCAACTTCATTCTGGAAGTACAAATCAGGTTGCTCCTATTAATTTTTTCAACTGAACTTTTGAATGTCTTCAGGGAAGTTTGATAATGTTGGAGGTAAGAGGACTAATAAGGAATAAGGAAAAAAACATAAATTCTGTGCGCAGAAAATGGTTCTGATTGGATGGGGTTAAAAAAAACCACACAAGGCAGAGCAAGGGTAGAAAGCAGAAAAGAGAGTGCAGGAAGGAGTGGGGCTGTAGGGAATAAAAACACTCAGGGGAAGGTCATATAAGGAGGAGAAGGAATCATCATCACGTGGTAAAGTTTTCAGGGAGGTGCTATTGCATGCAGACTTGTGAGGAGAACTGACTGACCTTAAAAAGGAAAAAATAAAGGGCTACTTGCCACAAAAATTATGGTAGGAATTAGGATTTGTAGGAAGAGAGGAGTGTTTGACTTAGAGTGTGCTGTGAGGTTGAGGTCTTATGGCTCTCTGGAAGATGGCTTTTCCTAGCTTGGTCAAGGAAGCATGAGGAAGCTTGAGGAAGGGCACCCTGTAGAGAAACAGAGGTGTCAAATATACCTGTGTGATTCATCATAACTTTTTTATGGAGGTTTGCTCATTCTTAATTATGGTGCAGAATATTCTGGGTTTTTTTTTTGTCTCATACCTTGAATACTTATAATCGGTAGGAAAATGCTCCCAGTTATTTGGTTTATGGAAAGTCTTGTCACGTATTTTTACTTGACATTTTTTCAAAATGATGTGATCTGAAATTAAGAGTTTATTTGGATGTTAAGCCCCTCATACACAAGTTTTATAAGATGGCTGTGACCTGCTGAAACAAACCTGAGAAGCAGAGGTGAAAAATTACTTAACGGGATGGAAATGGAAAAAAGGATCTTAACTGTTTTTTCTGGACTTCACTGGAATATTGGATATGCCAAGATTTCTAGCACTGGCCTGGATGTTATTACTGCTAAAGAAAAAGGCATGTTTTTTGCCTCTGACTTTTTTTCCCCTAGGCTGTGATGCACAAGGGTGAATTAGAGAGATGTGTAACTGACTGAACTCCGGTAATTAACATCTGAGCATTGCTGCACTTTGTGTTAGCTTATTCTCTGTGAGAGTTTTAAATGGACGTGGTTCAAGTACAAGGTACCATTCTGTGCTTTTGAGTTTCCTGAGATACTTCGAGCACTCAACTGAACGTCTCCTCTAAACAGAGCTAGATTTAGATGGGAGCAGATAGGCTACAAAATGTGCATCCTGTCTGTAACAGGACAGTCAGAAATGTGTCTGTAATGTTGTGGGTGTGTAGTTTGGAGTCAGCTGAGTGACAAAGTCTGAAGCAGTGACTCAATGGGAATCTGCTGCTGGCTTTGGGTCTCAAGTGCTACGTTCAGTTCTGTGAGCTCTGTAAAGCTTCCCCACACTCCACAAGGCTCTTAAGGGATCTTTATAGAAGACAGATGAAATGAGGATATGAAAGGCTCTGCACTCATAGCACAACTGAACTCAATTCACTTTTATCACTCTTTCAGAAAACAAGGTATAGATTTATGTAGGGTTTTTTGCTCAAGAGAGTGGCCATACAACAAGATGCCTCCCAATGAAGCTACAGTTTTAGTATCAAAAATGTCTGAACTAGCTGGGCCTACAATGCAAGAAACACATGAATCTCTAGGATACCCAGAGTAACTCGGTAGGGGCACACTTGACTTGTAAAAGCAGTGCCACATGTTTATATTTCTTAGCTTGGAAAGTAGACCAAAAGACTCTAGGACATGGAATGTGTATGAGAAGCGCTCATTATCAGTTATTCTAAATACTTAATGAAACCTGAGGCCACGCAAATCTCAACTGGTTTAAAGTTTTTTTGGAGTCGAAACTCAGATCAGGTTCCTCGAGAGTTCAAGAATTTTTAAGCAAAACTAGACCTGCTGAATGCATAGAACTTGAATAGCAGCTTTACAGTACAAGCTCAAACACTTGCTATAAATTAATAAATTTCCACAGCACCCATGTGATTTAGAGAAGTTTGATTAACCTCCTCTTACAATTCACCCCATGGGCAAAAAAAAAGGGGATTTGTTAAGGATCTTGGTATGGAGTCAGGCACTTAAACATTTCATTGGGTGACTAACCTCTAAAGGTAGACCCTCCAGGTTCCTGTCTGGCTTTTAAGCATGGACAAACTTTTACAATTATGGTACTGAACAGGTTATCTTGGCAAAGTGTGGTTGTGATGAGAGTGAAATGAACTATCTGCAATGAAAGCTTTGTGACAGCAATATAGTAGGTCCTGATTTTGGTTTGTAAATTATTTTTTGTTTTAGTGTACTTGATCATTATACACACAGTTAGGTGAGCTATTAAATGGAACATTTGCATATGATTGAAGATTTGCTCTGTAAATTTTATGACTTGAATCCTGGTGTTCTCACTGTCCCTGAAACCAATGACCACTATGCCTGTAGTGTTTAGGTGGGTGAACAAATATTAATGTATATTTTCTGATAGTGGTTCATTTTTGGCAGGAGTCCTATAGCAAAATGGGTGGCATTATCACATAGAGTAGTTCATTTGGATGTATGTGTGTCTACACACACATGTCCTCTCCTCTGGTCCCCAAAGGATTTATACAATGTACATGTACAAAATCAACAGGATGGTTCCTTCATTAAGACACTGGACAGGAAATCAGGAGAGTTAACTCCTGTTCCTGATTCTTTGAAACTTTCTGCCTGCAAATCTGGGAAATCCACTTAGGACACCTGAGGCACATGAAATCTATCAGTAAAACAGGAGACTAGGGTAAATTTGTGGTTGTATTTGAATAATTTAAACTGGCAAGGAAAAATGTGGATGCATCTTAAAAATACTGTTAAAACTGACTTTGAAACCTTGAAACACATGTCCAAGGACAGAAAATACTTTAAAGATATGCTTCAGGATTATAAAAAAATGTTGCTTTGACTGTTTTTCAATAACAAAAGCAAATTTGGCAGTATTGAAAGGCAGACTTTTATTTTTTCTGTTAATCACTCTTGAAATGTTTGTAGAACTCTTTATCAAATGTAACTTTTTTTGCTTGAAATGTCCCTTTTTTGATATGGGGCAAATGAAAAATGATGCTTGTTCTCTGGCTTTTTTAATGATGTCTCAATTTGTGTAGCTTTAGCATTCTGCCAAAACAAAATAAGTCTTCCTTCCCAAAACCATGAAAGGATTGAAACGCCTCTTATTCTTTATTCCAGTTAGTTATAGGGGCATGTTTTTACCACCTCTAAATGCTTTGAATGTTCTGTTTTGGTTTTAGTGTCTGTGCTTTACCATGCCTCTGCTAGTTTCATAGAGGGGGATTGTATTCAATCATGAAATCCTAGGAATGCTAGGACTAATGAAGTCTGATGGCCTATCAGGCCTGGTGGTTTCGTCTTTTTAATATGGCTTGGAAAGCTTTTGTGCACTTCTGTGTTCATAAAATTTCTGGTTTTGTGCAGATTCCTGGGTGTCTTACAATGTGTGAGGTCATTGTTGCTTTTTCATTTAAATGTCTTCCAGGAAGTGTCCCTGTTTCCTTCAAGGAAAGTTCCATGTATGCAAGAAAGAACTCCTGCTAAGTCGCTTCTCCAGGTTAACTGCCTCAAAAAAATAGATAGGATAGTTTAGTGTGTCTTTGCTCTACTTAACTGCCCACCTTAAATATAAACTTTGGAATCCCCTAAACCATTTTAGGCTGTGGGAAATGTGTCTTAAAACAGATGAGGTCAATACAGAACTGCTAGACCTTTGAAATTTTTTCCTTTTCCTGGGCTGCAGAGACAACATATGTTGAAGTTTCTGTATAATTTTTTGAGTAATATTCAGGAATCCAATTTCTTCTTCTAAGGGAGAAATTCAGATGCTTAATGGATGACAGATGCCTAATGGATGACATTGCTTACTAGCTACAGCATTTAAATTCTAATTGCAACCTGATCTGTTTCTCTTCTCTAGATCTTCCTCCAGCTGAACAATCTGTCACCTTGCCAGTCCTTTAGCAACCAGTACTTCAGGCCCCTATTTTTGTGCGTCTGTTCTTCTGTCAACCCCAGAGTTCCCACTCTGGGCCTCCCAGCAGCGGGTTCTAGGAGGTGAAGTGATCAGCACCTGCCTGTCCAAACAGCAGGGTGTCCATTCTGTCTGTCTGGGTGGAAGGCACTGGGCGGGCTTTGTGTTTATAAAATTTGATTGGTAACTGCACCTGTGCGGCTGCCAAGGTCAGGCTGCCTTTGGAAGAATGTTATATCACCATGGGCACCTGGCTTGGCGTAAGATTTAGGGATGTGGCCTGTCTTCAATGACATGGTTCTGGCAGTCTGAAAAGACTTTGTTGCAAGACACTGGCGTGCGAAATCTAACCAGGTGACAGCTTTGCTTTTTGATAGCTTGGAAACTTGGAACAAAGAAGAAAGTCTAGACTCCCTCTGCTGCATCAGTGACTGATGTTAATGTCTAATAAAATATAATGAATTTTTCCTGCTGATGAATATGCTGCCTCTGAAGGCCTGGGGTTAAGAGGTTAGAAATTCCTTGCACTGTTTGTGTTTTGAAAAGCAAGTACAGGTACAGTTTTCACAGATCAGAACATTTTGACTTGGGCAAGGAGGGATGGCTGGGAAGTCAGACCAGGTTGCTCAGGGCTTTTATCCAGATAAATAATCAAAACCTCTATGAATAGAGACTGTATGGAATCTTTGGGCAACCCACTTCACTCTCCTCATGGGGTGGAGAGTTTCTCCTAACATCTGGTGTAAACTTCTCTTGCTTCATTTTATGCCTATTTTCTCATCATTCCAACACACATCACTGGATGCTACCTTGTTCCATCCCCTCAGCAACCTTGATAGAGACATTGAGGATCTCCCCAAAACCAACTCTTCTCCACACTGAGCATGTTTGGGTTTCTCGGCCTCTCCTTGCTGGGCAAGTGCCCCAGCCATAGTTGTCTCTCACCCTTTTATTAGCAGAGGAGAACTGAAGAACAAGGGTCTTGAGGGGTTAAAAGGTAGAGGTACTTTGCAAGAAAGACTAGGGTAGATGGAAGGGAAAAAAAGCCTTTGAGAGCAAGAAGCTATTCTGCTAGTTCAGTTCATTCACCCCTGGAAGACATGGAGGGATTTGTAAAGAGGGGCTGGCACAGGCAGCAATAGAAACTTAATGTGCTGATTGCAGGTGACAGAGCGAGGAGGTGCAGAAGATGATGCATCTGGGAAAACACACACGGCACTTATTGGCAGGCTGGAAGGAAAGGTGGGGAAAGCTATGGGCTGGGCATTATTCTGCTTCAGGACTTTGAGCTGAGACTGAGATGACGCAATGACTTGGTCATAGTGATGACTTTAAGAACTGGTATAAATTTAGTGAGGGTGTTTCAGTATGCTATAGTTCTTTGAGCTGAGTTTTCTGTCCTTAGCTGTCACTTGAGACTAAAGCTGCAGAAATCTATATACCTTTTCTTGTGTTGCTAAATATTGAATGCCTGAATATATGCTACCCTTTCTCCAAATCTTGCAAGTTGGCACTTCATATCACTGACCTAAATTTAAAATAAGAGACTTGGAAGTAATTCCAGAGGTTGCCTCTCAACTCTTGCAGGGCCTTGGCACATCTCTGTAATGGCAGTGTTATGTTGAATATAGTATGCCTTTTCTTGTCCTACTAAGGTAATATTTTGGTTAGAATGCTCTGCTCTGGAATCATTAGAAGTAAAATTAGTCAATAGGATGTTTAAATGCTATGTTACTTTAATCAAACAGTATTTTAAGTTGTACTTTACACTAAGAGAACCACTTTGGAATAAAACGCTTTACTGCAAAGTCTGACTAATCTAGGGGTTACATATGTTGGGTTATGTGGTATGTTTGAATATTTTGTGGTGGTTTGTGGTCCCCTGATATCCATAAAATCACTGGTTGCACTTGCGACAGGATTCTTAACAAACATAAATAACCTGTGCTCCTTCTTTTTCACTTCCTGATGGGTAATGGTGTATTGTCTAAAACTCCAGATCTGGCAGAAGCAGTACACTGGAAAATATAATTCTTCCTAGTGATTTGGGTAATAAAAACATCAATCAGGCATAGGCAAAGATGCTAAAACTTTTCTATAGAAGTCTGTGTCACAGGATAAATATGTATGTGGGTTTTAACCCACACTGTTTCAGAGTTCCTTTGGCTGGATCAGAGAGATAGTTTGGTCTCCATGTATGGCTTTGGGTAGAAAAATGATGCTGACATAGTTTTACTGTATGAATTTATAGTGTACTTGAAGGGGAAATGTGTAAAAAATTCCTATAGGTGTTCTAAACAGCAGAGGAAGGGTCTAGGCTTCAGCAACTATTTAGAAGATGCAGGTTAAGACCTTCAATAATTTCTTATAATTACTGGCTTAAAGTGTGGACAAATAGATATCCTTTTGGGATACATAACTGCAAGTACAAAAATGTACTGCTGTTTCTAGTTTTCATCTATATAATCTGTATCACTAGCCCTTGTTCTTGTGGGGCCCTTCAGCTTACTAAATGTCTGCTAGAAATGCAATAGATCAGAGAGGAAGTAGTGTAGGAGGTTCCTGGAGTATGTGGAAGATAACTGCCTGACACAGGTGGTGAGTGAGCCACACAGGGAAGGTACCCTGCTGGACCTGTTTGTGAACAGAGAAGGACCTGTGAGCAATGTGGTGGCTGGAGGCTGACTTGGTCATAGCAATGACAATTCTCAGAGCAGTAAGCAGAGGGGTTAGCAGAACTGTCACCTTGGACTTCTGGAGGGCAGAGTTGGACCTCTTTGGGGGACAGAACCCCTTGGGAGGCAGTCCTGAGGGGCAAACAAGTCCAGGAAGGCTGGACATCCTTCAAGAAGGAAATATTAAAGGTACCTGGTTTTCTTCAAATGGTGCAATCTGGTCTTTTGCCTGCTGCTTAATCTCCCACTTGGCCATTGTTTCTCTCAGAAAAAGCATGTTGGCTCTGCAAACTTACCTTCTCTCTTGACTGTATACTTTTATTGTGTGTGCTCATGAATCATGATTATTGGTGTCTCAGAACGATCTTGTATTTTCCCTTCTTATGGAGACAGTAGAGAAAGTTGCCCAAGGATTAATCTGAGGAAAATAGTTCTCAAGCTTTGACAGGAAACTTCATGACATGCTGGAGGCCAAATTCTGTCCCAGTTGCTCATCTGAAGCACTGACTGGAAAGATAAGAACAAACATACTGGGCTTTGAAAAAGGCTTTTTGAATACTTAATTGTTTGGATAATGTCTTTGAATTCAGTGAAGTTGCCCTACTCTGCCACGAAAAAGGGAAATGTGTGAATGTGAGTGGCTAATTTTCTTCCTTGGTGTAAGAGTTCTGCTTATTCAGTATGTGGTTATGTACTGTGCTGACTATTTATATAAAAATGTCAAGTGTTTTATCCCCTTTCTAAACTGGGACACTGCACAATGATAACCAAAAGAATTGTTATCTTATCTTGATGGTTTCGGAATTCCTGTCCAATCAGATCTTTGGGTATGGCCCACTGCTGTTGTCATCCATATTTACATGGAAAATAGCTAAGCTTATTGGTAGATGCTTTGCAAGCTGTAAGCACTCCGCTACAAATTAATGATATCTCATTCTTAGACAAAATGAGGATGTCTCAAAAGCTCAACTGAAGTGAAATGGGAACAGGAAGTCAAAAATGAGCCCATGTGCTCTGGTGTCCTCTTTATTCTGTTTACATCTAATAGACCTGTTTCTACTGAAGCTGATGGAAAAATTGATATGCTTAATGGAATATATTTGTCTTAATTATATACTTGTTTTAATTCTATGTTCTGAATCTATTAGCACCTACTTCTAGAAATCCCCAAGTGGGTTTGCTGTAAAAGCAAACACATGAAAGCAAGATTGTACGCCAGGCAGCTCAGAATTTCAGCAGTCATTTGACAAGTGGGTAAGTTGAGGGGAGCAGGTACTCCTAAGCTTCCCTCCTGTCCAATTCTTTTTTTTTTTTTTTTTTTTAAAGCCTGGGGCAACTGTTAATTTTGGTTCACATTTGGTGATTGTTTTTTAAAAAAAGGAGTTCCTTGCAGTAGCACTGGATAAACTACACTTTCACTACAAAGCTAGAGAATAAAACATGCAAGCTTCTCATTGAGTCAATGAGTTTATATATATATATTTTTAAGTTTCCATCACTTTCCATTTCTGTCTGTGTGCGAACATTTATATGCGACTTTTATTGATCCTGCATTCTATCATTCATATCACAATGTTGCCACTGACTGGCCCAGCTCCAGTTTTCATTGCTGCTCTGGCAAGGGCTGTTTAAGCACCGCTCTGCCCTGCACAGGGGTGCCTGTGCCGTGCGCAGCGAGGTGTGAGCACGCGGCGTTTCCACATCGCCCCATTACCTCACAAGTGTGAAACCGCGCACGGAAACCACCAAATGGGTACCAGCTTCAGAATGTGCCTTCCTGTTTTTCTACAGTTTTCTGACTTGAGCTTAGGGTGTAAACAGACCTTTGTTTTTGTTCCCTTTGCATTGCACATGCCTCTGGGGCAGCTTTCTCCATTCACCCAGCAGCAGAGAAGTGAGATTTTTCTCTTGAGCAGCACTGTGAATATGGTAGTCTTTCACCCTTAAAAACTGTAGGTCAGCCTCAAGCTCTTTTCTGAGCAAAACTGACTGACCTCAAGTAGAAGTTTTGTTTCAATAAAAGAATGTAGGTTTGGCTTTTTTTATTTCTAATGAATATTTAAAGCATATAATTTATTGTCTTGCTAGGATACTGTAAAATTAATTTTAACTTTATTAAACTCTTAAGATCCAAGACATAATGCAATAAAGCAGAAAGTATCTTAAAAAACCTAACCAAACAAAAACCAAACCCAAAAACTTACTGTGTAATTTACATTCTTCATGTAGTTAAAAGCAGAATCAGGCCAGGCCAGTGGGGTCATCAAAGGTCTGTTGGGTCATATATAAACTGTTCCTTTGGAACTATTTGTATTATTTTAAATAGTTTGTATTCTATTAACATGGTACATTCACCTACACTAGTTTTTACCATCTTTGGCTTTGTGTTCATTGGTGTTGGTGAACTTTGGCCTGAAAAAAACCCAAGTTGGATGCATTTGTGCTAAAATACTGAGTGCAAAATTGTAATTAAAAGATTCAGTTTAAAAGCAACTTATATAACGATGTAGGCGATTTGCCATCAGTTGAAATCTTGACCTCCACACTGGATAGGTTGCTGAAAAACAAGCTTGGCTTTGTCAGATGTTTTGGACTCGCTGGATATATTTCTTCTTAGTTTATGCCACACATCAGCCCCAGTGGTCATAGGTTTCTTTGTTTCTGCTTCTTGTGTAACTGCCATTGAATTTCAGGCATGGGAAACAGGAGATTGTACGTATTCAGAAGTCATATGTATAAACTTGCTGCCAAATAATTGAGTAAAATTAGAGGCAATCAAGTTTGCTAAGGGAAGCATTCAGTGCCTGGTAAATGAGAGAATCCACAAAGGATGAATTATATCCATTCAAAAGCATTATGAGCTAGTTCTTAGAACTGAAATGATCATTATTTTACATATAATATTCACTCACTGTTCTAGAGGCAGGTTGATGGAGGGTTTCCCCACAGGACTGTTCTGTGTTGTTTGATGTTGCTGTGCAGCCACCAATCTCATGATTATCAACATGAACTGAAAGGGGAGTGCCATCTCTGTTCCATACACCAGATCTGTAGTGAATAGAGACTTCCCTGCATTTCTTAATTGTTTTGTTTTCATAATGTTCACATCTTTTTACTGAATTTGAATGGCTCACCAGTAGGATTTTGGAGCTAGCTTAGGCCAGCCAGTAGTCATAGCAGGTTGTTGTTCTGTGTAGACAAGTGTGGAATGAAATCCAAACCTCGCAAGTGAGATCCACCAGTATTGATGATATGGAAGCAAGGGAAAATGTGGATACCCAGGATTCCATTTCTCCAGACTAAAACCTCGTACTTTAGTTAAGTTCCCCTCTCTTCCCTCAAGCAGTCCCTTGTTTCCAGCTTAAAGGAATGTTCTTTAGATATATTGAAGCCCTCCAGGGATTCACTGGGTTACCAAGTACAGACCAGGTCCCTGCCATCAGTTTTCCAAGCAAAGTAAATAGAAAGAGGTACTACATTAAGAAATGAAAAAATAAATCCAGATTAATCTGCTTCTTCTCAAGTTGGAATGAATTAAGATATCTTGTGGCTGTTACTGACAGAAGTTGTGAATGTGTGGGGCATGTTAAAATTTTCTTGCTTGGATAGTCAACATGGCTTGAACTGACAAGAGATCCTAGCTTGTTGAATGAAGAGGGCCCAGGAAATGTTAACTGCTAAAATGTCTCCAGGTATGAGTGGAGACTATTTTATTTTTCATTTGCAAAATCTTAGCATGGCACGCTGGATGTAATCCAGGTACTGAGGAGCCACAAAGGCCCATCCAAGGATGGACGCAAAGGGTTTTCTTGTAAAATGCAATGTTCCTACTCCAAGGTCTAGTAGTTTTAGGTATGCACAAGGAATAGAATTGGTAGAATTGGAGCTTTGGAAAACCAATTTACTTTTGACACCCCTCACTCTTAGGAACAGCTAAGTTGTTAACTGAATTTCTTCTTCCCTTTCTTCCCCATCCAAATTTGGTTTAGTCAAACACATGGCGTGGAAAAACTTCAACCTTGTTAGTCTCGCAAAATTAGAAGTTTGTTGTCAATTCATTATACAGCGAAATCTCTGGATATAATTAAAGGTAGGACTGTGTTCTCCACTGCCATAAATATATTTTCTGATCTCCCAAGCTCAATAAAACTGGAAAGAGAAAGAAAAGAACAAAAACTTTGTTGTTTGTCATCCCAGTTTCCTGCTTTTGGTTATTGATTGAATGGATAGATGTACATTTATGTATGTTTATATACTTAGATTAACAATTTGTGACCATGAGCTCTTAAAAGTAATCATCTTTTAAGTCCAGCTTTTCTTTTTTTCCCTGCAACAGTTTGAAAATTCTAGGTTTGTACTTTACAATCTGTGTCATATATTCTGAGAGTCACATTCAACTTTCTTGATATATTTTTTTAAAGTCATGGAATGCTGAGCTCCGTGAATCCCTAATCTCAGGCTAGGCACCCAGCAAATTACTAATGACTTTAAAGGCTGTTTCTTTAGGCAACTTCTATATTAAAAAAAAGTGGAGACTTTGTGGCAGGTCCCTGAATTTTTTTTGTGGTATCCTTGCAATAGAATGTTGTTCGTTTGTTAGGATTTTTTTTGCTGCTGTACAATATTTAACCAGATAAATCAGTAAACAGCAACTGAAATGTCAAAACTAGTTGGATGGATTTCTCTTCCTCAAGCAGCTCACATTGCATATGAGAAGTCCTGAAAAGAGTAAAGGTTCTACTATTAAGAGATTTAATTACACACAGTTCTAGTTCAGCACTAAGTTTTATTGTAAATGGCTCTCAGAAATTAAAGTATCGATTATATTTCATCATCTCTGCTGTTTTGGGTTTTCTCATGCTGCTTCCTCTGTTGGTGTTAATAACCTTTATTAAATTTCTAGAAAGCTGAAAAAGTGTGTCCAGGGTATACTGGAAAAATTTTAGTAACACCTGTAACTTCCTGTAAGCATAAATAACAGCAAATTTAAATATTCCTCGCTGTTAAGTGGTCATTCTTACATGTGGTACATTGGAGACCTTTTATAAAGATGGGTTGGCTGTCAGTCATTTGTGACCCCTTCCCCTTGTTTTGGAGCAACTAATAGGACAAGAAAAGTCATTATAGCTGAAGCCTCTGGAGACAAGTGTACAAGAGAAGATGCTATAGATGATGCCTTCAGGGAGTACAAGGTTTCTGTTGCAGTCACTACTGTAACTGATGACAGTTAAGAAATGCCATGTGTTAATGTCAGAATCCATAGGTTTACATTGCTGTCTACATTTTTTCGCCCTCTTTATCCTAGATCTAAATTTTTTAGACATCCTTAATGTCTGGGCTTATGTTTTGCTAATTAGAGGGCAGTCCGTCAAACTGAGAGATGATCTTGCTTCAACTACAAATTCTAGGGGAAGGGAAAGTTTGATTTTGTGGAGCAGAGTGTAGAATGCTGATAACCCCTTGGGCAGAAACTCATGTTGGTGGAAGGTAGTACTTGCTGCACTGGCTGTGCAGCAAAAACTCCTTGTTTGCACTGGTAAATGCCGCTGCTTTTTGTTCTATCAGCTCGTTTTCTGACTTCCCTTCTTATTGAGATGTCTTCCTGAAAACTACTGCATTCAAATGGAATAAGTTACAAGAATATTTGTAAAGATTCCCTCTGAGCCATTGCTCAGTGTGGGCAGTAACAGCTATTTCTATTAATACGGGGGAGTTTCCCCAAGACAGCTGTTCATACCTTTACAGAAATGTTTTTGCAAAGTCCTGCACAGTCCCTTTTTCTAATATTACAGTAAAAGTTTGTGGTTTAAACCTCTTAAAGGATGCTTGTATATAACAAGACTGAAGTTCCCCTTGTGTGAATGCTGTTTGTGGCCAGACAGGTTCTCTGTATTTCTGTTGTAAGGTTGAAGAAGTACAATGAGGTGCTATTTGGCAAAGACACTAGTTAAGAGAAAGGTTTATAAAGTGTTATGTAATCCATTCAGAAGCAGTGTTTCCTTAGCTGTCTTCTCTAGATCTTGGAGGAACTTTAAAACTTATGAAGCCTCATGCTACACAAGTATGACTGCTGAAGTTATTCATGAGCTGTTGAACCCAGGTACAACTTTATTTCGATAGTCTAGAACATATGCCCCCCAACCCCTTTTGTTCTAAATTAGTCCAACTAAGTTTTATCTCTATCAGATAAAAAATAATACTCAGGAGTAAGCTTTAGAAGATTGTCTTGTGGAACGACTCCTCAAGACAGAAAAACAATACTCCTAACACTCTCTATCAATGGACGTCCCTCTAATTTCAGAAAATGTGATCCATATTTTTCTTTATGATGTAGGGTAATTAGGTTGCCTTGTAGATGGAAAAAGTCTATTTTGATAGTAAATGCAAAGTCAAAAAGGCTTATTTGGGCACACTGTGCCCCAGAAATGTAACTGCAAAACCAAGATAGTGCAAACCTGAGTTCTAGTTGCAGCTGTGATAGTGATCATCTCTGATCTTGGGTGATAGATTTCAACTCCTTCTCCTTTCCTGTCTTCTAACTGGCTTGTATACATCAGCCTTGTTCCTAAGACTAACCTAAATATACCTAAGGAATGAAACAATTTTAAGCAAAATTTGCAAACCATGTGAAAAAGCATGAAATCTTTTAATTTATCTGGCCTTCATTTGCTTAATGTTTTCTTTCTGTCTTCTCTTATCCCCTCTCACTTTTTTCACTAAATGTATCAGCAAAAGAAGTGTAAAGCTGGGATGAAGCCTGGGGATTTCTCCTTGCATTGCTACAACTTTCCTCTTAAGAAGGAGAGTTGTCTTGAGATTTCTCCAGTTTGTCTTCAGGGCATATATCTGTCTGCCCTCTGAATTTAATATTGAGTGAAATGAGAAAGAGCTCAAAAAATCAGGAGCAGGATCACTGTATCTGTTATGACCAGAAATAATGGTCTGAACCAAAAAGTATCCAGTTCTTTTGCAGTACGCCCTTGGTCTCCCCTAGGCTTGCCCCTGTGGGCTGTACCTATTTCCCTTGAGTCTTGCCTCCTTACTGGAGATGAATGGCTCGTGCAGCTTGGCTGGCCACCACCAGATCCTGCTGGAACTCTGGGTTGTCTGAGCAACTTTGTTGTGGAAACATCAAACTGAGAATCTAAAGGAACAGCAGAGTTCCATGTGCCAGCGGGGATTGTGTCACGGTTTGGAGGGGATGGATGTGTACTCTGGTTTCTGTGCATACCTAAGAGATAGGACTGCCTGTGGTTTGACTGTAGATCTGCTTATTGACAAGTCCCAGGTGATTAAAAATGCCATTTTCACAATATATGCTCAAGACTTTTTTTTTCCCAGTTCTGTGAACATACTTACAACATATTTATCCTAGGATGAATGTTACTGGGTTTTGAAACAACACATTATTACAACCAACTTATTTTGCTGAAAATGGCTTTTTTACAGGCCTACTCCTGTGAAAAATTAACTTTTTGAGGCAGCCTAATTGGCCTCCTGTCACACTAGATTTTACTCTAGGACTGCTAATTTGGCATTTGGGGGTTCATTTGGATTTTCAGTTGTAAAAATGAGAGACAAATCAGGCCTTTGAGTCTATTCCAATTTTAATTTTTATATAAGTGTCTCAAAAGCCCACACCAGCCAACTCCCTTCTCAGGTTTTCTACTCAACAAAATATCTCTAACATTATATGTACCCATTTATCAGCTATATGTTGTGAAGTCAGGCATAGCTTAACCGGTTTTGCTAGGTAAATAATTGCCATATCAGAATCTTAACTCCATGAGACATTGTATGGTGACAAAAAAGACAGTTAAAAAATTTATACAGATTTTCATTTGAAATGCCTCACGAGAGGTCTTGGCAGCTTCTGTCAGCCTCTCGTAGCAACAGCAGTGAGAGAGCATTTGGCTCTAACAACAAAATGACCTCATTACATAGGACAGGAATATGGAGTGAAGAGCCAAAACACTCTGTACTAATTTTAGGTTCTGCTTGAATCTGTGACATATATTGAAACTTGTCTTCACAGCATCCTCATTTGGGTTGAAACTCTTCAATAACGTGATTTGAATGGATCTCCAGTGAACAGCATAACTTCTTGGTGTTGCTTTGCTTCCTGTTTGGAAGGTTTTTACATTTATTTTAGTACTTTTCTCTTGCAGACTTTTTGCATGAGTATCTGACAGAGCAGAGTTTCATTGGAAACCTATATGTGAGAAGCCACATGTTCAAGCTGCCAGAGTTCAGATGACATTTCAACTGTACTTTAGTGTTTCAATCCTGTGTTTAAAAAAAAAAAAAAAAGGTAAGTAGGAATCCATGAGAACTACCCTCTTAAAATCCTATTGATTTATATTAGTAATTAGATTTTATCCTTTTTATCATCTTAAGTCACTTCTAGACAATTCATACACAGTCAGTGCAGTTATTCCAACTCTGTAGCATATTTTGTGTTAGTAATAGGTGGAAAGTCTGGGACACCATACCCAAAGCTGATCTAGCACCCATGTGTTGCCCTAGCAGCTTAAAGAACTTAAAGTCAACTGATTTTCCTCTCTGGGGATTCCCCAGGCAGAGGGAAATCTGCAGCTGGTGCTGTGTCTGCATAGCTGGCTTTCTGCATGAGCACAGTGCGGCAGCTGCTCGCAGGCAGCCTGTCAGGACCAGCCCCCAGGCGTGAGCACCACGATGGTTCTGGGGCTGCTCTCACGCTCACTCAGGAGCTGTGCTTTTCCGAGTCTGGTCGAATCCTGAATGTACTGGAAATCCTGCTTTTAAAATCAGAAAAGGGGAAAAATCCTCTCCCTCCACAAATTTTTGACTGCAGTGATCCACAGGTGGTTTGGATTACTTGAGTATAATCTGAACTGTTTGAGTTATATAAGAAATATCTCCCTCTCATGCTCTACTGCATAAGCCCAACATAAAAGCTTAGGACTTAGGATGTTAGGCACATAAATCCCATCGAATTTTAGTGGAATTTAGGGTATTATTTAGTCTCTCTTGAAAAAATAATTCTAAATCTGTGCAGGATTAGAGGAAACTCTCACTGTGAATGAAATTTTTCCCAATAATGCACACCTTTTCCTGAAGCTTCTAGCCACTGTTACAGTGTTCAAAATACCACTTCATGCCTGAAGAGTCTGGAAGAAATCTTTTAAAGTTCCACTCAGTTCAGTAGGCTGCAGACTGGTCTAATTTACAGCAGCAGTTTCTGTTGCCCCATGAAACTTTGGATTTGCCTTTCATTTAAGTTAATGGAATTTATATAACCATATTAAGAGTTGCTTGAGGCAAAGAACATATTAGATAAAGGCTACAACCGTGGGTTTTCCTTTTTTTTGTTTTTTAATAGTGAATGAGGTGGCTTCTGGTGGTGTTTTAATTGACATTCTGTAAAATGTATGTTTTTTGTACAAAGTGAACATCTCTCCTGTTTATGAGAGCCTTTCAGTTTAAAAATCCTAGGAATTACAGTAGCCATCTTAAGCAATATTGCCAATATTTCTTCATCCTAAGGCTCTGTTACCCCACTCAACACAACTGCTCTGCCCTACAGAGTCTGCCTTTGGGCCCCTGCAACTGCATATGGTCTGTCCTATTTTTTGCTTCCAAGACAGGGCAGTTCACAGGTAGTGTTAAGTATTGTAAAAGTAATTGCCAGCATCTCTCAGCTGCAGAAGAGTTCTTTTCGAGACAGCACTTCAGTTTTATGTTGCTGTTAGCTGCCAGCTATCAGCTTGCAGCTCTTGCCCTGCTCCTCTCCTAGCTGAGTTAGCTGCATTCCCATCTCCCAGAGGAGGAATCTCCTGGTGCTGTTTGGCTTCCAAATTATTTACACTGAAACATGCTTGTAGGAATGGAAAGAAGCAAAGGTCATGTTAACAGCCCCATGTTAAAGGTCAGCAATACTATGGTAACAGTGGAAATCCATCCAGCTGCCTGCAGAAAAGTTGAACCCCTTACGAAGAGGAAACAACCCAAATAAACAGGGAGATAGATAAAAAGCAGTATCTTAGCCCTGAGCCACGCGTTGAGTGGAAACGTAATGCTTGTGAGCTCGTTGGGTATTTCCTATGCCTAACTTTGAACTGCTTTGCTCAAAATAAAAGCCATAGCAAATATTTCGAAAACTAATCGCCTTGTAAATGTTCTACCTCTCAACCTGAGGCTTTCTTTTTACTGCAAGCGTGTAATGCAGCCAAGTGTTGTTTAGTATCCTTCCTGTGCCTTAAAGTGTGACTTTTATGGGTGACGTTATGTTTATGGGTCTTTGTTCATCCTCGGCCTCATGTACCCCACTGCTGCTTCCTCTGAGGCTTTGCTGCCACACCGCAGGGTGTTAATTTCCTGTTTTGAGTCTGTCACAGACAAATTCAGAGCCTCGATTAAAACACAACACACAGATACATGCTGCTGACAAAGGCACTAATAAAACTCTAAAGTTTAAAGGTGGCCCTGGTGTTTCCTCACTGAGCAGCATGGGGACCTTTCACCCCTTGGAGACATGCTGTTTGCAAGGGTTTCTTTTCTTTTTAATTAGGCCTCGCCTGAATGACTCTTAGCAAACTGCTCTAGCATTTGGTGTGTTCCGTTTGTGGATGTATTGACTATAAAACACGCACAGCTTACTTGAGCTTTTTTAAAAAAAAAAACCCAACCTCAACAAACTCAAGACTTACGAGACTTACAGGAACTGCAAAGGGAAAAAAAAAAGGCTTAAATAGAAAGCGCGTTGATTAGGGTGATGGGTCTGGTATGTAGGTCCCTACAAGACACATGCATGGGCATTTGCGTTTCCTGACCTCTTCTCTTGGTCACTGAGCAGACGGAGTGGGTGAAAAAAGTCAGCTTTTTCTTGCTTTGGTGAAAATCCTTCCTTCTGCATTCACATTCAGCAGTGGAAGACTTACAAATACATCACTTAGGCATGAATTTCTACAGGCCTCACTTGTTTAGCAGTGTTTCAGCACACTTATTTTAGACTATCCTGTAGAGTCACAGATCTGACAAGAAAAGAACTTTTCCTATTAAGCAGTCTTGTTTTTTTTCTACTCTTTAGTGTGATATTTTGTTCCTAGCACCACTGTAAAAGCCCTTCCACCCCTATATAAATTCTGCACACATGTTTGTAAGACTGTGTTTTAAACTTGGATTTGCTCTCAATGGAACCCTTGCTATTTTCCTGCAGTGTTGGGACATTTTTTTTCCTGTTTTCAGTAAAATACTACTTATTTCTGTATCCTAATTAATTTTAACCTTTACAAATATATGTGGAGGCTGAAGTTTCTTACCTAGTCATTCTGATGTATGACTTGTAGTTTGCATGTCTGCTACAGCTACTCAGAAAGCCAAATACCTCATCAGAGTTCCCTCATCATCAAGTGAGAAATTCCATAGTTTCTCCAGCAGTCTCAGAGACTTCTCTTGCTATATACCTGAAGTTAAAAAACTTAGGCTAACTATATCTGGAGAACAAATTTTGTAGCCTGATTTCCTGCAGATATGGCTGTGGTGCCACTCTCCCTCGTGTCAAAGGAAATACCAGCTCCTCATAGCCTTCGGAGAGAAATGACATTGGTCTTGTAACATCTGCCTCTGGCCATCCCTCACTGGCTATCTTTAAGACTGCCATGTCTTCTTTCCTCCTCATCTACCAGTGTCGTATGTTTGAGCTTACCTGAATGACTTCTCACCTTTCCTGTGTACTCTACTTCAGTGGTGCCCTGTGCTCACACCCAACTTTTCCCCCCACCCCCAAAATCAAGTCCCAGTGTGTCTGCAAGGATGACTTCAGGCCTGTTGCATGGAGAGGGCACCTGGAGGAGTAAGTCTCACACATGCTGAAGAAGTTGTGTGTCACCTTGTGCACTTTTTGCTGGTATTGAATGGACAAAGTCAGCTTCAAACAACACATTTCCTCTGCTTTTCTACTGCAGTATTTCCTACAGCTCAGGTTCATAGCCTTTTGCTGTGCTTCTGGGTTCCTGGACCCTCTGTGTTTGCTGTGTTGTAGCAGAAGGAGGAAACTGCAGCTGCAACTTAACTACTCCTTATGATCTGCCCAGTGAGGCCATAGTACTTGGCTGGGGGAGCAGGAAAAGTGGCCTGGGTCCCACACGTAGCAGCTCAGTAAGTGACACTGAGTGCCTCTAAAGACACCTTGCAAGGCCCTGCAGGGCAAAACCAAACAAATATTTTTTGTTTTAAAGCAGTGCCCTGGACCAAGTAAACTGCAGCAGAATTTTGTGTGGATCTGACTGAATCTTAATCTAATTTATTTGTGCTTCTTTACTTCATCTTCTCCTTCCTTTACTTTTCTATCAACTGTGGTTTGTCCACAAGATTTTATCTTCATTTTTGTCCAGTTTTTTTTTCTCTTTTGTAGCTATTTCCACACGTTTCCATGTAGCCTTTCTACCTATTCCATCTAAATCCTCACCAAGGAGGGAGAAAAAACCCAAACCAAAACATTACTAAGAGCTGTTGTAGTGTGTGTTGTTTCTGCAAACTCTTGTCCTAGACTGCCTGTCTTACCTATTTAGATGTCAGTGTGGGCAATCCATGGATAGGAAACCACTCTTGCAAAAGCCAATTATGTCAGACTTTCTCAGAATAGCTGGATTTTCTGGGCATCAAATGTGATTATTAAATACACTTAAAGAGACTAAGCTCTGTATGTTCAGGAAAAAAAAAAAAAGGCATTAAAACCACACCTCTTCTTATGGGGCTTCAGGCTTCGTTGATGAAACAAGCTCTAAAATTCAAATTCCAACTAATAAAATTTTGGCTTACAAGCAAGCCTAAAGCTTTGCCAGAGTGCAGGCAGACCTTTGGTACTACTATCCCTTTGTAAAAAAAAAACTTAAACCAAACCACTGTAAAAGACAGCACAATTAGATACAGAGACATTCCCGTTGTACTGCCAGTATACCTAAGACGAAATGGGATGTGATGACTCTGTACTTCTAAGCCGTAACTTGAAAGAGTAGGGAATGAAAAGCTACTCAAAAACTTCCAGCTAAGTTGGAGCATTAATAAGGCATTCTTAACTCTCCCTGAGGTTGGGTTCAGTGCATTTTAAAATGCTCTCATGTCTTTAAAGAAGTCCATTTCTGCTTTCAGAATGTGTCATTGTTACTTGCTATGGCTGAGTTGACCTAAGGATTGGTAGGAGAATTAAGCTGTAAGTCTTCCGAGGCAGCAATTCGTTGTTTGACTCTGCGCTATATAAATATCAATATGGGTGGCAGCCCATAAATGAGATCTAGGCATGCTGCTCTATATGTATGATACAAGTACTAGATGAGTGCTCTGCATTGTTCAGTCTTTTTCTGCTCTGAAATGGTACATTCTTCACTGGTTGTACCTTCAAGGTTTCATCTATGGGGAATAGTACTTCATAGTGTTAAGCTTCTTTGTTTTTTTATTTTTTAAAGCTGGATGTTAACAGTGTGATAGCAGCCATTATATAGCTGGGATGAGCTGTGCAAGAATGAGAAATGTGGTTCGTGTTTTAAATGAGTTAAATGTGATGCTTTCCATATGCAGGATATATATCCTTCTCCCTGAGTAAGACACAGATCTCATGCAAGTCATGGGTTCTATGTTTTTTGCAAAACATCTGTGAGTTTGACCTTTCCAGGCTTGTGTGCATATGAGTGAGAGCACTGGTGTGCTCACAAAATGTGGAACAAACTTCACAGAGAATAACAGAGTAAATCTTGGAATGCATGAGAAAAGGATGGAGCTGGAGGCCACTGGCAATGCTGGGTGACACAAAAGGCCAGGCCAATTTCCCAAGGCACCGAGTTGTTTTAGCCAGACCAACTGCAACGGAGGCGTTGGTCAGGGTTTCTCAGTTTTCTGAGTTATACAGCTGCTGTTCCTGAAGTCATTCAGGTCTGAGAATGATATGAAAGCAAAGCACTGGGGCTGTTCCAAACTATTTTATGTTAAAATCATACCTAGCACAAGCTGTGTCTGCAGTGTATGCACTATTGTCTAATCCAAGAAACAGACCTGTGAGTGCTGGCTGCCAATGTGAGTGACAGAATGAAGCAGTGTCATTCAAGTCCTTCAGTTTTACTTTGGATACTGGGACATTAACAAATTCCATAAGTGTTAAAGGTGTTTATCTGGTCTGACCCCATTTTAGCTTGGACTGTTGCCTTGCTTGTCTCCTGGCTACTCAGGGCTGCACTTTTCCTTTTGCTGTGCAAGAGTGCACATTCTTTCTCTTTAAGGCCTTCCCTGTATTACCAGTTTTCCTTTGTTAAAACTCAAACTTTCTTCACTTCTGTTTCTGCTCTCCCCTCACTTCTTTGTAACCAAGCCCAACCACCTCTTTTACAGCCAGCCTTTGTGCTTCTATTTGTAGCACTTTACCTGTTCCTGTATCTGGTGGTCATGATTGCCTACTAAATTATTTCCTGATATTGTCCTCTCCCCTCCCCCACCTTCATCTCCCCCCCACCCTGAGGTTTCCAGTATGGGCCTGTTGAAGGGAAACTGATACCATTCTTCCAGTTTGAAAAAACTGAATGGGGAAAAACCACACTAAACCACCCAAAAGTCTTGAGATGGCATCTCCGTCAGATCCACACCAAACTCCCTGGAAGAAAGAAGTGTCTTCTATAGTACAGAAAAAATATTGAGCGTAGAAAAAGTTGCTGATGGCTAAATGTTTCAGAGTGAATCACAGCTCCACCACAATTCCATTAGGACAGTCACGGTCCTGACTTGCTGTATCTGCAATAAGTTAGGTGACAGACTGAGCTTTTTGTGCCATTCTGAGAACACTTTCAGCGTCTCTATCAAAGTTTGGCTAATGTGCTGGAGATGTAGCACAGCTTCAGGCTATTTTTGCTTGCATGCTATGGGAATGGTCTTTCAATATATTTGCACCTTGCAAGCTGAATTTAACAGGATTAATTTAACATTAATTTAACATTAATTTTTTTGTTGAAGTCCAAGTAGGTGATGAAAGATAATAGCCTAGTGCCAGGAAAATTGCTGAACTTACGGAATAAATCTGTTGAGCTGTAGGCTTCTGAGGGTCATCAGCTTGATCATGAGCAGGCTGAAGAAGGGTTATAACTGCTTTTCTAGAAGCTAGAGCCAAAGACAGACCCCAAAATGATGTGATTGTTATAACAGACTATGATGTGGAAAAGGTTGCAATCCTCAGATTTACATGCTGTGGCTCTTCAGATTGGTGAAAGCCACAGAGCTGCTGAGGACACTAGTGTAGCCCAATAAAAATCTTGCCAATATTGCTGTGACAGGAGTCACTAGATGGCAACATTACCTGTACTCTTACAAATCCACATGTATGGGCATTGTCTAGTCTTTGGAAGAGGTGTGCCTTGTTCTGTGGAGATCTTTCTTCAGTGGGAGCTCAGGCCAGCCATGGGGCTTTCCAACCTCTTTCTGAATGGGGAGATTTCTTGAATGCTGATAACTGCATACAGAGGGTCCAACAAGCCACTCTAATGGGGTACCCACCAATTTCTTTTTACATAACTGTGCCAGAAGCAAAGAGTGATTTAGTGTGTATGTATCCTACTCGGCTGTGCCTGCTGTCAGCAGGGAAGTTGTAGTGGGGGGTGGATGGGAGGTAGCAGTCAACTGGAGGTGTTTCTGTAGCCCCACTCACCTAAATCTGCCAGCAAATGTGAGTTAAGAACCCTTTTAATCTTTTGACTGGAGGCTGCACTGCCAGGGCTTCACATCTGCTACTACTCAGAGAAGCTGAGAGTATCCTTCTTCATTCTGGCCTTGGCAGGTTCTGCACATGGTTCTGATTTTGTGTGAAGTTGACTTTAGGTATGTGCCTTAGAGGTTGTGCTAGTCTACTATAAAAAAAAAAAATTCTTAGGATTTCAGTACCTCTGAGAAGTGTGGTTAAGAATAATGTTTGAGATGCAGCTGTTTACAGCTGATTGAGAAACTGGCTAGATAAGGTATGTGATATTAATAACTGTGGGTGCTGGACTTAGCTCATCTTGTTGAAGTTTCCTTGTTAGAACCCTGCAGCAACATTTTAGTAAAATTTGGCTTCTTTTTTAAATTGTAATTTTCATTGACAAATTTTTGCCTGGTTCACACAGGTTATCTGGAAATCACAGAACTGTTGAAGTATGCAACAAGTCAGCCTTTCTGCCCTTTTTGCTGCAGATGTTTATATTATTAACTGTTTCGACTAAAAAACTCCATTGAAAAAATCTTAGGGGGATCCCAACACAGAAAAGTCCTGATGCAGTTAATTATTTCCTCTTAATTTATGCTTGAATGCAAAATAATAAATGAGTTCTGAGAGTAAATGCAAAATCAATCTAAACTTGCAATTTGGGGATATTTATTTTAAATAGGGAAATTTCTAACAACTATAATGACTATTATTTGAAATAGATTAGTAGTTTTCCTTCTCTCCCGATTGTTCAGTTTCCCACTGTGATGAGGACATTGTACTTTTTGCTCTTGCAACCACATATCCTATCAGAAAAGCCCATCCCAGGCTCACATGTGGGACAGCCTCTTCTCAACTCTATAGCTGGTAAAGTAAGTCTGAGAAACATTATTTTTCCCCCACGTGCACCATATTTTCTATTTGTGAACTAATTCTTCTTGAAGAAAATTCAAAAGCCTGTTGTAAGTAACACACCCTTGAAATGGGAAATACTATTAGGAACAGCTTCATCTTGCAAATAAATAATAGATATACAGACTTTTTTTTGCCCCACTATGGAGAAAATAACTCACATGACCCCTTTGGAGGTAATTGCATTTTATCTTATCACCCTGGAAAAAAAAGAGACTTGTGCAATATGAGCTATAGAGTAATACAGATTGATAGTCACACAGCTGTGCTCCTCCCCCCATCAGTCCCATGACCTCCTGCATTGGTGCTCATCTCCCTGGGTTTCATGCATAGATATTTAGGCATAACATGTTACAGGATTCAATGTAATATTCTACTGGTAAAACTACATCAAAACAAGACAACAACTGATGGAGAAGGCATCTATAAATTGGCACTATTTCTCTAGCAAGTACTAAGAGAAAGAAGAGGGGAAATCTGGTATCTCTTTCTTCTGAAATGCTGGACACTCACTTAAAATACTAAAATTGTATTTGCTAGCGACAGCACCTACATGGGCTACTTGCCCTGTACTTACTAAGCTGCTGGACCCAAGTGGTGTTACAGAAAGCCCAGACTGAGGACTCCCAGGCCAAATTGCTTTGTAGAGCAGCAGGGTTTTTCCTGACTCTTATTTGCCCTTGGTAAGAGCCTCTGGTGAACACTAGCGCTGCTGCTCCTTGTATCAAGTGAGGAAATTGAAATGTGCTCGAATTAGAAACAGATGACTGGAATTTAGAGATGAGTTAAAACTGCTATAAGCAAAGGGCAGGAGTAATATAATTAGTCTGTCTTGAGACTTGTTGGCTTATGGTACATATCAGAGTCCTTTCTTAAGGCTTTAAAAAGTAACCAAAGAGACATGAAACCAGTGCAGATACTCACTATTTGTTCCAAAATGTCCCAAAGAAAAATGCCAGAACCTGATTCTCTGCTGGTCCAGATCTTGTCCAGGTATAATTTCAGTGCAATCAGTAAGATGGTTTCAAACTGAGATGGGAATTGATAGGTGACATTGGAATTATTTCCTCTCTGCTTGCTGAAAATTCAGCTAGCATCCTTGCTTTAATAATGAGAAAATTAAAGTATGTAATAGAATCTGTCTCCTTAATTTTGTACAAGTTTGAGTCACTATTTAAGCTATAGGACTTGGATCCATCTGTTTTTCAAGCTTGAATTTGAAGATGGGCTTCTTTGTTTCTGCGGGAATCTCTTAGCTTTATTATCAGCATCCTTAAAGAATATTAAAATAAAACCTTCTAAGGAGGAAGGTGGTCCCCATTACTTTTTGGATGCTTTGACCCATGCTGGCTGTGCTCCAAGAGTGTGGTGATATTGACATCCACTGCACTGATGTGTGGGTTGATGTAACACTGCTGAATAACTTGGGGAGCCTTGGTTTTCCAAAGGCATATAGCAACACAAAACAAAAAAGTGAAACAAATCCAGTAACAGTTTAGTTCAGATGCTAAAGACAAGCAAGGCTTTCTGTATGTAACACTTGGTTCTTGCCTTGTCCTTCAGAGCCCTTAGCTGTCAGCTGAGACTGTGTGTTTTAAGTACTATGAATGGGTGCACTAAAGCCCCTGATCAAATGAACGCAGAACTGCAGATAATTAATTCCTGTTACAGCTGCAGGAGTTGAAGAATAGCTTGTGCCAAAGTACAGCAGAAGGACAGAACAGTTTTATTGCTGCAAACAGCAGAATGTTCAGCACGTTCATGTTCCATGTTTCAGAAAAGCCTAGGTGAAAGGGGTGATGGAAACATCTACTTTAGTGCCACAGACTCGTCTTGTTTGGCCAAGGTCAGTTTAAGGTAATGGAAAGAACTCTGACCTCAGAAGTGGTTATGATGGAAGCAGTCAAATTGTTGTGTGTGTAAAATGTGAGATTATCAGAGGATTTAGACAATACCCATGGAAAGTTGTGAGTGCATTTGCAGGACCAGTGCCTTTTTTTGCTGTACAGTGGTCTTTGCGGAGGACCTTCATCTGGAGCTCCATTATAATCTATAATTGTAATGGATTATTGGAGCTAGTAATATAAAATTATTCAAGTATTCCATTTTTTAATGAAGTGTGACTTTGTTGTATTTCTTGTATTTTATAGGAACATAACGGTTGTATGCATTTGTTGTTTTTTTTTGCTGGGGAAAACATATTCCTTTCTATCCTTTGAGGTGTCTTAATTTAGACTTTAAAACACTAGAGAATACTTTAAATGCCTTCCTGTTTTAAAGTACAATACATGCATTTAGCAGTGATGTCTATTTTTATGGCTATAAGTTAACTTTATTCAGATCTTTCTAGAAATTTTCAAACTGTAGCCTGTCACTTGGGATGTCTTTTTTTCTCTGCTTGTGAAGCAAATTCTGATTTCTGACCAGCCTTCCATTTAGCAAAGGACTGTAGGGCATCTAGTCTGCTTCTTTTGATGTTTCTTTGCTCTAGGAGTGGAATATGTTTCCATGGTGGGGGGAAAAGAAGAGTTGCTTTTCCTGTTGAAGGTGTAGGGTGTTTTTGGTAGCAAGTTTAAAGCTTGTTGGCACTAATGCAGAGTGCACAGTCACAATGTCATCCTGCCCAGAGAAAAGACGTCTGGCCGTGTGCTGTGCAGCCCTGTTCAGTGGGGTCACTTGTTTTTCTGCTTTTCTGTCTGCTTTCCACCCCACCGAGTCACAGAAGCTGCCAGGTTATCCTGACCCAAGTACAGCTTAGACTCCCTGTTGGTGAAGGCTGAGGGTCACGGTATTTTTCCTTTCTTTTGCTCCGTGCCCAGACTGGCGTGCCAGGCAGCTGGTGTGGCCTGACACAGCTGAACTTGCACTGCCCTCTCTTAAGGAAATGCTTGAGGCATTGTCAGCTTTAGGACAGATTTAAGTGTCTGTTGCGCTAATTAAGTTGTGCAAAGGAAAAATGCTGAAGATATTCATGTTTGGCTATTATGACATTTTGAAGTAATTACTAATGTTTGACATGCAAGAACTGCCAGTATTTGAATTGCTATTTTGTTATTGTTAAATTATAGTAAGAAATTACTTTGTCACTATAACATTCTCTAAAATTGAAAGTACAATTAACAAAAAATCAAATTTTCCAGTTTGTTGCAAAGAAGCATCTGCAAAAATACTCTAGAGGACATGATGATAACCACAGTCTGCAGCTGTTGTGTGCTGAGACCTGATCTCAGATCTGTGGTCAATGTTGATTTCAATTTTGTACTTCATGTAGAGATTCAACTTTTATTCAGAAAGTCTTACTCCAAAATGTTGTATCCACTCTTTGAATAGGGGATGGATTTGAGAGACTAGAAATAACTTTTTTATAAATTAGGTCTTTTACTGAACAATTCTTAGTCAGAAATTTCATCACCGTGCACTACTTTTTGGAGAACGCAGGATATCCGAAAGAGAATAGTAGTTAAAAATCATATTTTACCATGGTTAAAATTAAATTTAAAAACTCCGGGGCAGGCTGTGTTTGAAGAAACCTTTTCAGAAGAAAGGATGACTTGTTACTACTACTTATCAGACTGGAATGTGTCGGTGGGGTGCTTTCCACCTGAGAAACTACCCTCTTCAGAGTTTTGTGAGGCCTTTTGTAATGATGGAGTTCAGACTTAAGGACCCTGGAACAAAGACAGCTTTAACTCAAGTTTGTACAATTAGGACTCTGGGTTTGTAGCATTACTAATGATAATTACAGAGTTACAGTTTATCATGGAAGGGCAACCAATGATTATTTGGCTCCTTTTGAGAATCTCAATCCTCATACATAGCATTCCACAAGGAAACATCTGTTCCTGAGTGGTCTGACTTTGAACCTCAGCTTCCTATCACGTCCAGTGCAAAGATGTCTCCTGCTGGTGCTTATTAAAGAAGAAAAAAAAAAACAACCTACGCTTGGTTAATAATGCCATGCTTTGGGGATTTCACTTGTCATCTATGGGGTCATGAAAGAAAAACTTCCCCACAGTAAGTCATAATTTGATGTGTGCATTTTGGGTTCTCTGGTCTTTCTCCGAAGCACAGGAGACTAAACCACAGTAAAAGAGGGGATTTAGGCAGGGTACATTCTTTGAGCAGCATTACATTTTCAGGGATCTGTTTCATGTTTTCTTGTAGACATATTTGGAGCTAAGATTACCAGTTTTAGGCCAAATCTTTTTTGACTGTCAGGGTCTATTGGATTTTTTTTCTCTTCTATGCAGATTCACTGGAATATTAATTCCTTGAATAGGCAAAAGGCTGCTTCAGTTCAGACTGAGATGAAATAGGTGTCTCTGCAATTAACATATGAACCTAATCTGATGTTGCAAACTAATAAAATGCTTTGCTACAGTATGTATATATTGACTCCTAAGTCTGATGTGCTCCTATTTGTTCTTCAAAAATGTAATGAAAACTTCCCTGCCACTTCTAATCTGACTGGCAATAATATGCAATCTTGCTTCAAGCTTCCAAGCATCTCCCTTAACCTGCGCTAAAAAGTCCATAAGCTGCATGTAAAGTTATGATTACAATCTTTCATTACACTTGCAGAAAAGCTTTTCCCAAAAGAATTTGCATTATGATTTTATGGAGCCATCAGCTACAACATAATAGATAAGCAAAAACATGCAATTCCACTGCAAAGGTGATACTGTAGCACAGTTTAGAGGACATGATAGAAAGCAAAAAGCTAGACTTGATGCTTTTATAAGTCTTTGTATACCCCTGTTCCTCTACAAAAAGCCTTTCCTGTTGGAAATCCAGTGAACTTTGCTATACACTCTTAGGCTATAGCTCTGTGTCAGACAGGCCAACAATATGTATATGAACTCATATGAGTTGGAAGGTATCTTCAGTATAAAGTTTAAAAGTGGTCTAATTTTGGTAAGCTTTGGTTAAATGGGCATTAAAATAAAGTCAGTGCCTAAAGTGTAATCACAGTCATCCTTTAGAAGGAACTGATTTTAGTACTGACTTAGTTATATGGGGATATTTGAAAAGGATTTTAAAAGATGTAAGAGAAATAACTGCATTGACGTAGAGTTACATTTGTATTATGGACCATGATGCATAAAATTTGAAGATTAGAGGCAGAAGTGGATTCTTTGAACCTTGTGCTTAGAAGTGGAGTCCTTATTGTTTTCTGTTTAATACAAGCAGTAAAGAACAGCTGCCGCTCCAATAAATCAGAACTCCATCAAGAATTGAGAAGGTGAATATACTGTACTAGAGGAATGCAGAACAAGAAAAAAAAAAAGAAAGGAATTGTTTGCCTTTTTCTCAGAACCACAGTGGTGGTGGGAATGGAGTAGAATAAAGGAGGGCTGGAACAGAAGAGACCCAGAGAGGAACAACCCTGAAATTGGAGTGCAAAGCCTTCACAACATTCAGTGTAGACAGACTGCGGAAAAACAAAAACTGCAGAGGTAGTCTTGCTTTTTTCTCTCTCCTGAGTGAGGGATGTCAGGGCCTTTTTTCCACCAGCCCAGTTTCTGTGCTGTCTTCACATCTGTGGGTGTTTGGCCTCCTGCTACCTGCAAATGGAGTATCTGATAAGGGCTGTATGAGAATGTGCACGTAGCACCCAGCTGTGACAGACCCCAGTGGTCCATTGCGTTATTTCAAAACTCAGAGTGTCAAAATTTCCCTCTGTGTGTAATTGTTACTGAATTTCCCAATTTTTTTTTTGATGGTGACATGGAGTGTAGAGGAGGTTAAGTTATTCATACTGCCACCCTGTTCTCTGAGCGTATTTAACCTGGGTGTCACTCCAGGTTATGTGAATTGAGTAGTGGTAAGGTTTGCTGCATTTAATGTAATTGCTAGTATTCAGTTTCCTAACACTTTCCTGGAGGCCTTCAAAGATTAATGGCTAAACACAAACCTACTCGTACTTGTACAACAGTAAATGCTCTCTAATTTCTACATAATATCACCCTTGGAAGGTAGAAGGAGTGAAAATCACTAATTCTCCAGTCAGTAATAGTATTTTTTAATAATTTCTTTATAAGCTCTGTGAACAATCTTTAAATATTACTTTGCAGCTCATTCTGGATTTAAGGTGGCTGCTCATGTCTTTGCCATACCATACCCCATGCAGGTCTATGTATGTGCAGCAGATTGTATAAAGTGTATGTTGGAAGAGAGATTGGCTCTGTAGTTTTACTGTATACCAGTTTCTATGTAGCTATTTACATGAGAAATGGCACTATCTCTTGTTTCCTAAGCATAATAAATAAAACAGTGAATGAGTAGTGAATTGCTTTCTTTTTTCTGGAGGTAGGAAGAATCTGCAAAATTTATTCAAAATCTGTCTTTTATATAGTTAAGAGGCTAGATTTTAATGCAATTGTAGCATTAGCTCCCTTATGTTTCAAAGTTTGTGAAACATTTGCTGTGGAAACATTTGTTTTCAAACAACCATTATTCATGTTTTGTGCCCCTTCAGTACAAATTTTGTTCTGCTATCAGCATGTCATTGTTACTACAGTAATATTTCATGGATTACTATCAGTGTTTCAAGAGCCTGTCAGCTAGGAGATCAAAGTCTGTTTTTTGAAAGCCACTACTCTCACCCATTCAGATTGGTGAGTAATCTGTACAATTGTTATAGAGAAATGGTATCTATAATAGAGGAGGTGTAAGACATAGCACACTGGGCTATGGTCAACCCCAGAGTTGTTTGCAATGTATGTTTGAGTTGTTTGAGTTGATTGTCAGCTACGTGGTATAGTTGGGTTAAAAGATTTTACCCTGAGATATAGTCCTTGCTATATGTACTCTTTCCCACCTGGTGTATTGCTCTGCTTTGCTTTGTGCTCAGAGCTGTGCCATACCAGATTGCTCGAGACCTCATGGTGAAACAGGGAAAGACAAAGACTGTGTATAACCTTCATTCTTGTTGATTGTGTTAGTCCCAAATGGCTAAACCTCTCTACTGTTTTAGCAGTAGAGGACCAAATCCAGGAGTGGCCCTCACTTAAGGAAAATAAGTAATCTTAAGTCATTGAGCTGAACCCTGAATTTCGTGAGAGACAACTCTTGTTTTGGTTTGTATGACTGTGCTGGAATTGAAAAGACTCTTGGCACAACATAGAGCTGAATAACAGCTTTGAGATTTGGCCCCTAGGAATTTCCTGTTTAAAAAATGCTGGGCTTGGCCATGAACTTCGTATATACAGCACACACAACGCCAGATGCGTGTTCTCTCTTTTACAAAGCTGAAGGAAGGGAACTGAAGGCACTCCTGGATTTTAGCAGGATCTGCAGAAGCTCTGACAGCTGATAGATACAAATGTTGTATCCATAACTCCTGAGTTGCCACAATAACATATATAGTACTACATAGCAATCAAGTAAGATCTGTAGCTTTACTTGATATCTACAGTTTAAATACAACGCAGATTATAAACCTTTTTATTTTTTTTCTTTTTTGCTTTTTCCCATACTTACATAATTTTGATGGAATGGAACATCAAAGTGTGATTTAAAATGTTAATTTGGAAATAAGTGTGTAAGCCTTCTGTGGTTCTTTGAAATAAAGTAAAAAGGAGTGCCTGATTCCAGGATAATTTTTATCTCCCTAAAACTGTTTCACCCTAAGTTGTTGCAGAAGCTGCTTCAGGATCATCACCTGAGTATCTGTTCTTAAAACAAAGCTTTGATTTGATTACAAACAATGTCTCAGACATTTAAGAGCACATCTGGTATAGTCCTGAATCCAATAAATATTTAAGGAGACTTAAAAATAACCCCACAAACCCCAAAAATCAACAAAACCACCTAGGAGAAACTGTAACCAAGCTGGATGATTCAGCCCCTAAGACAGGAAGAACTAATGACTAAAGACTCAGTGCAGAGAATTTGGGCAGGATTTGGAAGGCTTCTCTTTTGAACTTTTTGCAAATGCCCAAATGTAGAACCTCTCAACCTTTCCATTCGCCTTGGAGATATTACACAGATAAAGTTCCCTACAACTATATGGCAGATTCTGTTTTGCACCAGCACAGTGAAGTCTAGGATAGGACAGCAGCTTTTGTTGAATTAGTCCAGGTTCAGGTAAGGGGGTGTTAGGGCTTCAGCAGAGCAGCCTCTCTCTTGGTCTGGTTCACATTTTTAGTAGTAGTGGCTTCTTTTATTCCCAACCAGTTTTGTGTCTGTCTCATAATTATTTCCCCAATCTCTTTAGGAGAATATCAGTGGGCTCAAGTAAGATCTCACAAAATCCAGTGTTTGAGTGTGGGTACATAAGGTGCATATGCTATAATTTTCTTAGGGATATATCCCATTAGTCAGCAGAAGAATTTAGATTGAGATTTCTTTATTTTTTCTTGGCAAGTCTGAGCCAATATTTGTTACCCCATTGCACATTTTCAGGTTGTGGTACCTCCTAGTGTTTGGAGTAATAGTTTCCAAGTGGTCCACAGCTGGCCTTCTACCTTAGCAAGTGAAAATATAACATTTGGAAGTAGTCTGATGTGTATGGTTATATTACTTTGGGGGTTCTTGATGGCCTTTTTAGTACAAGTCTTGAGATATGGCTGTTGTATATCTCATTACAAATTGTTTATTGACCTAAATGATACACTGATCCTAACAGGCCACAGTTCCTCGTGTCCTTCAATGCTGTTACTTTTCTACTCCCTGAATCCCTTTTCTCATCTGGAGGCTTTGTACTCTTTGTTTTCTCTTGAAGACATTTGAAATTGCTGAAGCTTTCTCAATAAAGCTCCATCAGTCCCTGCTGCCTATAATTAAATCTTGTCTAAATAGTTTGGAGGTGTTCTTTCTGATCAGAACACCTTTCAGTATCGTAAAAGGTTTAAGCATATTTTCACTATTAACCCTTTGTGGTAGGAGGAGGAAAGCTTCATCTTTGTTGGGCTGTGGTAATTGTGGGATCAGCTGTAGTTGTGATAGAAAGCAAGTGTGGTTTTCTATTGGCTGGAGATGTTTCAGGACTGTGAATCCCTTTCACAGGTGATCACCTTGTTCAGCATCTCTTCTTTTTCAGCAGTTCCTCTTGACTAACCTGGATGGTTTCTTGCCTCACTTTCTGTCTAAATTGCTGTCTTGGACACTAATTTCTTCTGATGTTCTCTACAGTGGGTGTTGGGACTAATTGAGGTTTTTGTATTTCCTAGACACCAATCAACTTTTAAGCTCAGGGCTGAGGATGAGCCCACTTACTTTTGAGTCAAACACCCTTGAAAACTATACAACCATTGGACTAAAAATTCTTCCCACTATGTTTGTGCTTAAACTGGCAAAACCTCATGACTACTCAAGAAAAAAAAAAAAAAAAAGAAAAAATTACTCTTACCTGACTACGGGATGATAAAACTCTCTATTTATTTAACAAATAATCACTTTGGGCTAGACTGGGTTTACTTTTCCTGACAATATCTTCTCCCAAAGTTTTACTGAGACCTTGTCCATGTTTACAAACTTTGCCAACACTGGCTAAGAGCTTTAAAAAAATAACAAGAACAACAATAAATAAAAAAGGAAAAATAATCCAGGAAATGTGCTGGGTAAACTTAGATTAAGAGATGGTGGCTGAGAATTCCTTTTGCCACTACTGTTTACTTTGTTCAAGCAGTGATAAATGTACAGAAATGGCCAATTCAACAGGTTTCCCTCCACTTAAGGCATTTGGTAGCAGACAGATAGGAGATCTGCTTAAACCATCTGCATGTGAATTATGGATTATGCAGGGCTTCAAAATGGGTCTACTACCTTGGTTGAAAACAGCCTCCTCCTTCCATCTATGGGTGCACATTCTGGGTCTGATTATGAAATGACAGAACTGCACAGGATCCAATGTCCCATGGGACAAACTCATACATCCCACAAGCAAAAACAACTGAAAGCAGGAGCATTTTAGAAGAGAAAAGGGGCAAAAGTCAGCTCCTTGACTTTTATTACACCTTCAGGTGATTTTGGGGGCACACGAATGTTGGCATCAGGCTTCCTTGTTCCTCTTACTTGTAATCAAATACATAGGTATTGAAAGCTGAAAACATAAAAAGTGAGAGATTTTTTAAACTGTGTCCAGATAGGTCAGTTTCTCAACCCTTTTGAAATATGAGAAATAAATAAAGGAGGATTAGAGGATTAAAGAAAGAAAATGAGGAAAAATAGAAAATGGCAGAGAAAATGAAGGATAAATTGCAATGGAAATGAAATACTATGAAAGATTGAAAAAATTAATGCCGAGAAAGGTCCATATCAGTATTTTATACATCCTTCACAGTAAATGAAGTGGTTAATTGAGTACTGCACCCTCCTCCAGGGTTACAGGCTAGTTAAGTATTATAATTTCTCTTGGCTTTCTCCTCCTCCACCTCACAAGAAAAAAACAATGCAATACAGTTTTAGTGTGACTTTGAATAAAATATCTACTTTTGTTCTTTTTTTCCTGTCCAGTTTTTAGCAATGTGAGCCATCTGTGCTCTGAATGTCAGATGTGGGCAGCTGAGTCATACGGAATAAAACGGAAGTACAGTTGACCTGCCATTGTTAGTGTGTCCTATCACAGCTGTTTTTATTACCCATATGAGAGTTTCTCTTCTTTGCACAGCTATTCCTGCCTAAGTCTGCCCACTTAATTGTGTTGAAAATTGGTCCCTTTCTGTAAACCACCCAAACATTCGCAGCAAACTACAAGTAGACAGAAACTTGGTTGCAGGTCCTAAAAGGTGCCACACATCTAACTTCTACTTATACACACTTCACTGAGGCTGGACGAGCAGCATCAGTGAATGCTGAACTGGCATCATTCTACACCTGAATAATCACGAGAGGCTGTGGTGTGATGCCAATATGTATAACTTACATGCAGCTGGCTGGGAGGAATTGAGGAAGACTGCAGGTAGGCCATACAAACCCAAATGTTACTTTTTCTTGTGTGAGGTTCACAATATAGCAATGCCTGTAAAATATTGGGTAGGCAGAAATACTGCCACCCTGAAAGAAACAGAGGATTATAGAGAAAGATGAGTGATGTTATTGCTAGACAATATTATTTGGTTTGTATTTCCTTGTAGTAAAAAGTGAAGATTTGGTTCAAAACGCAAAAAGTGCTGTGGGAGATTAGGGTGAGATGTTATATAAGAAAATTATTATTAGAATGTTATTTGTAGGCTAATAATCTTACTTTTGAGGTGCAACATTGCAGGTGCTTTGCAACAAAAGGGTAGTGGATATAAACTGTTGACTCAGTTTTCAGAACCATTTGTTGTTGTTGTTCAGTCTTTGTAAACCATTTAATTCCCTTCCACCTGCCTTTTCCTAAGACCTCAGGAGTGCAACAGTGTAAAATTAGTTGCTGAAGCTTTGGAAGGAAGCTCCAGGAAACAGATGATGTGCTTTCAGGCTAGACTGTCAAAACACTTCCTCAGCAGTTCAGATTTATTCTGTATTGGATATTCAAAAGGGAAATAGTAAATTATGCTGCTGTGTCCCTTGGCTGAAGAACAAACCAATTTGAATTGAATGCATTATGCTGGAGCAGGGAATCCAGTACTTCTCTGGGGTGGGCTGTGGCTGAAGTCGTTCACTTTGTCCTAGATTCTGGAGTGAGTGTCCAGAGAGTTGATTTCACGTAGCTTTATAATGAATGACATTTGGAAGAAGCTCCTTCAGGAATGCTAAAAATATCTCGCTCTATTTAGCCTTTTTTTCCTGTTCTAAGCAGGTCAGATGACTTGACAGGAAGAATTTTTTGAAAATAAGAAAAAATATTGGGGTGTGTGTCATTGCATCTATATTAGGGATATAGGAAAGTATTGCCAAGAAAAATTCCTAGACTTTGGCATCTTCAGGTTTTTACTTACAGTAGCCTTTGTCCTTTCCTCAAGTAGGCATACTAAGGACCAGGTTCATCTGTCTCATGTTTTTCCATGCATCACCAACATCCATACTCATTTGGAATGTATTTTCTTTCCATATAAAGCAGCAGTGTGTGGATACTCTGAGGCATTGCATCATTATCAGGAAAGGGTGGGGGTCACGCTCTCTCTGACCTTACACCTCTCAATGCAAGTGGCTGCTGTAACTGCATGTTTGGTCAGATTTCAGGTTCATATGGGAAGAAAGAATTTATTCCTCCTTTGAAAGAGCAGATGGTGTGTGAATACTGACACACAGGTCACAGTGGACCCTCTTAGGCCCTGCACAAGCGGTCAGAGTGTAAGTGAACATTAAGTTCACTGCCAGGGACAGGTACAAGTGTGAGGGTATGTTGGCACAACGGAGTGGCAGCCTGGTTTGAAGTAAAGATAACCAAGAGGGTTATTGGAAAAAGCTGGAGGCCTATCCATCCATCCTCTCAGAATGTAAACTTATCTCCACTCTTTAATTTTGATTTTTTTAATTGAAATCTATCAGTTATTTCATACTTACACTTTTCCTTTCCTGCATATGCTTTGGCTCAGAAATATGCAAACCAGTTTTACTTTGATAAGAATTCTGAAGGTAATTTTAATGAGACTCAGTTTCTTGATTTTTATGCTGTGTCTGAAAACAGATTCATAAGTTTTGAAGACGGAGAAGACTGTTGGGATCACCTAATCAGCTCTCTTATGTAAGACTTCCTTGAATTATTTCTGTCTGGAACTAGAGGAAGTCTTTCAAAAACAATAAAGGCAAAAATCTTCCAGTCTTGATTTTAAGTAGAGATTTCCTTTATTAAAAATAAAAATAAGTTACTTTGACTTGTTGTGTTTCAGAGAGTCATTCAATCCATAGAATATTAAGGCAGTTTGAATTGTGCATATTTTCAGATTTTTAAATTATATACTTGCTAACAAATTTGATTAATGAGAAATAGGCTTAGGAGAGCCAATATTTGCTATGGCTGTGTAACCTTTCACAACCTTTGGCTCTTCTCTCCTCTCTAGGTAATCCTAGCTAATCAAAATGAGCAAGGCACTCCTGTGCCATGCTAATTCAGAAGGGTGCGTGTGTTGACTGTCCACATGCCAAGTGGAATTTTTGCTGCTGATTTCTGCCTTCTTTTCCTCAAGTAGAGAGCATTAAATGAAATCCCTTAGCCACAGTTTCTTTACAAAACTTTGAGGTTTCTATCCAGTGTATAAACTTGAAAATGCCTGGAAAATTCCAAGTTGACTGGGGAGGGGTGCAGGCAGTAGGGGAACAGCCAGATTGGTGGTGGTCATGGCTAAGCCCCATTCACTTCCATGTCTAACTGAAACTTGGCAAAATCTTGAGAGCTGGAAGAGTGAAAGCTGTTCTAGTTCTCATTATGGCTTTGAATTGACACCGCAGATTCAGATCTACTCTAAATTTCTTCTTCATGAGGGCTGTAAACTTTGCAGCTGGCTCCCCTTCATGGAGGGTGTAATCATGATTGTCTTTGGGAAGTTTGAATTTGGATTATGTATATTGTGCTTTCTCTAATCATGTTGTCCATATCTTTCTCTGCCAATACAGAATGATTTTTCTCTTTGGGCTTTTTCACGGTAAATGGAACATTCCATCTTGTAGCTGTTCCAAATTTGTTTTCAAAAGCCAAATCTGTTGTATCACTTAATTTAGTAAATCTAACATAAATTGAGAATTCAGTACCACATGGTCATGGTAGACATAGAATTTCATAGACATTAAGATGTTCTATGACTTTGGGATTTGCTGAGAACTATAGTTTTAAGAGGCACCAGACATTAATGGGTCTGGAAACTAAACTGCTGCTATGCTGGCAAAGGAGAAATTAGTCCTTCAGGTCATGGGTGAAGTGATGAAGCAACAAACTGAAGGGAGTCGACAGCGCACTGCCCACGAGCAATTACTTTGGACTGTGGCTATAATGATTTTCCATATGTTGCTAAAAAGACCTTCCATCTTTATTATAGACATAACCGGCAATAATAATTAGAATTCATCGCATTACTGAAGGTAGTCTATTTGGGCAGTTATCAACATTCATTTAAATTCCTCTGTTGGAGATTTAAACTGGCACAGGCAACTATTGCCGAGGTCATGAGAGCTGCATTTCCCTTGTCCTAAGATGGCCAGCTGCTCTGTTGTGCTGCATGTGTACATGCTATTTTTACAGCACTGTCTATTGTTGCCAGTGTTGATGATCCAGAGCGCTCCTGCCCAATGGCAACAGGCTTTAGGAATGTAAGCTATTTCATGACTCTTTGCCTTTTCACACACAGAAATAAAAGTAATAACAGTCTTGGCCGGCTTGTATAAGGGACCATTAAAATAATCAAATTGAGAACATTCAACTCACATGCTGGAAGCCCGATTATGAATGAAAACTTGGTTAAAAAATAGTTGCTGTCATGTCCAAAATAGCAGAAGGCAAATTGATGTTTCTGTCTCTGCTGTTTGAAGTGACAGCATGTTTTAAGGTCTATCATTTAATCCAATGACAGGATGGACAGCCATATTAATGAGAAACAAGAAGTGTCATTCTCTTTCTGGCATTGACTTTAAATTCAGTTGTGGGAACATGAGATATGAGTAATAAGATATGTGGAATGATGCATTATGTTCTGAAACACATGCAAACTTATCTCACTTTACAGAAATCCAACATACATTAACGTAGGGAGGAATTGTTTACATATTATAAATTTTGGATTCCATCTTTCTTTAAAATTGAAGCAATAGATGAAACTGCTATCTTGCTATGAGATCAGATTAATGAGAATCACAATGACTATAAAAAGACTGACCTTTTTCCAGTCTAGGATCTAACTATGTTGACCGAAGACAGGTCCCTAAAGATTCATCATGGCCCACTGGTTGCAGCTTGCAGTGTGCACAGCTCTTCACTGACACATGGAATGAAACTGTCTGGATTGGCCTGCAGCTCTGCTCTTGTGAGTCTTAGGTCAGTTACTGCCAGCATGCAGATGGTGATGAACACCACAAGATGCTTCCACTTTTATCTTGCCTGGCTACCGACAAAATTAATACCTTTGTACAGCTTAAGCAGCTCTGGATTTCTCTTTGAAATCTGTAACTAGCGAGATCACGAGAAAATAATTCTCAGAAGTTTAGGTTTGACTTCCATGTTCTCATTAAAATACTGGTGTAATTTAGGAAACTTTTGTTTTTCAGCACTAACCATAATGTTGCCTCTCCCCTGTGCTTGAACAGACAATTGGGTTGTTTGGTTTTCAGATTCTGTTTGCCACACACAAGTGTGATGCACACAGTTAGTTCTAAGCGGTACAAAGGTGTGAATGAGCAGCCGAGAGCAGAGATGGTTTAAGATTACTTGTGCAGTACTGTTGCTGAAAGTGTAACCACAAGCTCAAGTTTGTGCTGCTTCTGGTAACAAGTCCAGTTTCAGAGTCTCTGCTTTCTCCTTGGCTAGTGGCTATAGGAGGAAAGGCTAAAACCAGCTAAAAGGCATTACATAACTTAAAATGGTTTATGTCTTGAGTTTGCTGGAGTTATGACTGGTTTATATGACACTCTTATCATGAAGTGAGGGAAACAGAAGATGTGAATCTTGCAGGCAGTGTCAAACTAATCGGAAGGAGGACATTATCAAAGATCCTTTGTCGTAATAGTGTGCCCCTGAGAAGAGCTCTATGAAGGTGTCTCTGGAGCTTGGCTTTATTGAAAATTTACACAATCTGGATGATACATTTTAAGTTTGTAGATAACACCCAGACTGAACCTGCTGAGGAACATCTAAAATTTGAAGAGAAATTGAAGACACATTCTGAAAAAATGGGTTATATTTCAGTAGCAGTAAATATAGAAGAGGATGATATGAATAGGCAGCAGTACAGATGCAATACAGAGAATAATGAAGGTAGTTGTTTAATAGAAAAGTTCGATACAGTCATGGCTAAGCAGCTGAACAGGAATCAACAGTGTTTTGTGATTGCAAGGAGGAAAAAGGCAGGTGCTTTGGAAGGTTCTAAAGGTCACAGCTTTTCAAGCTGCATAAAATGAACTGTCTGATCTCATATTACTCTCATGGGTTTAAGTTTTTCTTGCAGGTATAATCAGTTGGGTGGAAGAACTAAGAGTTTTAAGGGATTGGATAAACATCTGCATGGAATATTGAAATCGGATTTTCTTAACCTACATGAGAAAGGAAATAATAGATTTGCAATATGTATCAAGCAGCTGCAAAGACGAAGGTGTCAATCTGGTAACCATGGCCCTGGCAGGTAGGAGAGGAAGTTAATGGAAGTAAATTAGCACAAGAAAGGTTCAGGTCAGTTTTTCTGCTGGTAAAGACAGGCAGATGGTAAAGAACTGGTAAAAATTGTCTGGGGATGCTGTAAAGGACCTCCTGTAGCAGAAATTCTAGTAGGTTAGATAGCCGTCAGGCAGGAAAGATATAGATAGAGTTCATCTTGCCTTGGGGCAATGGAAAACTGGTGGAAAAATCCCAATGGCCTTTTGAAGACTTTTGCAGGCTAATTTTTCTATTTATCTGTAACCAGTTGCCTATCCTTTTTTTGAGCAGCAATGTAATATGGCCAAACTCTAGAAAAAGTATTTCTCCATGTGCATTTTGCTGTAGATGTAATCTACTACTCTCTGCAAGTTGCAGCTGACGGTATATGGACTCACTGGCTATGTCCAGGAGCTGTGCCCACTGGCACCATGTTTTCACTTGAGAAAATCAATGGCATTACATACAGGAAGAGACAGAGAGCGTATTAACACAAGCAAAGTGTAAATACGATGTTTTTTTTCAAGGCCAAAAGGACGAAAAATTAGTTTGTTACTTAAATTGCTTATAAAAAACATCATTTGGCTTTGGGTGTCGGCTTGAGAAAAATACATATATTCATAAATACCTGTTTGTCATTTATGTATTGCCTTCTTACAAAGCTAATAAGATGTCAAGCCAACTGTAATCCTGTTTACATTTGAGATAAAAGGTGTTAAACAGGCTGCGAACTGTCAGAAATATTTTGTTTCTGACCTAGACCAAACAAATTAAATTTGTAGGATTGTCTGACCACTGTTCTTTCATTGTACGTACATTATGCCTTTGCTTAGCATGTATTTGTGGGAGCTATCTATGATTATCTGTGTGGAGACCTGATGCTTATTTGAATAAAAAAGGGATGCAAGATGATGTGCAGTATTTGTTGTTGAACCTGGAGCTTTATTGATGCCAAGGCTGGTGTTCTCTGTAGTATTGTTTCCAGAAAAATGTGGGGAATGATGGAATGGCTAGACATGGTGAAAATCAGTGCATATGTCCTGGTTCTGTCTTGAAATGAAGTGGCACAAAATACAAGATGGAAAGACTTGGGAATGCTATATGATCCATTCAAATGGACTCCACATAAATCTTTCACAAACCAAGCCATATTTCCTGAGCTTCTTCTATATTCCCCCTATTTCCCATTTATGCAGAGCAAAGTTGCCTAGTTATATTGCCTGCAGCAAAATTCTGTCACTTTCTTCTGCAAAGCTTTGTATTAAGGATAAAGGTAGATTTGCTGTACCAAACCATGAGTATGGCCTCCTGTGGTATTCTGGCTCCTGAAGGCATCAAGTGCTGGAAGGAAAAGGGTTTGTAGTAAACCTGGTGTTCGTGGTGGTGTGTGTGCTGTGAGAGAGAGTTTTCTGGAGTTGCTCCTTCATGGACTCTCACATAATGTTTTAGGGACGCTGACCTTCCCATCTCTTGATCTCTTTTAAATATCTGCAGATTTAGAGGAAGAATGAAAGGTATTTTACTCCTTTCAGATATGCTGTCTTTTTTTCCCTCTGTCAGAGGTCCTTGCATTTAAAGGGAAAGACCAAATTGTATATGCTCAATAAATAGCTTAGTACGTACAAGCCGTATATCACTGATCCCCCCAGCCTTACACCAGAAACTACAGGTTTTTTTCAGAATACAAGTAGATTTGTGGAAAAATAATGCTCATTATTCTTGTGGTTGCCTAATAATCATTGGGTATTTTCTAAGGCAATGCCAACCTTTTGCTGGTTTATTGAGTCTGAATGAGCAAATAAATCCATCTTTTTGATCTGGCAGAATAAGACTACATAGGAAATTGTTTGTGCGTCTGAACCTGTGTTTGTGCCCCTGAGACTCTGCCTCAGGGGCGAGCCACCTGCCTGACCCCGTGAACAGTGTATTTTTATTTGATGAAAAACACAGGACCTGTGCCATCATTAGGGAACCAGCAGCATTTGAAAAGTGGGAGACAGCAGGGTCCAAAGCTGCTACAGAGTGTGCTCAGGTGTCCTCTAATGCATGGAAGGTCTTATGGCTGTTGAGCTTGGGTAGGGGTTTGCAAATCTGTTCTTCAGAGGTTTGTGATCCAGTTTATTTCCATCTTCAGTACTAGGGCAGTTACCAAGAGGGTTTGAAATTCAGGGGGGAAGTCCCCTGTGGTTATGTTATTGTCATTCTCTGATATCAGCCTTTATTGTCTTCCTCTGAATTTTACTTACTCAATGGACTGTATGATTAGGTCTATGTGGGCATATTGTATTTCATAATGAAATGCACAAATGGGGTGTTATTATTCATTAATCTAACAATAATAAGTAGAGCTGAGTAAGGCTTTAAATGCACATCACATATTTTCTGATTTAGAGGTCTGTGTCATTCTGAACCTTTGGCAGATGGACCAGAAACCAATGCAAGTTTGTGTACCCTGCTGTGAAATGGGAACATAGACTGGGAACATATTTCTAATGATACACGTGCAGCAGTGCATAGCTGATATGGGCATCTAATATTAAATTGGAAAAGAGAAAAATATTTTTGTAACTTAAGTAGGTACTTGATGCCAAGCATACTTGAAGTAAAAATGGAGATCAGATTTTGAGATGTACCTGACCATATCGCAAATAATTTATGCAAATTATGGCTTTTAAAAGATGTTACCAAGCTGCAGATTAGAGTTAGGGAGTTTTGTTTCTACTGTATATGGCTTTTCTGGAAATAGGACTTGTATCTAAAGCCTCATCAATAAAGCGTGGTTATACTATTATTTTCTTATTTAATTTTCTTTAGATACCAACAGTCAGGGACAACTAATCACTATTTGGGAACAACCAAATCCAAGTCAGGGGTGCATTTTAAGCTCCCACTGTGGGTCCTGGAAGCTCAATGGGACAAAATTAAGAGCATCTCCTTGTATACAGACTATCCTTCTTTCTTTTATCCTCAGCCCCTGAAAAGCAAAGAATTAGGGATATTTTCTGTGAAAAGGAAATAGGTCCTTCAGGACCTTGTGAGAATTCTAGTTGATCAGTGTGAAGAAAAATTAACATTCCCATGGCACCATTCCTGCTGAATTTGATGCATTTGCGTAGTCCATCAATCTCCATGGGACTATTCCTGTGCTGTGTTTTCGGTCCAGTACTTACCAGTTTGTTCATTTGGAAAGCTGTTATAATTGTTACTGGAGAATCAGAAGGGCAGACGCAGCATCTGAAGCCAAGAGATTTGCTGACATAAATTTTTAAAATGTCTTTTTAGAATAAATATAGAAGACTGGAGCACCTGTGGCTGTGCATCTGTAATGGTGAGTGATTCTTTTCAAGGTTTTATTACTAGCAATAGTCATGAGTGAATGTTGCTGTGGTTTGTCACAAGAAATGGACAGTACTAGAGCCATCCCTGCTGTCAATGTACCATAGGGCAGTACAGCCTCAACACACCAGTGTTACAACTTACACTCCAGAATTCATTCAGATGGAGCAGTTCTGAGGCTGCGCAGTTCAGACTGTATGCTCAGATCCCTACAAAAAGATGTTTGAGTATATGTAATGATAGTTCTATGCAATATGTCATCTTGGTTTTTCTATTTATTAAAAGGAGAGTGCAAGAAATAAATCCTTCTCTTGCTGGTAGTAGTTATCTCCAAATTTGGAGAAGCACAAAGAAAAGTCTGACCAAGATTTTCACTTTATTTAAACCTAAGTTACTCTTCTCTGCACTGCTGGTGGTTTATCTAAAATGATACCACTTACTGGATTCTTGTGGCTGAGAATAAAGTTGAAAAACTTTTTGATAAGTGATTTTATATATGTATGCATGTGCATGTAAACATATAAAGACACCATTGAGACAAGTTTCATGCAGCCAGTTCTGCAAATAATCTGCATGGAGATTTAATTTCTTATTTTGTCATACTTACCAGACTAGTCTGTTAGATTTGTCAGGTCGCTGTTTACAGATGAACCCTTTGTTGTGACATCCAGCTTTATAGTTCTGATCCTTTCACTTTCAAATGTCGCCCAAAGGCAAACCAAAGACTAAGAAACTACACAGCTGCTTAAATTAAAATATTTTGCTGGTGTGGAAAGTCAACCTTTCCTATCCTTTTTTAGAAAGATGCTGATATGTGATAATGATGGCACTCAGCCACTGTCATGCTGGGAAAGGTATGCCGTGCTGTGGTGTATGTTGTTAATATCACAATATTAAAATAATTTTTGTAAGCCTCTGCCTCCTCTGTAATTACCCCTCTATGAGGGGAATACCGGTACACCGATAGTGCAGTGGAAAACTGAGGAGAAGAAGAGCCTTTGGCATAGGGAGGGGAGAGCTAGGAGTATTGGAGACCATGAGGGAGCTCAGGGGTACATTTGCCTCCTGTGCCTCTGGCAAACACGAAAAGTGCTGTGCTCTTGCAGAAACATGCTTTGTTTCTTATAGTTTTTCATATGTATAACCTGCTGGTTATACATACGAAAATTCTGTGTGGCGTGTTTGTAAATTGTGTGTTTTTAGGAAAGCTGCGAAAGGTCAAGGTATTAATGATGTTTGTGGAACATGTTTATTTGAACCTGATATCATCAAGATGTCTACAGGACTCTGTTAACAACAGGTGACTGACTTCTGTGGATCCCAAGGATTCAGCCCAGTTTTTGTGCTTTCTGCTGGGAATTTTGACAATAGGGATTACAGCTGGTAAAGGTTATGAGGCTTTCTGTAATACAGGCCTTTGTCCCATTAGGGTGGTGTGGAGAGGACTTGCTTTGGCAAGACCCTTCTTGTACTTTTTCTTTAATTCAGTTCTTGAATGTGAGGTCACAGTCTGTCCCTCCACATTTGACTCATGGACATGATCAATGCAATACTGAAAACTTCTGTGTCTGTATGATTTTTTACAAGATCAGAACTCCAAAGTTTTGGTTGCTTGTTCTCCAAATGTGGTTTTTTTTGTTTCAAAGCAAGATAAATGAGTAGGGCCACAGATGCAGGCCTGAATGATGCTAGAGAAACATTTGCAACACGGAAGGTTGACAGGATCAAAACAATAAAAGGCTAAATTTAGACCTGCATTACTTTATTCAAATGAGTTTTGAAACATTTACCAGCAGCTTTGAAAAGTTGCCACAGTCTGTTAAAAAAAATAGAGAACAAGAATTTCTCACTTAAATTTCATATAAATCTTAGCAAAAAGAAACCCCTCAGTTTTTTAACATTTATGTTTTCCCTATCCTCGCAGCAGCAAACCTACTCTCTTCTTTCTCACCAATAACTGCATTTCCCCCCCTTTATTCATTGTTCTTCCTGGTTGCAATCTTCTATTTTGAGAAAACAAAGAGCTTCGAAGATAATTGTTTTATTAAATGTATGTAAAATTGTGGTGGGTCAGCGCTGTGGTACACCACCCTTGACAGTCTCTCTTGACACTTCCTTCTGTGCTAAAAATAACTTGCTTGGTGGAGAGGAATGAGTGAGGGGGTGAAGAACAGGCTTTTTATGAGGTGAAGTCAGGAACATGCCTGCTCAACATGGCAGTAAAGATTCATTCTAGATGCTTCCTGTTATAGAAAAGGCAGTCAAGGCTGCAAGGTGACTTAGCTATGGCAGCCAGGGGACTTAAAGACATTTCCAAAGCAGCCTGAAGCCATTCTTTGAAAATAAAGAAAAAAAAGCTGATGATAGATTTTAAGGGTCCTTTTTTGTCCTTGTTTGCTGCCAAATGAGTTTTGTAGCTCTTGGATTATGGCCTGTAGCTCTGAGAGACTCAGAGTGCATAATTATGAAGCTCACATCAAGTGCATAGTTTAAGCTTGCATATTCATCTTTCTTTTGACGTGTCATACAACCTGTTCTTCTGGAGTCTATCAGCTGCAATTACAATAATGTGAAATGGTCCTCTGTGTTTTGTTTCTTGTGATCATTTATGTACATAAAACATATGTGGCTCTGGCTGGCCGATGGTGCTTGTGACTTCCTCATTCCCTACCAAAAAAGGGCCAGGCTTTCCAAGAAGACTTTACTACTTTACTAGGGCTTTTAAAAATGTCTCATCAGTGAATGGACATCTGGGGGACAAAGTCTGTATTTATTGGATGAATCCTGAATTTCCAGGATTTGCTGGTTGAACTAGTTCATTAAAATTTAGATGCTCTCTCTGTGTCAGGGCTTTGGCTCCCTTTGGCCATTTTACATTTGTCTCTAGCTTATGACTCTCAAACAGTCTGTTTAGCCTGTCTGCTCTTGAATTTGCCTTGAGAAACTCTAGCTGTTGCTGCCAAGTGCCCATCAACTCAAGGAAGAGTTATTTATTTTGGATTGTCTCTAAGACACACTGTGAATGGAGAAAAGAAAATTGCACAGGGGTTTTGAGAGGCTTAGATGTTTAAGGAAACACTTTGCAGATTTATTGAAACAGTTTAGAAAAGCAGCGGCTGCTGACAGTGCCCCTTTACTTGATACCTCATTTGACAAAATCATGTGCCTTCAACTCAGGGTGTGATAGAAATGGGATTACAGTAGGTCACTCTGAGACTTTATTTTATTTCAGAACCAAAATTTCTGTTCTTTGGGTATTAACAATGCCCTGGTCAGTTCAGGTGGTATCCGTGGGGCTCACCTAGTATCCTGCACAGAATAAAGGGAAGAATTAGAGCAATTCCTCATCCAAGGAAAGAGAGTTTCCTGCTAGGTGCCAAGAGACAAGCCGCTCAGAGCACATCTACCAGCTGTTGCTGGGGTGATACAATAGAGAAGTGAATCAGGACAGGCGGTGACCCTGGCTCAGATTTAAAATGAAATTTAGTCATCATTTAAAGTTGTGAGGCCCAAGTGACTCCAGGGTCTGTCTGGTTTTGGAACTGATTTATACGGAGTGCAAACCACATGTCCACACCATGCTAAAGTGGACAGGGCACGTGGGGGGCTAAAAGATGATCATGTTAGCAGAGATGGGGCTGGAAATGGAAAATATGTTGCTGGAGTGGAATGGTGCAATAGGGGATCTCACAGGACCTGCTAAGCTGCTGAAGGGATGCAGCTGTGCTGGTTCTTGGTGTAACTCTGCAGAACCAAATTGTGGGGAGGCTCACTTTGAGCTCGTGCTACCTCAGATGTTTTGAGCTGCAGCGTGGCTACTGCTCCAGTTTTCCAAAATGCTTCTGAATAATAATGTCCCTCTCTTATGTGGTTTAGACCTTTGTGCTGGTTTAAATACTGTCAGAAGAAATTGTGGTGCATTTTATAATCTGGGCCAAGTGATCTTTCCATTTGGGGAATTCAACCTTTTAACATGTTTTAACTTGGGGACCAAAATTAATCAGAAAATTCTTCTTAGCTGTGTAATTTGCTAAATAGTCCTTGTCACTGGGATTTTCTAATATTGTTCACTTTTGAATGTAATCTTTCTGGCAGAGGCTACTCTATTCCAGGAATAAATTACTCTCAAAGGAGACTGACAATATTTCCGTCACTGCCTTCATATGGTGGAGGTTATAAGCTATGTTTTCACCATAAAATGGGGAATTTCTTTTTTTTCTCACATAAGAATATGTATCTTGAGATAACTAGCTGACTGTAAAACCAAGGCAAACCAGAAAATCATTCCTTTCTCTCTGCCAAAAAAAATCCCCTTCTACTCTCCCACTCCTAGCCAGCAGTGTGTTGACAGTTTATATGTCTGACTATAATTATGCATACTGAGACAAAAATAAGCCATGCTTCTTCTGTTACTTATCTCAGTGTAAAATCCTACTTTGACATACAAAACACACATTTTACTGTTATTATTCTCTTCACTTAAGTAGAGCCTCTGGTTGTGCTGTATGTGGGAAGGTGTTTTAGTGACTGTATAAAGGGACACACTCAATACAAAATTTTTTTTGGCAGCTATAAGATTGGCAACTATTTTGTAGGCCAGTCTGATTGTGCATTAGAGTTTCCATCACTGAACATCCCTGGGAGGCTGAATTCAACTGCAGTGATGTCAAAGCCGAGAATGACTCAATAAGGCAGAAGCAGAACATGGAAGCAAGCTGCTTTAGAAAGTGCTGCATGAAAATAGATGGCACCATATGTTGATAGGAAGGTGCAAGGGTATCCAAATGGGCACGTGGAACCTACCTGAGTGATATGCTCAGTGTGTGCAAAGTGAGACTGGTGAGGCTCCATTTGGCTTTGGAGTTAATAGACTGCTTGAAGCAGGCATGTGTGTGTGATTGGCTTTGCATGAAGAGGCAAATCTGAGTGAGAGGAAGGATATTTAGATGAGAAATTAAGTTTGCAGTCAAGCTTTATTGCTCATGTATAACCACTGTGCCTCAATTTCTCACCTGTACCGTGGAACTGAGGGTGCCCCCTGCCCTGTCCCTCAAGGTGTGCTGTGAGGGTGAGAACAGCTTTTATTCTGACAGGCCTTGTTAGGGCAAGATTAAACATTTTAAAATTGTTATGATTATTTTAGGCAGCACAACGTCCTCAGTCTTCACTTGTGCTCATGCAGACTATGTTGTTATATTTGCCTCTGAAGTTTCATTTAAAATGTCATCATAATTCAAAATGAAACTGTCAATTTTTTTCCTCATTTCACCTAGTTTTGATGTGAAACTGCACATTTCTTACAGTTCTTTAGATCACAAAGCTTTGCTTGAGGCTGGGCCCCAGTTGACTGAATAGTTATGCAAACATTAGCAAATTTTCCCTTGAGCTAAGTTTCATGTTTGCAATGAAATCTGAACTCAGGCAAATTTTGTGTGGTTTTCATTGAAAACATGTAGGCAATGCATGAAAGCTGTGCATTTTCCTGTCTGCTCTCTGGAATGATCTAATTTTTCATTTTTCTCAAGTCTCCTATTTTAATGACATAGCAGAGTTGTCATTAATTTGCAGTTTAATATCTTCATATTAGCCATTAGATAGAGTGTTTGCTGTAATTTTGCAAGGCATTTTTAGTAATTTAGGCAATTAGAGTTTGACTGATGATTTGCATATTAAGATTTTATCCCATGCATTTAAAAAAAGTCTCCTTTTCCTTCTTGTCGTAGTCCAAAACCCCAAATGTACTTTTGTTTATTTGTTTACAAGCATGTGTCATTTGAAACAGAAGGCTGGCAGATTAGTGTGAATGTCTAGCCCCCTTCTGCCAGATTTTATATTTGGGCTGGAGTGGCGGATGGCTGTTGTTTTTGTGGGCTGGCAAGAAGTGTAATTTCACAGAGCCCTTCCACCCCCTTATGGCACACTTGGAGTGTTTAGTGCTGTGCAAATCTGCCCTTGGAGCAGGAGCCCTGCCAGCTCCGAGCAGTGCTGATCGAACTTCTGCCACCAGCAATAATTATCAAGATTTATACCTAAAATTCCCAGGTTGTAGAGTGCACATAACATGCAAGGTCTAGGTTGTTCTTCATGCTTTTTGTTTGGTTTTAATAATTTTGGTTTTCTGCTCCATTTCAGTTAATTTTTCAGCCAGTTAGGAAAAATTAATTGCTTATGCATATTTACAGCCTACGGGAAATCTTGCACCTTTCCCCCTATTCCCTTCTTCCCTCCCTCCCTCCCTCCCTTCATAAACACAAAAAGAAATACTTCTAAGCTAGTGCATGAGTCAGTAATCTTGATTTATTGAGCTGAGATACCTTTGCCTGTATGTGATTAGAGACAAATTCGAAATTCTTGTTGGTGCTAGTTTGCAACCCCAGATGTCACAGCTTTGAACAGAAAAGACTGCAGAAAAGTTTGCACCAGTTCTGAAGCTGCAGAAGCTGTGACTGTTCTTGCCTTATGCTTTCCCTGCTCAGCGGGGTTTGAGGAAAGCAGCGTGTGCCCTCAGTGATTTCCAGATGTAGTCAGCTCTGTTATCTTGAATTTCCAGCAGAAGTGGTGCATTTGCAGCCAAACACTGGCATTTGCAATGAATGAGAGAGGTGCAGACAGCTTTCTTTTACAGATCTTGCTGTGGTAAAGGAGTAACCTTGTGCAGGGGGATATGCTGGGAGGCTGGGGTTTCTTTCTGGATCCTGTAAAAAAGAGTTTTCTGAAATTACTGGTGTAGTACTAGTTATTTAACAGGACAGTTAATAGTGCATTAGTCGCTGAATTATTTTATCCCTTGCTGGCTAAGGACAATGACATATCACAGAAACACGGGAGCTGTAGTTTTCTGAATCCAGCAATTTGCATCCTAGTATCCAAGTGGCAATGCATATCTGGTGCTTTCCAGCAAGAAAGGCTCTTTATAAGCAACTGGTCATTGCATAATGTGGTATAGGGAGTATAAATTAGACAGACTACTGAAGGGAATCTGCTTGTGTCCTGAAGCATGGTATTTAGAGACTTTTTTTAGGCACAAAACTGTCCTATTATTTTTATTTGTAATGTACATAATGTTACTAACTCTTAAATGCATTAAAAAGTTCTCATTCATTCAAGCATGTGCACAGTAACCCTCAGTGGAGATTTTGTTGGTTATCCTCATGCTCCCAAAGGCAGAAATGGGGCTGTTTGGACTGGGAGCAACACAAAGCTCACAGGGCAGGGTCCTTTATAAATGTAGGGACATTATTATTGTTTTCCAATGCATAATAACCAAATCCTCTTGTTTTGGTAGTATTATTTTGTTACCTCATCCCTGTTCCTCCCTTGTCCTTACAGCTGAATGACCTTTCACGTGTGTAGGGTCAGTCTTTGAGATAAATGTCCATCTGAAGAAAGAGAAAGAAGAATGTATTGCAGTGATAAAACTCCAAGTTTAAAGTTCCTTTTGAGAATGCAACAAATGCATAAAAGCATTCAAATACATAAATTTATGCTTATTACAGCTTGCTATGGAGACATGATTTTGTACACTATCTTCTGCCCATTTTATGCTGTATACTAGTTCATCAAACAGCAACAGCCCCTTTCCCTCCTCTCCCTGTATGTTTATGCAAGTGTTTGGGTGGACTAAGTGGCATGCAATGTTAAAAGAAGAGGGAGATATAAGAAAATTCTGTAAAACATTAATGGAAAAACTTGTTTATTGGTAGTCATGGTGAAAAGCACAGCAGCCCACAGTATGACAACTAAATACATCTAGAGCATGTAGGTACTTGGACTATAGCTGTTTAATGAGAATTTGATTATGCCTTTTTATCTATTTGCCCTCTAGCTTGGCCATGCAGGCATGGAAGGAACTGTAACACGCAGCGGATGCCACTGCAAGCACATTGTCTCCTAAACTTTCCTTCAAGTGTAGAACCCTGTTCTCTTTGTAAGGCTGCACTTAGTGACAGCTGCTTGTACTGGGAAAACAGGGCTCTGGCGTTTTCAGCTTTTTGGTCCCACTATTTTTTGCTCAGCTAATATCGGCATCTTTTCACGCGGCTGTGTTGGGTTGGTATAGTTTTTAGAAGGTCTTTCCCCATTCCCTTTCTTTGGTTCCAAACTCTGAACCCTGTTCCTGCTGCCTCACCTCCAAAACTCATGCTTCCACCATTTTTATGGCAATGGAAAAATCAGGAATGACGCAGAGCAAGTCTGGATGATTGCTGAACCACCCCTGGATTGTCTGCATACCGTGGCAGTGTTCAGCACTGCAACAGGGAAAGACACAGCCTCTTGTTGCTATCACTTTAACTGCATTTTCATTAAGAAGCTAGAGATTTAAAAGCATGTGAGAGTTCCTCTGTTAGGGTACAGAATGCCTTCCTGCTTTTATTCATCCTAGTTTGCATTTTGTTGCGAGTTCTTAAAAAATCTTGTAATTTTAAAATTTTTATGTACTCCCACAGCTGTGTACACAGACTAGCTGAAGTTTGTGTACTTCCACTGAATGACACAAGCTGCAGGCAATTGCTGTCTGAAATTTTTCTCCTGTAGGTTTTTCCTCTAGCTGCTCAAATACCAGGGGAACCTCAGCTCTGACTAGTTTGTTAATGTGTAATAGAGTTCAAAGATCTCTGGTGCAAATATGTTTGTTCACAGTGTACAGCTTTATTTCTATTAGAATTACAGATGAAAGAGCTTCTAACTCTTGCAAGATATTAAATATTTCAGATTAGTATTATTAGCTCAACTTAATTCAGGCTCATCAAATAACTTTTTTTCTATGAATCTCTTACTCCCTTCCTACACCCATCTGTTGGTTACTGCGGTTTTTTATCTATTTTTTTTGTTTCACCTACATATATTTTTGCTACTTTTTTGTTACTTATACCAGAATTTTCCCTGATTTAACATAGCAAACAAAACCAAGGACAACATGGAAAACATCTGAAAAGATTAGTGCCAGCTGCAATCATGTCAGCAGTGCAGTTTATATTTAGAGGGGAAGCGTGCTGGAGAGGAGGTGAAGAGTTCAGAGTGGGATTCGACCTGACTGCTTGGATCTGAGTGAGGAAGGACTGGCTGCTGCTAGGACTGAGCTGGCCTGCCCGGCTCCTGAAGATGGTGCTGATTTCAGTCTATTATCAGGGCTTTTTCCACTGCAGCTTAGAAAAGCTGTTTGGAAGGAGAAGGGTACGCCAACACCCACCCTTTTGCTAAGAAGCCACAAGGAGCTTCCAATATTCTCTATTCTTGTGACTTATCTGGCATAAACCTGACTCTTAATTCTATATCCTACTCAGTGGACCACAAGTCTTTATACTTACTGTGAGTTTTTCTGTCTTGGTAATTGCATGTCCTCTTTCAATGCTTGTTTGTCACTTATCCCAAAATTCATGGCTCTATTCCTACAGTTCTTGTGTCGTGGAGGGAACTATTTATGGATCCCCATGTTATAGATGAGGCATTGACACTGACAGACTGATCACAAAATAAAATTCTGGAAGAACAAGAATGGAGCAAGCCTCTGTTGATGGAAACATAGCTGAAATTTGACCCATTGATAGGTTTTGAACCTGACTACCATATCTGTAGGCTTTGTTGCAATAATTCCTCTATTTCTTGTGATCAATTTCAGGAGAAAAAAAAACCCAAGTTTTTTTCCAACTATGACACTATATCTGCTTCTTGCATAACCAATACCAAAAGGATTTTTTAAAAACCCACAGTCAAGCACACAATAAAGCATTAAGAGGTCTTATTTAATATCTTTTTAAAATAAGAAATTTAATGAGATGTCTTGGTGACGGAATGTTCTTTCCTCCGTATTGTCTTCACTAATGTACTGTTGAAAGTGAAGATTAGAGGTTCCAGCTAGTGTAAAATTGAAAAATTCGAAATAATTGTTTTGTAATATTATGATTCAGAAAGATAAGAAAATTGTAGCTGCTGCCTGTTAACACTGCAGCTAGTAGAGCATCTGGAAACTGGAAAAGAAAGCCATTACCTCAAATGATGCCCTTTATTAGTTGAAGGAAGTGAAATTTTTCAAAAAATGGCCTGGAGGAAGCATAAATAAGCATTAAAAAAATTATTATTTTAATTTTGCATTTGTGGAGACTGGGATGAGCAGGTCTTATGCCTCAGTATATGAGTAAAATAACTGACTTAATCACATCAGTATGGTTTAATGGCAAAGTGCTTTATAACCACAGCAATATCCATTACCTCTTAAATAAGACTTAAAATTGCTAGAAAGATTAAATCTGAGTGATAGCAGATGTATCACTGTCAGCCAGAAGAAACAGCCCTTCCTGAGGTTTCCTAGCATTCCCCCTCTGCACTCCCCACACCGCCCAGTGTGAAAGCATCCTGCAGTGAAAGGGTTAAGAATGCACAAGGGTGAGTCTTGTAGCTGAATTTATCTCGGTAACCCAAGATCTTCATGAATGTGGAACACTGTTACTACTGCAGCTATTCTTGTATTGGCTTCCCCACCAAGCCCTGACATGCTTTTGTCCATGTATGCTTCTTGAGTTTCACTCCAGGGGGAAGTTTGGGGAGATCTGGTGACAAACAGGCCTCAATCCCTTGCATGCTTACTGAATCAAGTTGTTTATATTTTCCACACATCCTGCTTTTGTTATGCTGGAATTTTTATTTCCTTGTACTATATCATGCCCTTGTGTACCAATTAAGATTGCAAATTATTTAAGAATTTTCCTTCGAAAGAAGAATACAAGTGTAAGTCTTGAATACTTCTTATTTTTTATTTTTATAATCTAGAATTTAAATAAGCAAATAGACAAAGGAAAACTGTTCCTTGTGCTCATCAGTGGACTGGTGCATTTAGATGTGGACTCCTTGTAGATGGCAAATATAGATCTGAATTATTGGAGGATCGTGATGGAAGGCTGAGCTTTTCCCCAGGATCTGGCAGCTCCAATCCTTCCTCGTCTTTCAAGGGGCAATGAATGCTTCAATGAAGACAGCAATTTCTGATCTTTATCATGTGGAAAAAATATTACATTGCTCTATTTACTGTGGAGACTGGCTCATATCTAAACCTGAATTAGAAGATTTTGTGGTCTTGGGAGAAAACTGATTTTCATTTTTGCAAACAAACAATTTCCCTATCCTGTTCATTTTTCTATATATTGAGCTAAGTCCTGAATCTGGATATGTCCACCAAGACAGTGTTAAACTATTGTATCCAGCTGGTCTGGCATGGGATATAGCTCTGCCTGCTCGTGGTGCTAGGAGGTATGTGTTTGAATATCACCGTTAGAGTGATTATTGTGTATGGGAATGTTTCATTGCATTTGCTCACCCCACACTATTGCATTCAAATGCAACTCGACTAATATCTGGGAGCATGGTGTTTATGAGGCAAAGTGAAAGACATTGCATATGCTCAGGCTGGGTTTCAGCTCTTTATTTCCAAGTCTTGAAGCTCAGGAAGCAGCCAAGCTGGATCAAGCTGTATTGGAACAAGGATGAAAGGTTGGGTTTATAGATTGAGCTGATATTTGTAATTTGTGGGATTGGGATTGTAACAGTGCTGTAGCTACTCTGATACCTGAGGCAGAATTTTGATAAATCATTTGAAATCTTTTCTGGTAAGGGAATTTTAAGCTAGACTTTGTTTAGCTGAAATTCCTATTATCCAGAATAAGAACATCCTCGGAATGAGATCATCATGCTGTATTTTCTTTTAAGTCTTAGAAGTCTACTAGCTTCATTAAGGGGTTTTGGTAGGGGGAACAATCTTTGGGATTGGCTGGATGGGGGGAGCAATGGAGGTCGATGTCATTGTCCTTGTTCCCTCTCCTAAAAATATATGTGCACAAGTGCGTGTTTGTGTCTGCGGATCATCTTGCATCTTTTGAGTTACCTTTCTTTTTATACTTTGTGTCAAAGATTCAGTTGTACAGAGTGATAACAGTCTCCCTGTTATCAGTGCAAACCACTACATATGTATTTGCAGACAGGAATAAATATTTAGTTAATATTGATGCCTAAATAAAGAACTTGTGCCCAAAATTGTCTTTTAATTCAGCTGGATGACTCTGTGACAAAGATAGGAGTGTCAATATTTGAAAAATAAACCTAAATACCTAAAAAAGTGCTAAAACTCAGAGATTTTGAATATCTGTTTTTTGAAAATGCATAATGGAACTTTTCTATCTCTGGAAAAGCAAACAACAAGCCCAGAAGTCTAACTCTAGGCTTCCAGTTTTAAAAATAATTGGTAGATATTTCCTCATTTCCAAACCTGGTTATCTATTCAGAAGGGAAGTTGTGAATTTGCATATGCCCTCATTCTGAGAGTGAAGTCCTTTGAGATCAGTGGGTGTGGCGTGCTGAAGAGCTGCAGCACAGACTTGTTCCAAATGCGCAGAACATTTTTTCTTTGAGCAGGAGACAGTATTTTTAACCTGCTCCCTCAAAGCTGGAATGGTGTTTGCTCAGCTGCTAATATGATTGTGGTGAAAGATAAAAATAACATAAAAAGGAAAAGCAAGTGCCTTGGTGAGCTTGATAGTAAATACATCCAACAATGTTGCTATTATGAGGACACTTCCTTTTTTGGGAAGAAAAATGCTACTCAGCACAACATCAGCAGAAGTTCCTTTCCTTCCCAATTCTGTGTGAGATGAAACTTCACGATTTACATGTCTGTGGTCTTTACAGTAAGCTGATATAAGCAATGCTGACTATATGCCTTGGCCAGCAGTGTGTGGTCAAGTGCATGTTAGTAAAGATGAAAACTTAGTGGTTTGGCCCAAATTATTTTGGCTCCATAGGCACTCTTGTGCTGCATGTGAGAATGGAAATTGAAATAATCTGAAATCCTACTACAGTTGAGTGCAGTTTTAGACTATAACACAAGGACTGAGAAAGGAAGCTCTCACTTTGTAGGCAGACATCTCTACTGATTTCTCCGCAACTTGATGTTTCTTGGGATCTCCTGTCAGTAATAGTGCCCTTCTCAGGGTAAAATTTGGCAGACTGGTTTGAAAAAAGTCCAGCAGAGGACAGCAAGTGTGGGGGAATGCCTAAACTCCAGTGCATTTCTCAAGATCAGTCTGGGAGAGTGCCATTGATCTCACTCCTCTGCCTCTGTAAATTTCTGCCACCTGAGAACTCTGGCGGGATGTTGCTGGGCCAAGAGGCTCAGCTCTGATTTAACTGCTTGCTCAGCTGTGATGGGCTCCTGAGGTGCCAAGCTCATGGATGATAATATGGGCCTCAATGGTATAAATGCCAGCTGATAGTATCATTAACAGCGAAAATTACACAAAATTTATTCCACCTTCTTTTCCCCAGGAGCAAAAGGCCTGAGGTTTGTTTTTTTTCTTATAATTCAGAAACAAAGCATACTGAAGGCAAGATTCCTTACTCAGTAAGATCCTTGTGGTTAATGAATGGAAGTGAGAGCTCCTCAAAGGACCTTCAGCATTTTATCTTTGCTGAATCTGTTAGCCATGGAGGTCGTAAGAACTTCAGTGAATCTGTTTGTCTAGATGGGCTTAACTCATGCTGAATTGGGGGTCTGGGTGCAGTTTTGCAAAACAGAGGATGGACTGCAGTGGGAATGCGAGTGAAGCTTGGGGAGAGAAAGCTGCACTGGGAGGATGGCACACGGGCTGCTAAAGACACTTTTGTGAAATTAGTGAGGACTAAGACTTGTGTATAAATCCCTGGGACAACTTGCATGCATTTAGCACATTGAGTTGGGTTGTTAAAGTCAGTTGTGGAATTCTAGCTGCTACACAGTATTTTCAAAGCCCTTTATAGGATGAAAAATGAGCTTGTGTATTAAGTAAATTTGAGAATATATGCTCTGGTGCCTGATACTCCCTTCAGACTCTGCATCTACGGGGAGTGCTTTTCAATCAGCCCATGCTACCCACTCTCCAAGTGCCAAGTCCTTTAGAAAATTTACTGTATTAAAAGAAAACCCCAAAGCCAAAAAATGACAGCCCACATCCCCAAGCAGATAACTCTTTAAAATACAAAAGCTGTTTTGAAAAAGTTGACTACAGATCTCTTTTCTCAAAAGCTCAGCATTTAAAAAGTGTCTGGTCCATCCCAGCTCTACAGACTCAGGCCTCACAGAGCCTGAACCTAAGAGTAGTTGGAACAGATCTTCAGGTAGAGTGAATCACAGTGGCCCTCCTGACAGAAATGTAGTAGTGCCAGCCTGTGCTGTCTTAGGATTTGTATAAAGCAGGTCTCTTTAACAGAAGGTCAAAATTATGTTCTAATAGAGTAATTGCCTTTTGAACCTCAGCTAATGTTTGAAATTTTTTATCCATTTGTTAGTTGTTCTGACCTCTTATGTGAACTTGAGTTATGGTTCTGGGGAGGGAGAAAAAAACCCTTGAAAAGAGGAAAGTAACCCAAACCCATCTATTTTGAAATTATATGAAACAGCTGACTTAGTATTGCTAAATTCTTGTTTTAGAGCTGATGAACAATTTGTCTGTCCCTAATTTCTTCTTTCTTATAATTTCTTTCAAAATCTTCTTTTATTATTGCAGCTTATGAGAACATGTAAATTCCTATAAGCCTGTCCTTTTCTGAACTGCTATACTGTGTTGTTCCTTCAAGAGATGCTGCTTAGACACTGACATGGGATTTCTCTGAACATGTACCCCTCTGTTTTCATTTTGTTCCTAGGACCTCAAATCTTGGCATTGCTGCTTTGCTTCCCAGAGAAAAGAGAAAATAATTTTCCCCCTCTCCTTCCTCTTTGTCATTGACTTTAGACGGTGTTGTAAAGGCCCTCTCCTTCACCTGCCTCCATGCCCTCTCAGGAATGAAACTGCACTTAAAGATTTCTCACATTTCTGAACAGGCTTCTCTCTCTTCCTATAATTTTTTAGCTGATAGTTAACTCTTCTTCTCAGTGGTGAGCAGTTACTTCAGCAGCGTTCTCCTAGAAGCACAAGGGACTCTATCTAACACTTCTCTGGCAGTACAAAAAGAATTTACAGTTTGAGCGTCTTAGACTGCTTACATCACTTATTTTTGTGTCTTTCAGAGACCTACTGAAACTATAAAAAAAATCTGTGAGCTCTAATTTGCCATTCACTATTTGACATTTGCATTTCTGTTTCTGTCATAAACCCTGGCCAACTAGGCTTTAATCACATTCATGTTTGATTGTTACATCTCTCAGATCCACTAGCTGTTACACAGATGTTAATGGGAGACTTTCTGCAGAAGGCCTTAGCACAGGCAGAGGAAAAATCCTCAGTATTTGTCCTGTTGATTCCTTTTTTGGTAACAGCTTTCTGAGTTTTTCTTCAAAACTTCCAACCTTGTTTTCCATTTCTTTAAATGAGAATTGAATTGCTGAATTCTGCAAACATTTTGAGTAGAGCAGATTACACTGATAGTTTTTTTGGCATAATTTTTGCACAGATTAATCTGTTCTCACTTGCTTGGGCTAGCATGAGGAGTGCTGTGCATGTTGGGATGAGTGGATGCAGATTGTACTCTCCTGGCTCAGCTTCCCTGCCCTGGAATGCCTCCTCACTGCAGCCAGTCTGAACACGATCCCAGCCCCTGTGGGGAACTGAGGTGTGAGATCTTCTTGACACCGATGGCTGGGTCCTCTGCAGTCCTGCAGAGAGCACACAGGACTGAACAAAAGTCCTTGTTCTTGTTTGTTTCTAAATTTCAAATAGGAACAAGCAAAACGTGGTTGGACTGTCAGAATTTTGGTTCTGGTCTTGTTCCTTTAAACTTCCAGTAAGACACCCTCATTTCAAATGAAATGAATAAAAAATGTCACACCCATCGCACTGACATTTTTGGAGGCTACAAATAAAATTGGAAGAGGGTCTCCATATGCCACAAGGAATCACATGATTCTCTACAGGGCAGTCTGAAGCCTGAAAGTCTTTAGATATTGCATAGGACACAAGAGCTAGACATAGACCCATAACTGTGTCACGTTCCAGAGTGTGTTTAGAAGTTGATAGCAATATTTTGAGACTCTTTCAGACTTTCTCAGAAAATGTACCTTGTTAACTAAATATCTTTAAAGTAAGTTTCACTGGTGTCACTACTAAATATAACCGTACAGTCAGGGATGGGAGGGAAAACCAGGATGATGGCATCCCTTAGCTAAAATAGCAGATGCATTATGCATATCAGCTCCAAGAAGGGTAAACATGTGTCTAAGGTCATGATTTCACCCTTGGCTGACTGAGGTCCTTGGGGGAATTTTGGTTTTGCCAGAGTGTATTTAGAGTCTCTGAGAGTTGCACATCATTTCCCAGGTGCCTCTTGTTTTCTAAAGTCCAGCTTGAGGCTCCATGTTCCAAATTGCCTCTTTCATAATCAGCTTTGGCAAACTGTGCTGCAGAAGTATTCTGTGTTTTAGTGGACCCTTCACACAAGAAAAACCTGACTTATGTTCCTGAAAAGAGACTGTAATTGAGAGGGGTGCTGCAGCAAGTACAGATGTACATTATCAAGTATTGACAAATGTCTACTGATTTCTGTTTAGATGCAGAGGTAAATGCATCTCTAAAAGGTCAATAAAAGAAAAACTGTCACATTTTTAGAAGGGAATCAGCTGTTGCACAATTTCAGCTTGTCTTGATTATGGGTGCAAAGAATCTCACTTTAGTTTCAGAAACTGCCTTGGAGCACCGCAATGTGTTTCTCTTTTTCCCTCCTTTGTCACTTCCTATCTTTCTGAATAAGCTGCTTCCTGCTAGCCCAAAACGATCAGTGCCACCACTTAATTTACAGTTAGGAATGCAGACACGAGGGAAAGCGAGGGGATGAAACATGGTGTCAAGTTTGTATCTGCTCACATTTCACACACTAAGGAGACAAGCCCCTTTGGCCAGTTGCCATGGGGAATTTTCTTGCAGAAGTAAATAAGTCAGAACAGAAAGAACTCAGATTCATATTACCCCAGCTGCAGAATGTCGTTAAGTCTCAAAGGGTGCTATGTGCATTGTGTGAAAGGAATTTTGTAATCTGGCTGTAACTGTAGTTGCAAAACTATGTTTGAGTTTAAACCTTTATTTTGAATTTTTAATTATTGGCTTGTTTCTTGCGTTCTGATTAAAGCACACATTGTCTTATAAATACTTTCTATTTTTAAACCAGAAAGAGGTTTAGATTAAACATTTCATTAGCACGAGTGGTTGATTTTGTTTTGTTTTCTTGTTTCTTCCCATGCCAGTTTTGATCTAATCTCCATTTCCTAATTCACTTTTTAAGGATGGTTGAAAAGGGAATTAAATCTACCAGGGCACTCAAAATATCATGTAGATGGCTTTTCATTTTAAAATGTCATTCATTATCCAGCTTTCTGATCCCAATAATCTTCAGAAACTTGGGGATAGGTGGGGCTGTTTTCTTTATCCACCCGCCCATTTAATTTTTTTTTTTTTCCTTTAAAATGTCTAAGAAGAGAAAGCACAGCCACCTCCCTTCCACTAGTAGGATTTTTTTTTTCTTCAGTTCTTTTTCAGTGTGAGTTACATGAGTGTGGCATCCGTGAAGTCGGTGCTGGTATACACGAGAGGAGGCTCATCCTGTGGCTTCCTAGCTCCAGAGGACAAAATAGCTTCTGTTTTGGTGGTGTTTCTTAGAGTGCTAGTACCTCTTCTCTGATTTGGTGATGGAATGGGGAACTTGCATGCCGTTAGCACTGATTTTTGAAATAAAATCCATTATTTGGATGAAACAAATAGCTCCTAGAAAAAGACATTTATAAAGTTGCCATTTAGTCAGTTTCTGTGTCTCTGGAATAACTTGCAATGGCACAACTTACATTACAGCTTTTCTTTAAATGTTTTGGATGTTGTCTCTGGGGCAGTAGGTGCCATGAATTGCTTCGAGAAAGGCTGGTGTCTGCAGAGCTGCAGTCATTAAAACATGGGCTCGTACAGAGCTTTAGTGCATCGAGCAGCCCACACAAGGCTGTTGGGGTTGTCTTTGTGCCCACTGATCCCTAAGGCTGTTGTAGTGACTGCAGGGTGCTTGGATGGCAGAAGGGCAGGGGATGTGTCTGCTGACCAAAGCCCAGGGACCTGGGCCCATGTGGCTCCCACAAACCTTTCTCTTGTGGAATGTTATTGCTGTCAGGTCTGCCTTAGACTCATTGTGTCAGAGGAACCATGGCTTGGCTTCATCACATACTCCCAGTCTCATGTCCCCCGTCTGTAATGACATCTCATCAACAAAAACTACAACCTAAGCTTTAAACTGCTTTGTACTTTGCGGTCAGTGGGTAAAATTCAGGCCAGAGCCTGCCAGCTCCTAAGCATTCTGTGTGACACTCATTGGCTCTGCCAAACTTCCCTGCAACCCAGGCAAAGGGAGGTTAGAAATAAAAATACCACCTGGGTGGGAGGGAGAGTACACGTGTGTGTTTGTGTCATCGCCCATGAGCTCCCCGAGCTGCAGTTTGGTGGAACGTGTACCGAGCAGAACGCCAGGAGACAGTACATCCTGCTCCCAGCTCTTTCCCCTGACTATTTTTGCGCTCTCCACAACTGTTATTAAGCAAGACCACAGAGTATTTTTACAACATAAGCAGAAGAGGTCTATGCTGCATTTTAGGGCTGTGAACCATCAATAACCCACTCTGAAATACAGGGATATGTAATGCCTTTATGCAATCTGAAGAAAGTGTCCTGGGATAAAAAGGAATTTGGATGTTGATAATATTTTTCAATGTTTGATCAAACAGATTAGTTTGCCATTGGATCCAGCTCTTCTCCTTGTTTCATTTAAAATGCTTCTTACACAGTTTTTAAATGGTTTATTATCAGCGTTTCTGATCACAGAGCTTTTATTTTACTTTGGTTTTGGTGTGATAGGAGTTGCATGGGACATCCGGGACTGGTCACAAAGTAGTCGTACATCAGACTGTTCTACCTAGGCTACCAGAGCCAAGCAAATGGAAAGCTTCTGACCTCAGCATGATGTGTCTGGGACTGGGCTTGGGTCTCTGCTCCCCTGAGAGTCTCTGCAATATCACCGTTATTACAGCTGACAAGCCAAAGTATTTCTTCTGGGTTTAATTTCTCTTACTATAATACTGGACACTTGTGAAATGGACAAATTTTAAGAATGCTTTTGTCCAGTCAGTTCAGTTTATAACTTAAGGAGGCAGCTAAAAACAAGAGGGGTTCCACAGAGTGCATACTCAGTACTGTGCTCCTGAGGATGGACATGGGACTGTAACCAGGTGTGCTCTGCAGTATTTCTGTGCCTGTTTTTCAGGCTATGGAAGTCCCTCTATGGAAATTTCTTGCACTGTTTAGATCTGGAATACATATTGAAGTCAGTCAGACTGCTGCCTCCTTTTGAGAATGTAACAGTCAGGTTTCTCAATTTGTGTTTTTTTTTGTTGTGTTTTTTTTTTTTTTTTCCTAAACCCCAGGTGATATCAGAGTAAGTGACAGGAAAAATTGGCCTTTCTTTCATCAATTTTTCCTTAGTCTCAGGCCCTTTTAAGTTGTATTCTTATTTTGTCCTAGGATTTGCTGTCAATTAGAGCCCAAGGTTTGGAAGAGGGGTGGAGGGAAAGAAAGAACTAAATGATCTCTGAGTTATTTTAGTATACTTTAAACACATGGAGTAAGCACTAAGAAAAAGGAAGTTAATGACCTATTTTTAGAAGATGAGGCAGACAGTAGATTTTGAGGAGTGGGAGCTGAAATGTCCCATAGCAGACAAAGTTGGTGCTGAAGAGCCGTGCTTCCCCTTTTGATATTAGCTTATCCCATTTTAAGAGATTTTTTTGCATGGGTTTTCAACGTGTCAGCTGAGTTAACAAAACTGAGTTTAAATTTCCCCTCATGTTTATGTAGGAGCAACTGCAGGGTGGGTCAGCTGGCAGATGCAGGGTGAGACAGGGGCTGAGCATCCCCCAGGTGTGGGAGCAAGGTAAGCAGAGAGTAGGAGTGGGAGTGGGTGAGCAGCAGGACGTCTGTTTAGCCTCTCAAGGTTACACAACTGCATGGGGATGAAGAAGTTTTGTACAAAACCTTCAGGTTCCTCTTTGACTATTTCTGTGAGATGCGGGACTCTGAAATCCTCCTTCTTGTCGTGCCTTGGTTTTCTTCTTTAAGGAAGAAATACTGTTGGAGGTGTTGGAATGAAAGGCTTGATCCCTGCCCCACTCCTTCTCTGTGGTGTGGCTGGGGGCAAGGACCTTCCTCAGGAGACAGACAGCTCTGCTCTGTATCCTCTCCACCTTTAACAAAGGAGTAAGAATAGCAAATCCCAGTCTCTTCTGCTTTCCTTTTCAGCCACACCCTTTTTCCTTTCTTGCTGGAGGGGCAAGCCTCAGCCCCTTTGCAGAAATCTGCAGCCTTGCCAGGCTCCCCTCTTTCTCCCTCCATCACCTGCCCAGTGCTGGTGCCAGACTTCTGTCATCCTTGCAGAGAGAAAAAAATCATTTTTTTTCACTGAAGCAGCAGTTTTGGGTTTTGCCTACACACCCATAATGGTTGCTCTGGCTCTGCTCCTGTCCTGGGTGCACTGCAGAATTCTTACAGGCTCCCCATGTAGTGCCAGCTCCATGGGTGGCCCGGGGAAGATGGGTCAGTGTGGGAGCGAGGAGGGCTGCTCATGCATTGCTAGGAAAGGTCCTGACCGTGGTGGGTAAGCCCTTGTGGGGAAAGTGTCATCTGCCAACAGATTCTCAGTGTGGTCTTGTGCTCAGCAGTGCAATGCAGAGTCCAGAGTGTGGGGATGGGGTTTAATGCTGACTTTTGCTGCCCTGGCTTGGACTGTCTGTCATTTGCTCCTTGCAGTCTTCACTGCCAATTTTGGGACCTTGAGATTTTTTGTCGGTTGAGAAAAGTCAGGGCTACTACATCTTTTATTTTTGTGTGAGCACTACCCAGGATGTGTTCAGCTGAATGACACAGGTTTGTTTTTTTTTCCTCCACCAGGCTTTCTCTTTCACAGATGTGAAACCTTTAGTTGTCCCTTTCCAGAAATGCCAGTGTTCTTCAGAGTTGTTAGATTACTGTTGTGAGTAAGGATTTTTGATGGGATGCCTAAACATGGATTTGACAACATCCAACAACTTGTGATAACTCTTGCGCACAATCTAAAGTGCCTCATTATGTTGGCTGGGAAAGAAAAAGTGGTGGTGTTGTCTTGCTTTTCCTGCACCCCAGGAATTAAAGAAACTGGAAAGGCGCTGTATAGATTTTATATAACAACTTAATGTTTTAAACATTTCTCTGTTTTTCTGGAATATGAACTACCAGTACTTTTGTTGTTGCTGTTGCTAAGTTACGTACAAGTGTTTCTTTATGAAGTAACACCCTTAAAAAAAAGCCTTCACTCTTTGGAAAGATTTTGCTAAATCTTGTTTTCTCCTTTTCAAAAAATATTTTTTTTAATCCTGCTCCCCTCTTTCCTTGCTGCACTTCCTCCCCAGGGTAAAGGGAAGTTATAGAATATTATTCTGTGACAATAAGTCTAGAAATAGCAAACCATGGTAATGAAAAAACACAACGACTTGCATTTGGTTAGGACTGATTAGGATTGCTCTGATGTGTTGTAATTTTTGTGCACCCACCTTTACACAGATGCATCATCCAGCAGGGTGCATTTTTCATTGTGCATGCTGATCTCTTCAGTGCATGCCAGACCTCTGAAAAGTACCACAGTTTTTACTCAGTAACAACATGTGAGTTCCAAGTAGATCTGCTTTTAGGGAATATTTTTGTTTGTTTTGACAATAGAGAAGTCACTGCTGCTTTAAGTAAGGTCTGACCATTTTAATAGGCGGAGTGTTAGTTAGGGTGGCTAAAAGATCTGACTTCTGAAAATATTTCTGCAGCTAGTGAGCCAAGTTTTGTCCTGGCTAAACCCACACAACTTCACAGCATTAGTGCTGCAGGAGCAGAGATTCTGCAAGCAGCCAGTCCTTGTCAGGCACCCACTCTCCCAATGGGGCTGTGAGATTTTTCCACCTTGTCTTCCAAAAGGTCTGCTGGTAAATGGGGCAATATTCCTGAATATGTGCCTGCTAAAAATATTGCGAAAAGTGTGAGAGATGGCCAGGTGATCTGGGCAGCATCACTGACACACTTTGGAGAATGAGCTTGGGGGGGGCTGAAAGCAAGGCTCTTTTAACAAGACTGAATTTCTTTTACCATAGCCGTTTGAAATCCTTCTGGGCAGAGGCTTTTAAGTGCAATGTGCTTAGGAGGAAATTTAAAGCAACTTATGGTTAGGTTACATTATAGGTTCAAACAGGATACGTATCAAATACCTGGAAGTAAAGTATGACTATTTTGGATTGCAGGGCAGCCCAGATTTTGCATAGAAATGCCATTTCAAAGCTCCAAGGCAGACACAACAGTTTTCTTGAAATAATACCAGCAGTAATCCCTTCAAATATCCCCAAGTGTATTGGCTCACGCATGTTTTAAAATTCTTTCTCAGTTTTGTTATAAAAACTTGCATATTTCTCTCCCCTCCACCATATGAAAATCTTCTAAGAATTTTTTATGAGCTTTTGTAGACTTCAGAATAAGCCCTGCTTCCCCTCCCCTTCCTTACTTTATAATCCAATTTAGTCAGATAGTTACTTCAAATCCCTTGGAGGCCTGTAGTTTGTTCATTCTCCCACAGTGCTGAGATTTCCCTCCAGCCCAGCTGGCAGGAGTTTTTAGAAATAACAATATCTCAGGGGGAAGGAGCTGAAGATTGAATGGGGTCTTTTGTCCAGGTCTCTATGAAGCCAGATTAATTATGCATTGCAGAACACAGTTTAAAGCTCTGAATTAGGTCCTCATTGCAATGAAAGGAGAGCACAGGCTTGAAAACTGAAAGAATTCTCATTTCTATCAGAGGGACAGACATATAATGACTGAGAGCAGGAAGAATTTTTGAAAATTGCAATTAAACAGTATTTTGTATTTACCACTCAGTAGCAGTTGTCTTAAGCGTTTACAAAAGTGATTCTTTGACATTTTTTCACATGATCACTCCATAGGTGGCTGGACTTTGAGGATTTTCAAGTCTTTTCTGTGTTACTAGGCTACTCTTGAAAGTACTTGTGCTTTGATGAATGAGAGGGGTTTTTTTTGGCCAGCACTTACCTGAATAGAGGTCTTTAAAACCTCAGCAGTACAATTAGCAGTTGGTCAGATGATACTGATGGTACAGGAAAAAAGCGAATGGTTTTCTCCTTTACTTCTGGGGATTTTTCTAAAGCTGCCTGACCCAGTGTGATGTGCAATAACAACATTTTTCTTGGTTTTCTAATGCACTTTAATTCCAGTTTGAGGAAAGTAAAAGTCTTTTGTGGATAATAAGTCCATAATGCTGTACAGCTGCCAAATAAAAAGTTATCCACAGGCATTTGTATTCATAAGGGCACTTTCTGTCAGGGTGGGGAGATTGTGTTTTGATAGAGGACTGGGGCCAAAAGAAGGATAAGGAAAAGGTTAGCTATGAAACCTCTCACTGTAGAAAACCATAGTACTCTCATATATGAACAAAATGGGATGAATGGAGTGTGAAAAAAATAAACTGATGATTTTTCTTTATATAATTTCCTTGAAATCCCATGTATGGACTAAAATACTGCAAGATAGCTCTAACATAATGAACTCTGCAGTTCAATAATTTTTTTAAAAGATTACAAACTGTAAACACCCGAAGAGATAACCAAATGCATACTTAGAAGGATGGCAGTATTTTGGGGCCGAGCAAATAATTTACTGAATCACACTAGAAATTTTATAACTGGAAGCTTAGTGTGGAAGTAATTTAATACAAATATTGTGCAAGAGAAGCATTTTTACAGAACAAGCACACATTAATGAAAATTAATAATGTGTTTGGTCAGTATTTGAGGCACATAGTTCACCCCAGATTGTCTCCACGTTGCTTATCTAGAGGTGCAAAGAGTTAATTGAGAGCTGTGCTGACCCAAAGCAATGGCTGCTGGCAGGGAGTGGAGGAATGGGCACCTTTGGAAATGGTGTCCTGTGGTTTGCCTTGAAGAGGGCACAGCACCAGATTGAACATGGTTTTATAGGAACAGTGCCCAGCTGGGGTGCAGTTATGGAGAAACTGCCTCCAATTGGCCTCATCCAGAGTCACCTGGAGTTGCTCTGCTTTGTGGTGTCAGAATGGGGCTGGTGGAGAGAGAGAGAGAGAGAGAAGTGCTCGGTCTTGTGAAGCCACATCCAAGGAGTTTACCTTGTACCTCTGCTTCTCTTTGCTGCTGCTTTGGGTCTGCTTTGCTCCTTTGCAACAAGAGCCCAAGAGCCTTGTTTTTCCTCTCTTTTTGCTTGTCCTGGAATGAACCAGCTGGGGTAATTAGTACTTCCCAAGTTTTTTTCCAAAACTCAAATTGAAATAAGGTTTCTGTGATTTGAAAGAGTGTTTCCTACTGTCATTTCATTTGCAAGAATCTATGCCGAGGAAGGATGGAAATAGCTCCTGCTGGCTTGAAGTACTTGGTGAGCAAATGCTCCAGAGAAGGTAGTGGAAAGGCAGGAAGCACCCAGGTCCCCAGGTCTGCAGCAGTGGTCCAGCTCTCAATGTCTGCTACTTGAACCTTCTCATCACAGGTTTTGGACCACACACCAACCTTGTCCAGGTGGTCTCTAGAAAATATGAACAAAAGTCAGGTTTGCCTGGTAACTTGCAGAATAACAGTAGGGCTCACCACACCAGTTACAATGCTGTGTGCAAGAAATCTTTTCCATGTCACTGATCTTGCAACAAAAACAGAAATTTGTCCTAAGGTAAGAATATATGGACAGCTAGAGCTGTCCAGAGCCTTTCCCAACAAAACATCTTCTGTTTAAAGCTGAAGAGAATGAAACAATATACGGCAAAGTGTCAGCTTTGATCTGCCAGTAGGGGTAAAAAAGGCTTGCTGAGGACATGTGCCTCTTTTTAAGGAAAGCCTTCTAATTGTCTGCAACACAACCTACCTCGTGCTAGTCTGCTTGGGAGCTGCTGTGGTGAAAAACCTGGGAGCCTCACTTGGAGCCAGGAGCTCTCAGGGCTTCCAGGTCTCTGTGGGTGAGGCTGCAGGCTTGGGCTTAACTTCCTGGGGCCACAGCATAGCTGGGTTCCCAGCTGCTGGGCTAAGAGAAAAAGAAAGGATTTCGCAGCCTTCCAGAAGAGTGTGCTGCTTGATGAATCTCAATTTGAGTGTCTGTACATGAGAGAAGCATTTTCATTAAAATAAAATAAAAATACGTGTATTAATCCTTCTTCCTTGAACTTAGCATTAATCAAAACTGGAAAGATAATGAAGTTAATGCCAGGGCTAGGAGTACAGTGTCAGCTTTTCATATTTGGATGTCCATTATCTGAACATTCTGAACAGTCCTGTCAAAAACTCTCAAGTGATTATATTTAATTTATTTAATTCTTTCCTTCCTCAGACTTTAGTTCTTATGCATTTGGAGAAGTTTTCAGTTTTTCCAGCAGAAGATCAGACATGTTTTAGGGTTCATAAAAATATTACTTAAAAAAAATTAACTGTTTACTTTTGAAAATCCTGTTTATCTTGTTAGAATTTCTGTTCAGATATTCTTCTGTCATTCCTCTCATTGTCCAATGAAAAGAAAAACTAAGTAGAAAAACCCCTTTAATGTCTGAAAATGACCAATACAAATCCTTAATATCAGTAATGTGACTATAAAGCTGAAGACAAGAATTCTGTATGTCAAAATTACATGAACTTAAAAGCAGCAAACCAGCATTGTCATGATGACTGATACACGGTTGTCTCTGTTAGTGGGAGATAAGGAAAGTTTTTAATCACAGTTGTTTTTCCCTCTTTCTAAGTGGCCCTTAAAGTTATTTTCCTGAGACCTACGTGGATAGTTTCAGGTGAGGTAAAAATGTCAAGTTTTGTTTAGTTTTGCTGTAAAACCTGGGATCCTCAACACTTGAAAAGCTGACATATCTCTATGTGTGGAAGTAGAGGCTCAGCTGCAGTTCAGCAGTTTTGGCCCAAATAATCCTTGTGTCTTAGCTGGAGTATTTGCTTTCATGTCAAGAGCCATGCTGCCGCCATTCAAACCTTTCAGGGTTTTTTTTTTTCAGCTGAGAGATATTTGTGCATTTTGCTCTTACTGGACTAGTTTAGTTTCTGAGTTCTGCATATGTGCAGTTGTAAAGAAATCAAATATTACAGCTGGAAACTGTGAGATCAGCCTTGTCACTGCTCCGGCCTCCCATTTACCATGAAAACAAACACAGTTCTCTTCTCATGTCTGCCAGCAGGAAGGGGGTGGGGAGGCAGGCAGAGAGGCAGAGGAAAGTTTTTTCTTCAAAAAGGAAGAAGGTCAACTATTTTGGGAAACTAAAAGCTCTCAGCAATTAGAAGAATTCTTTTCTCTGCTCAGTGATTAGAGAAGTCTGCAGGCAAGCAGTAATTGCTGCAAACAGTAGAGCCTTGCAGATGGACAAGAGGTAAATGCATCTCTTTGCAGAAACATGTCATTGCAGAAGATAAAGTGGATAATGCAACATATTTTGCTGTGCCAACAGTAAAATTATAACACAGAGTCTATAAATCTCTGTGCTGGGTAAATCAGTTCTTCAGGTGCAGTCAGTCAGCTGATGTGCTGAAGGCAAGGACTGCGTGACTGATTTCTCCCTGCTGCTTCTGACGTCTCTGCAAGACTGTTTCTTAAGGCTGTATCCACCTAAGATAGGGGAAGAAACAGATCTTGGAGAAATTCTTACCCACAAGATGAAAAACAATGAAAAATTTCATTTCAAAACATAAAATAAATTTAAATTCTAAAGCTGAGAAGTGCCATGATTGCCTGAAGAAACTACTGAATAACTTTTAAATGTGACTTTGTTTTGGAGCCCTTCAGTTAACCCCACGTCTTACCATGAGCTCAGCATCTCAACACTGTTCTGGCAAGCAGACCCTCAAAGGAGTCCATACAGAAAATTACAGACATGTTCCTCATTACTCTCTTGAATGCATTTGTGAGTGTCATTAGTTTCTTTGGGTTTCACCTCATTCCAATCAATAGTTAGAAAACTAGTACAGGGTAGAATCTGAAAAGTGCATTATTGAAATGACCTATTAAGTCATCTGGTCATCTGTTCTGCTGGTTTTCATGCAATGAAAATTCCATCATATTTTTTAAGACATTTACCCAAAGCCTGATACTTTTTGTTCAATAACTTTTTTTCTCTACAGATGCATTACTTTTTTGTGCCTGTGGCTGTAATTTGTTCTCTTCATTCTTGGTGTTTACATTGCAAATACTACCAGACTGCTGTTTACAGTCCTTTCTCTGAGACCTCTTAGATGTGTTATAAATGTGTTTATACAGAAAATTAGATAGTAATCTATTACAAAGCATTGCTCAGCTCAGAAACTTCCCTAGTTTTCATCATATGGTTCTGGTAATCTAATGCTCAGTGGACTGTAGTATTCCATGTAGGATCATATGGGAACTGTATTAACTGTTAAAATGTCCACTCTGCACTATCTCCAGATGCATATGTGCATTCAACACAGAGATGTATTGATCTTCGCAGCTGTGCTGCTAGCTGTTGTTTATTGGCTGTCTGCAATCCCTCCTAGGTGTCCTTTGTTCTTCATTCCTTGAGTTTTTCATCTGATTGTCAACATACGTGAAGACATTCTTCCAGATGGAGTCAACTTTTGTGCAGTCTTCTAGTGGCTGTGCCTCTGTTTTGCTCAGCGGGATCTGTGGAAAGCATGTTTGCACTTCCCTACATCCTTTAGGAAGAGTTATAACACAGAACTAATCTGGCTCTCTTTTTCTCCAAACTTTCAATGACGGTATGAAAGTTTTGAATAACTTTCAAAATCACTAGTAAAGAGATTCAGATCATGCTGCTCAAATGTCTTTCCACTGGTTGCCAGAAGTGGGTGCCTCGATGTAGGTGCATCCTGGAAGGCACGAAGTACACAAAGTCCCTCCACCAGCAGGGAGTTCACAGCCTTTGCCTTCACTGGACCTCCTCCTGCAGCAGTCATGATTTTCTCAGCCACTAGAGTAACTATTTCCTTTCTCCATGTTGAAGATAAAATAATTCCTACTCAGAATGTACTCTAATTGAGCTTTGTGCTGTCCTCTCCATTTCTCTGAAATACTGTGTCTGTTCACTGGCTTTACGGACAGCTAATGCTATATTTGGAGAAGAACACAGTGAGGAAGGGCCAGAAAGAATCCTTAGAGAAAGATATTTTCCTAGTGTTTGGTGTGCACAGTCTTCTCAGGCCATATCTGTAGCAGCCTTTTCTTCCCCAAGTTCTGATGTTATAACCACATTTTCTGTTGCAGACACAGTGTTGAGTGAAAGATTTCTGTCACTACTGGTTTTGTTATAACATTTCCAACCTTTTCAGGCCAGGTTGCAATAATATTTGCAGGAACATTGTGTTTAATGTTATTTTTATGTTTTATTGTTTTCATTAAATATTTAAATTTATATGGTATTTTAAATTTTATTTTATTTTTATTAAAAATTCACGTATCTTCTGTAGCATTTTGCTGCCAACAGTAGCAGGGAATACAGTGGGAAAAAGAAGTATTTGGGAGATCTGTTGCGTCCATCTTCTGAGGTGGCTGTTTCATTTCTGTCAGGTCTCTTTGAGATCACATACCCTCATTGCAGAGTTAGAATACTTTGAATGCTATGGGGAGGGAAAGAGGAGGGGGAGATTTTGGCCAACAGTCAGAGAGTTGCCTCAAGTCTTTCATCTGACAATGCTTGTGCCTCTCCTGTGCCGATCACAAGATCATTAGATTATCTTCGAAGACAATTAGTGAGGCTGATACTAGCCACAAAATTTTCTGTCACATGTTGAGATTACTGTGCATTTGTCAATTCCTACATAATGAGTTTAAACTGCCAGTTCATTGGGATGCATAATTATTTTGCTTTGAGTTAATTCTCTTGTTTTTTGGGTGGCTCTGTGATGGGACTGATACTTTTTGTATCAAGGAGAACTAGTGGAAAAAGTACTCCACTGAAATTCTGGGAGTACTGTTGGAAGGTCTTGGAGAAGATCTAGCCAAAGGTTTAAAAATGGCTATTACTATAACCTAAAACATTTCTTCTTTCATTGCTCGTCCTGTCTTCTCAGATGTCATCCCATGAATGCAGTATGACACATCAAAAAAACCCCAGTGAAGCCCTCCAACAAATATTTGTTCACAGTAGGTGCATGATTCATGAGGTGGTGTTCTGCCAGCATACGGACATGTTTTTTTGTCCTGTTTATTATTAACTACTTGGAATCTTATAAACTTTTCTAATATTGCACTTCTGCAGTGTTTATTTTGGAGAATACAGATTTTCCTTTATTTCAGATACTATAAACAATGTAATGCCATGAATCACTATGCCGTAGGGACCAGTATAGTTAATGTTTTTAATGGAAGTCGCTGGCATCCATAATTTTTTTTCTCACTAATGGGTGGAGATTAGGTGTGGGTTTTCTTACCATGGCCTAGGAAGGTTCATGGTGTAAGTCTAAGATAGACCAATCGTAAGTGAAGTTCTGATTAATAAAGGTAAAATGCATTTCACCTACACTAAATGGCTGAAATTTGACTTGAGATGCCCATAAGTCATTTGCTTTTTTTATTTTCTTTTTTTGTCAATAGAAAAAGCCTGTGTCCAGGGAGTGATTCATCTGAACTATGTAAACTACCTAAAATTAGGATGAGATAATTCATCTCTGGTAGCCCCTAATTTTTTTCTGATGAATAGGGTGCAGAAATCCTAGATGAGATTTAGAAGCTATACCCAGATTTTACATAGGTAAAAGCAGATAGGGTGAATCTTTCCAACAAAGACAGCCATAGCATTCAAACAAATATCTTCTACTACTCTGACCTGGAATGAGACTTAAAGAAATTGGAATGAACTGATATATACCACTGATATGCTCTTTAGCACATATTTCTGTGGAATGTAGAATATTTTAATTAAAGCTACGGTCCCGAATGAAAAAGAAGTTTTCTCAGTTCAAAAGAAGTACAAACACAACTGTGCCTTATAGCTCATTGACTAGTTGCACAAAATTAATGTGATTGGCTTGGAATATAAAATAATGTAGGCCCACAAATCTGGTGATAGTTCTTGTATTGGTAATTTCTGAATGTGCAGAAGCTTCAGTTTGGAAGACATTCTAGGGAAAATCTTCTGTTTTAGAAAACAAGAGTGAAACTTTACCAGGGAGTGAGAGTTTTCTGTGCTCTGTCTTGATGAAAATCCTCCCAGTGAATCTTAACTGATGGTGCTGAGAAACTGAGTGGAGAAAACTTGTGAAAGTAGCTATTTTCACTACTCTCATGACAATGTCTTCCACCAGTCATCCAGCTTTCGAAAATCCATTGTCTTTTTTGGCTGTAGGACAAATTGTCTGTGTTTTCTGAAATTGAAGTAATACTTATGAATGTGGTCTAATCATGTTTTGATGAGTAGGTACTGAAATACATTATCTTCCCTCAGTAACAATTTTACAAATATCCAGGTTCCTGTCTCTCTATGACTACTGCTGAAGTCAATGGTAGCAGTCAGAAAGTGTTTATTTGCAAAGGTTGTATTTCAGAACATTTTTTTTCACTCTGGCTTGTGAGGTCACAACTTGCTGTCTTACTCACATGAACATCTAAGTTGGTTAATTTCTGATTTCCGTAGTATTTTAAAAACATGAGTGGTCTCATTCTCTTCTCATTTCAGATCAATACTGACATGGTTTCTCTTTGGTAGTAGTGTTAATACCTTCAGGCCCAGGAACATTATTATATGCCTTGTTTAAATTCAGGCAAATTCAAGCATACCAAGCAAGGTTTCAAGTATTAGCTAATATTGTATTATAACTCTTGCAGCTTATCAACAAATTGTTCAAAATGTACTCCAGAACTTGTATTTAGGACTTGAATAATCTGTGGGTGTTTTAGATCATACGCACTAACCATGTTTTCTGTGTTTTCTTTTGCTTTGCAAAGACAACAAAATCTTTAGCACATTGCTGTTTTATGTAGATTCATAGGCAATTGGCACTATTTTGCGAAGCATGTGCAACATAATGAGTCATTAAGATTTCAAAGTTTAATATGCTGGAGGGAGAGAAGAAACCAAATTATATAAGACCTTGGAGCAATAAATATTTTATTTTGCTTATGGTGTGACATTCAATGACTGTAAGTTGCAAATCAAGATTTCTATTCTTTGCACATGCAGCTGCTGCTGTTACATGTTTCATTCACAATGTTTTTTCATGAAGCAGCAAGCTGACACTTGCCATGTTTTCTGCTCATTTTTCTCAGAACTCTGGACTGGAATGACATAGCCTATGAACCATATTTGAATCTCTGAGCTGTGTTTGATTTCTGTAGGCATAGGTCCAAAATCAGTATAGCTCTGTGTTGTTTTGATCTGAAAAAATGCAAAACATTTTTGAAATTGGTTGGTACTGCTAGGCTTATTTTACAAATATAAAAACTGCAGCAGGTCTTGTATAGCCTTGTGACCTTCAGTCACTTAAGCAGTATTGCCTGGTTTTCACTGGGAACTCATGGAAGCAGGAATCATGAGGTTTTTGAAGTGGTTGTGGGATTTGAGGTCTGAGTCATGATAGGCAGTTCTTGTGTTTTGTTTAATTTCTAAGGTATTTCCTATAACTGGGATCTTAAACCTGTAGCACTTGACTGCTGTTGCTGATTCTCTCATTGACTTTGGAAGATGGTCAATGTTTCTGCGCCTCAAAGTGGTATAAATTGATGTTAGCTTCACTGCAAGAATTAACTGATGTTTGGAGTTAGTAAAAGTGAAAAGAACCTTGACTATCATTTTTCCATCCATGTTTAATAGTAGTAAGTGTTCTTTTTAATGAAACAAAGGGTAATTTTCCTCCAAGTATACAACTTGAGACTTGTTAGACCATAAATTAATAGAGCAGAAGTACTTGTGATCTTTGGCTAACTGAGAATTGAAGACTGAATTTTTAAAAACAAACAGTGCCTGATAACTTTCTATTCCCTTCTTTCTAGGATTCATTGTTTCAACTCGAGGAAACTAGAATGGACAAATAAACAAACAAAATCCCTGAAATCTCAGGTAAAAAAATTGAAGAAAAAATTCTTCATAGAAGTAAGATAATTATTTGAAAATTAACTGTGTTAATTTCTGCTGCTGTTTTAGAAATAACTTTCATATTCTTCAATTTTCACCTCCTTTATTTCAACAGACATGGTAAAATGCGTTGGGATTTACATATGGATATTTTATTTGTCAGTCTAATTGTGCTTTGAAGGTTTCTGTCAGTACACTTTTCCAGTACCTTCCGAATCCTTACTTTAGAATTAAATGCATTTTCCCAGATATCTTGACTCCAAGTGTCTGTGTTGAAGTCTGCTGAAAGAAATGGGAATCTTTTCACTGACTGTCATGGATCAAACCTCCCAAAGATACTTTGGCCTAAATTTTGTATCTACTTAGACACAATGATATGAATAAATTTTCATTCTTTCTTAAAGAAGAATTGCTAACTATTAACTATATTAGCAACTACACTGGAAACAGAATTATAAGGAAGAACAGCTTAATAGTGTTTTGAGTTCAAGCCTCCATTTTGATGAGATATTTGATATGGCTGTTTTAAATTAATTCCAACTCATTGCAATTTTATTTAAATTTATTTCTTCTATTGAAATTTAACCAAGGAATTAAATTTTTGTTGTTTACTTGCTGAAATATATTGACTAATATTTATACATTCATGTACTGGTATAAAACACCCAATGAATACAGATTAAAGGAGCTGTCCTGTATTATTTCCTCTTTATGTACTCTCATTTAGATACCTTAAATAGTTACATGCTCTTATCCATGTGCCTGGTTGATTTTAATGATATAAAAGTGGCAGAGTGGCTGCAAATGAAATTCTTCAGTCAGGAAGTAATTTAATAATTATTTCTGTGAAAAACTGCAGAATTTTCCTGAAAAATGCCTCAAATTATTCCATCAGGATAAACACATTTTTGGAGAAAGATTGCTCTGAAATGGAGGTCTTAATCTCAAAATTAAGTCAGAAAAGCTATTGTATCAATACTGCACTCTGATGAACATATTTTGATTGTAAACCCATTGTTTCTTTTGCGCTTGCCAAAGAAATGAGGTTTTTCCAAATGATAAGCAAGGAAAAACAATTTGTTTCAGGGGTATGGGAGGGGCAAAACTATGTTTCCTCATCTATTTTTCCTTTCCTCTAGAAAAAACCAGTGAAGGGGTTTAGGGAAAAGAAAAGTCTCTTTAAGAAGTAAGCAGAGATGGTTGGGAGGGAGGGAGAAGAGATTGAGGGAAGCACAAAGTACTGCCATTGGAAAGGGCCAAGACAGCTGAATCAGGGTGATACAGACTTTTCATTATCAGAAACAATTGCACCAGCAAGAACAGCATGGGACTTCATTAAATGTTTTTGAACTCAGATTCCTGATAGGAGCACATTACATAACTTGTGCTTTGTGAGTGCTGGCAACTGGCAACCTACAGAAAGACACAGCCAGAAGCAATGTGCTCAGCTGCTTGCTTTAAAAGAAAAAAATCACCTATATCTGGGCCAAGCATTAAACAGACAAGCCTATCTTTACCCTTCCCCCTGCCCCCTTCATCAACAGAAGCCTGGTTTTCATCACAGATTAATAAACGAAACCTTCTATCATTTTACTGTGCTTCCCACAGCCTTTTGGTAGGAGTTAACAATGCTCCGAGTCAACATTGCCATAGTGCTCTCGAAGTGTCTTTGCATGTTTGCTCACTTGAAAGAGTTGTGGCAGTGGGATTAGAGAAGGGCTTTTAATCCGTCACTGTGTACAACCTCAGAAACTTTAGGATGGTTTTGATAGCGTTTGGTTTGACAAAAATCTGTTGGGGAACTGTCTTGCTTTTTGCCTTTTATAATAACAATAATTTTTTTAAGAAGAGCCCGTGTTATGTATTCAACTGTCTCCCGAAGTGATTATTTGTATCATTTGCTGTTAAGGAAATATGTCTAAGTGATGAGGAATTCTAATTAAGCAGGCTCAGCTGGAACAAATAGCTGGAGGATTTCACAATACTGTTCTGAAATTGTTGGCAGGCCCAGAAGCCAGGGAAATTCTTGAATTTTGGGGTTTTACCATGGTGGACATAGCCACTAAATCTTACTTATTTGTTTTCAAATCAATGGGTTGGTAGACCATGTGATTTCACAATTGCTGTCAGTGGTTGTTCCTCTTTCTTACTTTCTCTTCCATCTGCCCTAAAAAAGATGAAATTTTAGCCAAGCAAGCAGAACCTCTTCCACAGTTCTAAGAGAAGTGTTTACAGGACTAAATACCATAGAATTTCCTTGGGTTCGGATGGGTTATTTATGAGAAAAAATTTTGGTTATTTTCCTTGGAGGTAGAGGCAATTCTGCTGAGCCCTTGAGGGCAACCGCATTGTAGGTATTTACTGAATTTGTGAAAATTTAACAGTAAAATCACATATTAAATTCTGCTGTAATATATCCTTTTCCATGTAGTATGCTTGTCAAAAAACAAGTTAAAACTTTTCTGTGTTGTGTAACTCTAATTCCCTGTTTATACGGTAAACACTTCTCTGTTTTGCTTTCCAAGGGCTATCATTCCCTGCCTGCCTAATCTACTGTTGCTAACAAAAATGACAGTAACAAACCAGGGAGCAGCAGCCTTCTCTGGCCCTTTGCTTTCACTCTCTCGGGTGAACACATGTTTTTTTCCCTTTGCCTTTCCTCTCTTCTCCTTTACAGAGAAAGGAAACCATTTGTGTATTGCACTAAGGAAAAGTGATTGAAAAGTGGAAGCCCATACTTTTCTCTTCAGCAAGCGGAGATCTGTTTTCAGTCTGATGTTTGGTGAAAGGAAGCTTCAGAGCTGCAGGCCAGCTGCCAGGAATGTCTGATTTCCTTTCCACCCACTCCTATGATCCTCCCTTTTGGCAGTGATTACCGATGACCACAGCTGTCATGCTAGGTCATGGTAAGCTGTCAAGCAAGGTAGTACATGTGATATACGAGGCCCAGTCCTTGATCTGAAGAACAAGATCTTAAATTGAATCTGGTATCAGCCGGCATGTGAACATACCGCAGCAAGAAGCACTGGGCTGACGTCAACTTGTCGTTCTGGTTTCTTGAGGAGGTGGGCAAGCTGTAGGTGCTTTTCTAACTTTACAAGCTCATGATATCCTGAAGCATGAAGAGGGGTTGTAATTTAGTCAGAACAGATGATTGTCAGGAATGGGCAGGTCCTTCCAGGCAGCTGAAATGAGAAGTATCACTTTGTGTGGCTCTCACCCAATAAGTGTGTAATAATACAGGCTAACTCCGTAAACAGTGATCAGAACAACAGCACTCAGGTGGTTGTGCTGCTGCTGTGTGGGTGACTGACTGTGGTCATTATTGTGTGACTGAAAATCACCACCAAACTGCAGACTTCAGTTCAGAAAGTGATGGATACTTTTGTCAGGGACATAACTTCAATAAATAGGACTTGCCCTCTATGTAAGACGGTATTTTGTTAAGCTTCATGTGTTCAGTGCCATGTGCATAAATGCCTTCTGAAGAGGCAGTATTTTACTACATTTTATACTGTTATGCTGGCTTCAGAAAGCACTTTTTGCCATAGCATCTGTTCTTCTTCTAGTAGCATATTAAATAACGTGACTAAAATCCATTAGGTGTTTGCTCTGTAGGCCTTCCTACAGAGGGGGAGGCATTTGTGACGAAGTGTTTGTTTTTAAAACATAAAAGATTGCTTTCTGTTTCCCAGCGAAAAAAAGGTCAACACTAGAGGGACAGAAGGTCATAAACACTGTGATTGTCCATTGTTTTTGTGGGAGTTTATTGTTGCTTTAGGCTGGCACAGGCAAGGAACTTGTCTTCAAAATAGCCTCAGGGTATGTGGATGTAGGTATGCTGATTTCCTTTGGTTCTCATTTAAGATGACAGGGTCTGATACCTGTGGTCTTGCTCCAGTTGGAGGAGGATCACCTTGTGAGTTCCATGTGAACTTCATTCAGTATGATTTACTTCAGAACAGCAAATATAATTTCAGCCCTTTTGCTCTTTGTTCTCAAAAAACACCTATGGCCTTGTAACAAATTTTACATAAAATTAAATTTGACTTTATTAAGCTCTTACACGAGGTTGGTAGAAAATTCCAGGAACCCTCTGGACAAGAGCCAGTTTCTTTACTGATTTCTCCTGGCCAAACAAGGCAACTAATGACTACTTTCACAAGCCTGGGGAATCCACAGCTACAGTGAAGAGGGGTAAAAAAATGTAATAAATAAACAAGCCCATCCACAAACCCTTCCTCAGGAAACCAGCATGGGAAGCACAGACATTTAGAATGAGAATCCAGCATGTTCTGCCAAAGAGAGACTTTCCAAAACAGTTATAGAAATGGCTGTAGTTTCCTTGAACGTCCATTTGAATAACATTACAGCCTCAACAGTTTATATGTTAATCTAATTGTTTTCTTGCTGTCAGCTGTATTTATTGTCATTGTATAAAGTTGTTAACCTTAATAAGTAACCCTTGAGAGGGAATAACAGACTCCAACAAACACTGCTGTCTATGAACCCAGTTACCTTCCAACCTCTGTTCATTCAGGTACAGTCAGTTTGGAGGCTCTGATAAGCTCCTGTTTGGTCTCCCTGCAGGACACCACATTTGCTTCATTTGTTCAGAAAGCTTTTCATAGCTGCCCCATGTCTGGAGCACTCAGGAGTGAATATGCTTCCTCTCTTTGAATAATGGTTGAACTCCCAGTGGAAGAGGCGGTATTTGAATAACCGCATTGCCATGTAGCATATCTCATGATTTCAATCCTCAGAGTCCCTGAGCTATCTGAGCACATATTTATAATCAGCTTGGTGAATGCTCTCTCTGGCTATTTATCAGCTGTGAGCCTGTGTTTCCATTTTACAAGTGCAACTCTATAAGTTAAGAAAATGGTATGTCCTGTCATTAGCAGATTTTTTTTTTTTTTAATCTCCAAGAACAGAAAGTTCCCAGCATAGTGCAAGCCTTCTTTGTGTAATAAATACACATATACTTTCTCCTCTTTGGTCTTTGGGACATAGTTGCTGAGACACAAAAGGATTTCTGTGTCTGGCCGTTACTGCCATGTTAGAGGGTTTATCTCTAAATATATTTGCAACTGGCAGGATCTGTGTCCATACTGTCAAACCCTTCTACACTCAAAAACCCAAAATGGACTTTTGGAAGCAGTTGCTGGCCTATACTAGCTCACTTCTGAGTTGTGGTAGGAATTAGATGCAACCTGGCACACTCCCAAATCCTTGCTGACCCATACTACAACTGTGTCGGGGTGCTCCATCACTTTGATAGGAAAGATATTTGACATTGCTTAATCTACAAGGATGTATACAGTTCTTAGCCATAAACAGGCTCATCTGTACTGGTTATAGGGAAGATTCAACCCTCTTTAGTGGGACTTGGATGCTTAAATTTCAGTTCTGGTTGAAAGTTAGCAAGGCTATCTGTACTCGTCATGGCTTCTGAAAACCCAGAGACAAAATTTTGCAAAAAGTGTCTTTTTAAGCAGTATTTAAAGTACTTAAGTACTCAGAAGTAATACCATTTTGGCAAGACTGAATATCCTGGCATGGTGAAAACACCATCAGAAGTCACAAAATGGGCTTCCCTGATTCAACATCTTCCTGAAGGGCTGGTTTTGGTATTTCAGTTTGAGGTGACAGAGGTGGTTTGAACACAGAAATGAGCAGCTGCGGCTGCTTCCATTTAGGCGTGTGGATAGTGCTGGTGGTACAACAGTGAGCTGTGTGTCAGAGCTGCCACCCAAACGTTCAGAGCCGCATCTTTCACCTTAGATAAGAACAAGTGAGGTTTACCTGGAAGTACTCTGGGGCTTTCTGCTGAGTGAGGTATATATGGGTTTGAGATCCTAAAGGTGCTGTGGATGTAAGGTTCTGATTGCCTGTTTCCTTTAGAAATCTTTGGTCCTCTGTGCTATAGCTTAATTAAAATTAGTGTTTAAGAACAACAGAAACTGATGTGAAATGTGGATTGACTCAGAATTTTTAAGGACATGCTAAAAGATTAAAGACAGAAAACAAGTGCTAAAAGTGCATAAAATTCTACTTGATTGCTATCCAAACAGGAGTTCAACTGAAGTTAAATGGATGTAAATTTCTGTTCAGGCTTACTTCACCTGGTTCACATCCTATCCTACGTGGGACAGGACACAAACCAGATTTAAGAGAAAATCACTTAACACTTTGTGGAGAAAAGCATTCCTCTTGGGTGAAGGACTCAATTAGAAATGACTGGATTTCTCATGAAGGACTCATCAGCCATGAAGTTGTGGTTTTTTGTGAGTGCCCTCAAGAGACCAAGCAGATCTAATCTGTGAGGAACACTACTGACTCAGGCTGCTGCGGGAAGGTGTCGAAGGACAGCCAGGGAAATCTCTGACCTTCACTTTGCTGCTGACCGTCACTTGGGTTTTCCTGACTGAAAAAGAGGCAGTGGGTTTGGGATAGCTGGGGAGGAAACAGAGACCAGAACCATTGACCTCAATCTAAACACAATACAGAAAAAGACAATAAACTCCAGGAGGAAAAACACAGGAGCGATTTACCTAGGAGGAAGTGAGAATATTAAATTCTTTCAAGTAACTTCAGGAGGTGTAATAGAGGAAGTCTATTGAAAACACACAGAGAAGACATCTGTCTCTAGCCAGGGATTCCAGAGAAGTGATAGATATCTACTATACAACTAATGTTTTACAACTGCTTAAACCTCTGAATACTGTGGGATTACTGCAGAGAGTGAGAGACCTTTGTGCAGTCACTCTTCTTTTTAAAAAATATGGGAAGGCCAGATTTTAACAGTGGGCAAGTTGCAAACAGTAACTTACAGAATCCCCCTCTGAACAGAAATTCTTTGATTTTTTTCCATTACAGTGTTATATTACGTTGACTCTGGTTTCCATGTACCAGAAGCATGTATCATATCCTTATCATATGCTTGGGTTCTTAGACACAGAGATCAATTAAGATATGTCAATTCTTACACTTCAACTGCACCTGGCTGACTGACAGCACCTGACATGCGTGGAGAGAACAGAGCACCAGAATTTAAGTATCTTACAGGAATTGTGTCCTGTCAGATGATGAAGAGGAAACAATGGAAAGTATTCTCTTTCTCTCCAGTCTATTGAATGTGATATTTTTATAACTCTTAACCCAGACTAAATTTTCATGTGTTTTGAACACGAAAAAAATAGAATTTCTGTATTTTATAAGGTACACATTCATGAAGAAGGAAGCTAGAAAACCATCTTTAGAGTAGTTCCTTCTATGACAGAGAGAAAAAGAACCAATTTATTCCCCCCAACTCCACAAGCTAAACCATAACAACACAATTCTATAATTAAAGTGAAAATTAATTTTACTCCTTTGTCTTAGTTGATGCCATATTGCTAGAAAATTGTAATCCTTTTTGTTTGTGTGCCTAGGACATTGTGCTCATGCTCAGTGCTGTAAAAGAAAATTCAGTCAAAAATTTATTTTGCAATGTTGAAAATAGTTCTTATTTCAAGGAAAAGAATGAATTTCATCAAATCAACAGTTATGACTAAGTGGACCCAAGTACAAGACAAATTGAACAAAATGGTATAAGTGTTTTTGCCAATAGATTGGCATCGCTTAATTGGTAAACCACTTAATTTTCTTCCCAAAGTACCTTGAGAAAAAGTTTCCTCAGAATCTACCATGTAGCATATGGGTAAAGGAAAAACATGCCAACAACTTACTCTGTGTGTTGCTCATCATACCATACTTTGGCACATCTTTTCTTCATTCCCTATACTAATGTTATAAACGTCTGAACATGTGGAAATATATCTTACTATCATTGCAAGTTTTAATGCTCTGTTGGCTAACCAAGAGTGAAAGTGGAGTTTAACTTTTTGGTTTATTGCTTGTTTGCTGTATATCACTAAGGCTACATGATGTGTTTGGGCACCTAGTTCTCATTCCCATAATTGAAAGAATTCCTGAGTGCAGGAATACTTCTGGAAAAGCAACAGAATTAGATCAGTAGAGAAGATTTGATTTATGTGAACGATTGTCTTTCTTATATTGGATATCTTCAAGCTTCTTAATTTAGGAAGATCAGGGTATCAAACGCATAAGGATTTTGTAACAAGTGCTTTAGATTCAGGTGCACTGTGGATTTAATTTCACTAAGCAGTTTTCTGCCCTTCTAATATCCTTAGAGTTGAGTTAGTCTATTTTTAGGGTCTAGTAAGTGGTTAAACATAACTTTCTGAAAACGTGCAGATCACAAGTGATAGTATGACCAATTGGAAAGTCTTTGGAGGTTCTCTTCTTTAGAGAATATAAAGTTATTTTTCACCTCTGAGTTATCTTGACTCTTAAGTCTTCATTCAAATGAGCACCAGCTGGTAGGAATATTTCTGTAATTGCAGAGTGACATAATAAATGGGGCTGAGAAATTTCTAAAGCTGTTTCTGTTCCATTTCAGACAGGCACTCTGGCAGCATTTGCTGTACAAGGGCGTCTTCATCAGCTAATGGCTGACATAGCTGTAGCAGTGTGGCAGACCTGGGGTTGTATACTGAGGCTGGAGAACCTCTGGAAAAGTCATGCTTCAGCAGGCCATGCTCCCTACAGGAGGATCTGGAAGGATATGGGGAGAATGTTTTGTGGCGTGTCTGGCCTAAGAAACACACAAATCCATATACAAAAGGAAACTTTGTACAATGTCGGTTGGTATCTATTTCCAGTAAGAAATGAGGAAGAAGGGGTACATGCCAAGCCTCCTGACAGCCTTTTGTGTTTGCCTTTCATGCTGTGCAGGCAGAAATATATAACCTAAATATGCAGTTTGTATATTTTCAACATACCTACTCTGTATTTCAAATAGTGAATGAAGTACTGTGTTACAGGCAAATTCTGGAGAAAATAAAAACAAGACAAGCAAACCATAGAGGTAAACAAGGTGTAGAGGATTTCATATTATGGGGCTGAGAAGCTACTGCAGACACATAGCTGGAGCTGTGGGTTGGGTACTGTGTACATGACCAGCACTTCCAATGTTATTTTATTCTTCTTAAAACCACTGATGCTGCTGAACAAACGGTATGGAGTACATTCAGCTTTATTTTTGATTGTTGTAACTTTTTCCTTTAGATAATCTAAAATTAAACACTCTGTGGATTCAGTGACAAAAGCTCAAATAGCTGCATGTGTAAATGAAACCTCCTTGTAAACTGAGCATCCCACAGCCACAGAGCATCACTGGCACTTGCTGTGGGATGTTTGCTCTGCTGACAGACTGGAGCAGGACAGGGAGTACATGGGGACTTGTTGGAATACATCTCGAGAGCAATGGCTTATAAAGACTTGCAATAAATAATAAATGCCCAAGGTAATATTCTTTCTAATGAACATTTTAATGGTTTCTTTTCCCCAGTAGGGGACTTTCAGACTTCTTAATAGAGGCACAGAATGAGCCCTTTGTGCTGCGGCTGTCTCTCTCCATCACTTTTTGTTTTCTTCTCGCCTGTCCCTTATTGCTGGCTGCCACTGCTGCACTCTGCCTCCAGCTGTGAGGGCAAAGTTTACAGTGTCTTCAAAACCTGCTCTTTGTTTTCTTTGGTTGGGGTAAAGCTTGATGGGGGACAAAGCAAAGTGCCTCCCCTGCCCGCTGGAATGCTCTGGGCAGCATTCCTGTGACTCAGCCCTGCTCCCTGCACCAAGCATGGACAGGGAACAGAAGAACCCAGCCTGTGTGTGCAGTGAGACACCGTCACATGCTGCCCTGGTGACATGGTGAAATTAGCCCGATAAGGTTTTACACCCTCATCCGAGGCAAACCTCAGACATTTTCACACGGAAGCAATGTATCCCCAGTGCACCCATGCTCTCTGTGTAGCTCGTCTTTATCTTTAGATTCTTAGACGCAGGGTTCTTTCTTTTTTCCCCCACAATTTTCCTAAAATTTTTATAGGCACCCTACAGGATGGAAAACAACTTCATGTTCTGCCCTAGTGTTTTACCAAACGCCATAATAACAGCAAATATGAATATTAGTTTCCTATCAAAGTGTTCGGTGTTAAAATTCAGTCCTGCTGTGAGATTATGTCTAGGCACCTTTAAATAGTTAAGAAGTGTATTTTTAACTGGAGTTAGAATATTTCCTAAAGGAACCTACAGTCTGGGATGGAGTCCAGATGTACATTTGAGATGGCTAAAATGGAAAGTCCTGATTTTTTATTAGGCATGCCATTCAGAGTGCAAAATGAAGTGTGAGCAAAGAGAGTGTGTTGGCATGGCAACAGCAAGTAAAATTTAATGCAACAGGTTTTGATTCTGACCTGAAAAAGGAACTATTTGTCCTGAGAGACAGCTTGTAGCCCATAAAAATTTTAGAAGACAGTAACTTGTCTTTACTAAAGGCCAGCAACTGGAGAGCTGGATACCTCAGAGGTTTTAACCAACAAAAGAATCTAAATAGTCTAATGGTTGTTGTTCTGACATAGATGTGCAAAAAGGAACTGCTTCAATAATGTGTCTATTGCTCACATGATAACCACCTGCAGGCAACCTCTTAAGCATAGAGTCTCTCTGTTATTTTTAATAGCGTATATGGTATTAATAAAACTGTAAGACATAATGAGACTAAATACTTTCTAGAAAAATATACAAAGTGTCAATTACCACAATTAAAACTTTGGTTTTAGAAATTCCCATCTCTAAAATATATGATGAATCCACATTTATGTCCCCACTACGTGTTGCAGCTATTCAATCAAAAAGACTGAGAGAAGCAGCAAGTTTGGGAAAGCAAGCTGTTTTCTAGATTATTTTATTAAGGCTGGAACTAATGGCAGATATTAAACTACACAACTGATGCCAGGTATTTGATGCTGAAGGATGTGCTCATTTTCCTTTCAAGATTAGCCGCTCTGGATTCCTGAGAGCAGAGCTGGCTGCGCAAATCACATTCAAAACATTTGACTGTCTAATTCCATCTGCAGCACCTCATCTGTCTCCATGGGAAGAAGCAAATTTACAGGAGCAAAAAGAGGAATCAACTACTTTCCAGTGTTTTGATTTACAGGAAGAAGCCAGCTTCTCAAATCTTAAGAGTAACTTTGATTTTCCAGGATTTGCAGTCCACCCTCTGGACTAAAGCTGCTTGTAGAAGTTTGGCTAAGGGTAAGGGATAATCTTCCAAAATGAAGATATTCTAGATGTGACTCAGAGACTCACCTTGGAGAGGACTTGTGTCACCCTACTGGAAGGCAGCCAAGTGGAGAGTAGGCATCTGTGTGCCCTCTGTGACCTGAGGATCCTCATATTGTTTTCACCTCGTTGTTCGCAGGTGTCTTTATAGAGAAGAGGGCAAAGGCATTTGCGCGTACAAACCACATACGCACTGCAGGCAATAAAATCTTCCACTGCTCCTGTGAAGTGAAGCTCCTCTGGTCTTCTGACACACCATGCCATGCTCTCACCATCAACACATTTGAACAGCTCGAGGCAGAACCAAAGCACAGCAGCCTCCTTGTGGCACCGTGGCTTGTTGTTGGTCAAGTTTGTATGACTTTTTCATAGCATGAGTCCTTTCTATAGTGGACAAACATAATTATAAACCACACAAGACCTGAGTTTAGTGCATTTCTGACACTATGACTGCTGGCAGTGTTTGGAAGCTGCATCCCAGTTAGTATAGGCCTATCCTGACCTACATTAACAGTCCCTTTGTCTATGTATTTAATACTTTATTTCATTTTAAAGGGAAGATGCTTAGAATGCCCCAGTGTGGCTGAAAGCTTTCAGGAGAAGTATGCTTAAAGTACATGTTATTCTTTTCATATCCTATTGAGAGAAGAAACAACATAAGAGAGGCTGCAAGCAGTGAGTTTCAATGTCTTTTGATGCAGCATGGGTCATGACCTGAAGTCCTTTCTAACCCTCTTTTATGTGAGTCTTCCTCTTCTGGTCTTGGTGAATCTTTGGGATTTTCTCCTGTTGATGAGGGCTTTTATCCCAGAAGCATGCATATGTGAAATTTTGCTGTTTAATAACATTGACTAGATAATTTCCCATTGCCTTCTGAGATCAGTGGAAAGCCAGTCTCTTGGAAAGATTTTTGCAGTTCTGATATTTTTCTGAGAGGTATATTTTTTCTTGTTGCAAGTATTTGGAATACAGCAGGAACCAGTGGTGCCTACACTGGAATAAATTTCATCAGTTCCATGTACTGTAAATTGCTGACCACTTAAGATTCATCAGGTAGACGGTGCCCTTGGCTTCATCACAGTGGGATGCACCACAGGAATGCAGTGGCTTAACAATGTATGATAAAAATACTAAAAAGACAATATTTTTTCCTTCTATTTTAAGTATACCATGCAGCACTTCCTTTGGAGGAACAAAGAAGTAATTATCATCATACCACCATTTCCTCAGTGACTAGATTAACAACAGGTTATGGGGGTCCAGAGCTGGGGAATTTAGCCTTGTTACCATTTATAGGTTCTCTCTGCGTCCTATAATATGCTTTCCCATTAGCTAAAAGTACCATTTCAGGAAATTGCCTTAAGGCTTGGCTTGGTTTTGGGTGGGGGTGAGGGAAAAAAGCAGTTGCCTTGTTCCACTGTAGCTCTGGACAGTTAGTAAGAAGCAGGTATGCAATTTTTTAATTTGTCAGTTCTTTTCCATTTATTGTTCAGTAGGAAGTCATCTTCAAGAAGTTCGCACAGACCACTGCTTCTCAAACTTTTACAGGTAGTAATAGGTTAAAAAGAGTGAAGGGATAGTAAGATATGATCTGGTTACAATTTTCTAGCTTTCCTGTTAGAAAAAGACAGGAATATTAGCTGTATTAATATTGATTAATCATAGTTAAATGGAAAGATATTTGTCTCTAATACCCAGGACTAGTAATTGTACTGAGATTATTTTCCTTTTGTGCTGTCACTGCTCCTGGCAGGACAACTCCTGGTCTCTAATAAAGCAGCTGACAGTCCTGTAGGCCATGTCTAACTTGAATATTTTTTAAAGACCTCAGTGGTTTTGATTTGTGGTTTGCGATGTTTCTGTCTCCTGGTCCACATTTACTGAATTTTTAAATTCATACATGCTCAACAAAACAAACCCACAGGTGAATGTGTTTGGGCTCAATTCCAGTCTCAAGTACGTTTACTCTTTTTCCTTTTTTTTTTTTTTTCTTTTTATTTTTCTCCCCAGTTACTGCAAAATCATTAAGAATATGTTATAATTTTAAAGAAAATATTTTTAATTCTGAATGAATGAGATTTTTGGGTGATAGAAATCTAGCAATTGAAACTCAGGATAAATTTCAAGTAGAGAACCCCATAATTATCTAATTCCTTGCAGAGACATCATAAAGTAACACCAGAAGTGAAGGGCCAGCAAGGGCCTCATGTGCTATGTATGAAAGCCAATTTTTTTTTCACTTGAGCTCTTTAATATAAGTCTGGAATAACTCAATTTTAAATCAGATTACCCAAAATAAATTTTTCTCTAAACAACTTGTGAAATTCTATTTTCCAACTCTTTTACACATAATTTCACAAGTGAAGATGCTCTTCCAGCAATGTTTTGCAGAAAATCATCTGTGAACTGAAAACTTCGGTAATGTTTTTGAATAAATACAATAGAACCTGTAAATACTGATCTACAAATTGATTTATATTCTCATGTGACTCATTAAAACAATTAATTTGTATGTTTTTTCCCTCCTATTAATGCAGAAACTCCCCACACCTAGATATAGCATGACTATAGTATCTATTGTTCAGATTAATGAAGATTTTGTTTTAATTGTTACGTAAGGAGTTGAAACAAGAGCTGTTTATGTATATTGTGCATTTGTATTTTATTTTGTATAAAATCTAATAATTCAGCATCTTTATTTTCAAGGGTAGTTCTATCAGACTCTTACATCTGAATGCCTCCTGGTCTCCCACATGACTTGTCATCAGATAAAAAGTGGATCATCTATTTTAGTAGTAAATCTGATCAAGGATGTTGTGCCACTTCATTCTTAACTCAATTTTAATTTGACAGATGTGTATTTAGATAGCCTATATCATCTGACTGATGCACAAAACTTATTCCTTCAAAGAAACCATGTGTCTTCTACACCTTTTCCATCTCGTTTATGCACATGTACAGATAGGGCTGGCTATTGAAAAGATATTAATATGAAAATGATGACAATTTATTTTATAATCAGAACAGGGCATGACTGAAGCAAATCAAGTATGCTGCAAAGACTGTGTGCCAGACCTCCTTGTCAAGAGCAGGTGGCTGAAGAGTCAACAATATGACATAAGTGCTTTGAGTGTGATCCAAATGAGCATAACTGATTCCCTACCACATGGTATCCATACACTTTGTGGGGGCCTTTATTCCACGTCGAGGCATTGAGACATAAATCAGCATACGGGGATGTTTCTGCTATGCTGATCAATGAGATACATCATTCATATGAGATGCATGGTTCTATGCCTACTCAAGACCTCTTACAGATGCTGCCCCCATAATAGTGAGGATTTGAAAAATATGTTTTGCTGACAAGGAATTCAAAAGTCTTTTTGATTTTTGCATAAAATTAATTTGCATGATATTCCATGCCAATTGTTCATACTCAATGACAAAATCACCAAAATCACTCTAAAAAAAATAAAAATGTTCGAACATTCCTAAGCAAATACAACACAGAGGGACAGAGGGAATATTTAATAATCTGCTAAATTATGACAAAGTAAACTAACTTCCTGCTATGATGAGGTAATACTTCCACAGGTTCAGAGGAGAGACCTAGCCTCCAACTCCTGTATTAAGTTTTGGGACTCTTCTGAATGATTCTCTCATCAGAAAGCTGAGGAAACGAAGTCTTGTGAGTAAATGCAAAGATGAATTAAAAGAGAAACTAGATAATAATGACCTGATTATATTGTTTAATTGAAATATACTGAGGAGTTTCTACAGGGAGTTGTTCTCAATTAAATATTGTTAAATATTCTCATGAATTATCTGAATGAAGGAATAATATTCTATGCAGTAAATTTGCATATGACAGGAGATGGGGGTGGTTCTGAACATGTGGAAAGCAGAATTAGAATCCCAAATGATTTTGAAAAATTGGAGGGATCATCTGCAAAAAATGGGATTAAGTTCAGCAGGGACAAATGCAAAGTGTTAGGCAGAAATAATCTGCACAGATACAGGATGGGGTTACACAATAGATGGCAGTTCTCTGGAAAAGATCTGGGAATGTGAATCAAATTAAACATGAGTTGATGAATTATTAAAAAGCTGAGTGACCAGCTAGTATGTATATGAAAACCAGAATGCAGCCTGCAGAAGTAATCTTCTAGGAATTTATACTGGTAAGGACTTGCTTTGGAGAACTGCAGACAAAGAGAACTTGAAATTTTGAAGTTATTAAGCACTTGAAATAGAAGATGGAAGGGTCAGGGCAATAATTAAGATGCAAAAGAACCATAGTGTGGTAAAGAGGAAAGGAGTAATATGTCCTTTTTGTTCATGGCAGACATAATAAGAAAGAACAAGCTAAATTACACCAGGGGAGAGTCAGAATAGTTATTAGGAAAACCTTTCTAATCATAAATATAGCCAAGCCTGGAGAGGTGATGAAGTCACAATCATTGAGAACATAGGTGTGCAACTAGTGACACAAATATTGATTCTGCCTTGAGGAGAAACAAAATGACCTTTTAAAGTTCTTTCCAGCTCAACTTCCATAATTTTGTATCAAGGCAGAAATAAGTTTTGCACCTTTGCTTATCTCAAGTAGCACCTAGTTCCATGAAGACATTTAGTGAATCACAGGAAAAATTCCTAGTCAATGAGAGCAGTGCTTGTGTACAAGAACTCAATTTGGTGAAATTATTGCTTAGCATTCATGCTGTGTGAATTTTGTTAAACTTATATTGACTTGTACCAGGAAGTATTTTAAGATAATTATTTCAGGTTAGTATGAGTATAATAAAATTAATTGTAGCTTCTGAAGTGATTTGATCTACTCAGGGAATAAGGGTGAGTATTCAGGAAAGTTAGTTCTTACTCAATGGCCCATGGAAAGTTTTTCGAAAAGAAAGATGACTGAATCACGCCACCTTTATATATACACTCCTGCTGTTTCAACTGCAGCTCTCTAGCTCTTGGCTGGGAGAGATCCACAGGGAGCACTGTGTTCTGTGCACTGCGGTGCACTGTGTCCATGACCTGAACTTCAGCACTGCTCCCTGCAGAATGGGAGACACCAGTTGTGTAAAGCCAGCCCATGGACTTTTCGTCACTGGGGCTTTGTCTTTGGTTATTGCTTTTGTGCAATGCAAAAGGGGTGATCAAGGAATGAACTGCATCAATTTCATTCCTTTGTCTATCCAGAGCTCTCTCTCTTGATAGGGACTTGATGTTCTGAAGTGTTGCTTGAACACTGCTCTCAGTCTGTTGTTTGTTTAGGCTGGTGATTAAATGCTTAAAGGGTGTAGTGGTGGAGAAATATTTGCACTATCCAAAAAAAATACTGGTTTCTGAATATTTAGGGAAGCTTGTGAAATTCCTCATACCTTTCTGCTCCTTGAAGTCTGTGGTAACTCTTTTGTATGCTACTTCCTTCCAGCTTTATTCACCACATGGTACCAAATATCTGCAGCAGAGATTGGGAAACCTCTGTTTAGCAGGTCTGGTTTATGGTTATGCTATAAATAGAGGTGAAACGTGTAAGTCATTTCAAGAACATTTTCTTCACTGAGATCACAGGATCATTTAAAGCTGTCCAAACACTTAGGGTGAGTGTCCAGGTAGTCTGGATTTTTTTTTTTTTTTTTTTTTTTTTTAGGAAATTTGGAAGTGGGACTGCTTACTCACTTTAAGATGATTCATATCTTTATATCCTAGTTTGAAGTGGTTCACCACACTGTGGCCACAACTTCAAAAGTGTCAGATGATCATCAGACAACACTCCTGCCTGTAAGACTGATTGATTTTCCCAGCTTTCTAGAGTTTTCGTAACTTGCTAACCTCTGCCCCTAAACCCAAACAATTTGGGTTCAAGAACAAGCATTAGGAAACTGTTTATGAAATAGTGAATATACAAAATTCCCCAACAGAAAAAGCTCTTAAAACCAGAGTTCTGGGGACTCGAATGCGGAGATACTGCCCTTCTCATGGGTTCTTAAAGCACTTTTCCAGGCTCCTTTACAAAGGTTTTATCTTTTCCAGTTTTAAATCTTTTTGTCTAGACAGCAGTAAGTAATTGGCATACCTTTCTGTCAAGAATGGTATAGTTAAGTCTTTCAGATAAATATAGCTAGATATTTAAATACAAAAATAAATGTCTAAAGCTCTACTTATTAGTAGCATCTGTCTCGCACTTGATGTGTACTTCTCAGAAATATTCTAATACCTACAGAGGCTATATTTAAGCAACCTTGCTTCTGCTTTGGTGATCGCATGTCATGCGCTGCCTATATTGTTGATTTTGTTGCTAAGACCCACTGTGAGTTCTAGTTTCCAGTGTTTCAGGTTACATGGTTAAACCTGGCCTTCCAACTGTTTCACGCTATCCTGTGTGTCCCCATCTACTAAAGCTGATACTCTGGAGGCCCTCTCTTTCCACAGTGGTCCACATTGGTATGAAAAATTGAGTGGAAAGAGGAGTTAGGATTACAGATTTTTTTGTTTATGGTAGTTGTTAATTTTCCATTTTGGAAATGTCACTAAGAGGAAGACTTAGGAAGCACATATTGGGTGTATGTGGTCAGCAGATTGGCCTCTGTCACCTTCTGCCTTCCTGGAGTATTGCAGGCATTAGGGAAAAAAACCAAGAAAATATGAGGAACCTGGCAGACATCAAAACTAGGAAACCAAAGAGGACTAGAGAGAAATATTTTTACTTTAAAACTCTTTCCCATAAGCCTTTGTTTCGACATCTTTCATTAGGACAGATATGGAAAAATGTTATCTTTATGGACACTTACTCAGAAGATTATATTTAGGCTCACTTGTGATACTGGAAGAGAGCTCCCTGTACACCTGTGAGGTTTTAAGTAACTTACACTGTAAAGCATCAGTGACTTCCAGTGGGCCTTGGGGTATCCCGGTTAAGTTCTGTGCATGATGACATATCAGTCAGCATGATAGAGCTTCACTTCTGCAAGTAGAAATATAATGAACTGTGTTGTGGAAATTACTATTCCAAGCCAAAAAACTGTATGTTGCTCTATCAGACTCAAGTCCATTCCTCTGAGTCTCTCCAAATATTTTTTGTACATGGCTATGGTGGTTTGTGTTTCTTCAGTGCAATAACTCTAGAGTTTGTATAAATGTTTTAATGCATTGTAAATTTTTTTGGCAGCATGTTAATACTCCTTTGATTAGAACAGCCACTGTTGTTTGTTTTGATATTTAGAGCAAAGAAATGCAAACATCCTTACCATCAAGACTAGGTGGGGTAGCACTGAAGGTAGGTTGTTTTGAATCTCTGTACTGCCTGTATTCTAAGCTTGTGTGTGCCTGTTTTCCCCTGTGATCCAGCAGAAGCTGCGGTTTTTCAGGACGCAATAAAAACTATTTTCTGAACATTTCTTTTGAGGGCATAAAGGGTAGAGGAGAGAAAAAAAATCCAAGCTGAACAAATTCATAAACTGAGGCTGACTTTACCTTAGAAGAGTAGCTTGGATTTTCATACCCCCACACGGGTTCATTGATCTACATGCCAAAAAGAGCTGGTTGGTTTTGATTTACAGATTCTACATTGTTTAGGAGATTATAGTCTAATTCTCCTTCTGCTGTGACTAGTCAGGGCATGAACTGCAGTCATAATGATAGGCACTCTGTTTCTGGATTTTAGCATGCCAGGCAAGGAAGTCACTTCAAAGTAAAGCTGAAACACGTGAAGAAGAAGTTGTAGCGGGGGGCAGAGCACTAGGAGGAGGAAATTAGGTTGACCCTGGCTTATTAAAGCGTAGTATGCACTGATGAATTAGTGAATTTAGGCACTGCTGCAAAGGATAATACAGGATGAAAATGATGTCTGGCTTTTATGAATAGAGTTGGTGTGAAACAGCAAATGTAAGAAAAATGTAATTTGGAAAAGGGATCCATTTTAATGGGAAAATTCTTTGTTTTCAATGGTTGTTGGTACTATTCGCACTGGAGTTGTGCTCAGGGTCAGCTGTGAGATGAGAGCACAGGGAGGAGCTACACCGTACTTTTTGCTCTGCGTGTGTCTAATAAGGGTGCTTGTCTTCAGTGGCTCACAGCTCCCACAGGGGTGGGATAAAGGAACTTCCTGCTTACAGAGAGCATTGAGGGCAGGAGCTTAACTTCAGGACTTTGAAAAATCCTTGAAATTGCTTGGTAAAATGTAACTCCTGGATGTGTAAACCTCTTCTAGGCACTTTGAGGCATTTTGGTTTCATTTAGATTTTTTTTTTTTAAAATTTCTCCACTCCTCTTCTAAAGTCTGGCCTGAGATCTCAAAAGATGCTACAGTTTAGAATGCTGTATTTTCACAACATTTGGCTTTTTCTAAACACTTATCTTAGCATATTTCAATATGCTGTTATGGCACAAATGAAGTACAAGAAACCCTTGACTGGGACTCTGGATATGTCTTTGTAATAGACAACTTATTTGCTATATTTTGCCTCTTTGTAGCCAAACATGATTCTCTTTCCTTTGATACTTTAAAGTATTTCCTTACTTATTTCTGGAACTAATATTTGGGTTGTTGCTTGTCCAAGAGTGGTCTACTGTGTGCTCTAATGACAATGAGCAGATTAGGCTTGCTGGTACTTGCTTCTATCTCAAATAGATGAGTGTCATTGTGAGGGCTGAGTTTCTGACACAATATTTACAATTATAACCTCAAAAGTTGCTTTCTGTGCATTTGCTTGAATAGTCAATTAGGATTCTTTGTTCTGGTTTCAGTCAGTAACTTTGCTCATTAGGATGTTTTTATGTAACCACTTTTTGACTGAGACATCTGTGGAAAAGTGACAGGGAAAGGTTAACAAGTTAAACCAAAAATTAATTTTAAAAAATTTCAATTTGTGAGGCATTAAAACTGTCTTTGGTGTAAAATATTTTAAGTCTTGATTCACCAGTTCATCTTCATTCTGGAAACACTCCAGTTTCAGAATTACAGAGAGATTTTAATTTATGTGTGTTCCTCTGCCCTGCAGAATCAGCCCAGCATTATTTTGCTCACCTGGAGATCTACTTCCTCTAATAGATAGAGGCCAAGTTTGCTTTATAACTTGAATATTAACATGTTACCAGATTTATAAGAGGAAGCTTGATCTAATCTGAAAGCCTAAACGCTTCTAGCTGGATATGCTCACCTCCCAGCTGCACACATTTGTGGCAGTGAAGAGAATGCTATGAAGCAAAGATTTCCCAGATGTTGGCATTGTAGAGCCTCTTTCTACTCCCTCTCCTTCTCTCCCCTGCCCTTTATTTCTGGACTGAGGGGTCAGAGAGGTTCAATTTGGGTATTGAATTACAATGCTGGCACCATTTTGGAAAAGAAAATGACAGAAAACCTGAATCCTTTTTTTCTCGTGTATGGCACAGTGTAAAAGTATATGGATGCAAATGCAGAGCCAAATTAAATGGTATCCAAAGCATGGTAGCTTTAAAACGGTAGAGCTGTGGCAGACTGTTTAATCTTTTACCTGCTGTATGATATAATAACACTGATATATGTTTGAGCAGTCTTTTGGGATTTTACATATCAGAGAGACTGTGTATTTTGAAATTTAATCCTCATGAAATATTTGACATCCTGAATGGGATAATTGACACAGGGATGCTAATTAGGGAGTTGTAATTCAGAAGGTTCTGATCATGTACTTTATACTGACATATATATTGTCCCCCTGGTAACAGTGTTAATGGTGCTTAGACATGTGCATCAAGAAAAGAGAGCATACACCTGGGAGCTCTGGAAATCCATCTCCTATGTAATGCCATTTTATAATGCTCTAGAAGGACCAGATTTACACATTTTTCCATTTACTAAGCTGATCATATATAAAATATTCTGGCTTTGAAATAGTTTGACTCAGCTGTTGTTTTCATTCTTAAAAATCTTCAGTGAATAATATCTTCCTCTGAAACTGAGCTTGTCACCTAAACTGCTTTTCATTTCTTAGTGTTCACTTGAAATCTTGGGTAAATCTATTCTATTCAGCTGAACTGAGTCCTGTTTACCCTAGGCAGGAATTATTTCATCAATTCCTGAAATGCAAAACCTGTGGCAAGAGAGAAAAAGCAGTCTTGTGACTGCACCTCTGACCTAAAGGACAAGCTTTCTCCAAGTATGATTTCAATCAGGTAGTGAGAGCAAGAGCTGGATTAAGAAACAAAAAGATTGGCCTTAGGCAAGCAGGTGAGCTCAGTTTTTTCTTGTTTCCCCCTGGCTTTGTGATCGTACTACGCACATAATCAGGCTGTCTGCCTGCCCCAAACACAGCGTTCCTTTATGGCATTTCAACAAATCCAAGAGCTATTGAACTCAGCAGACTTTTCAAACTTTCTGCATGATCATATGGCTTAAGTCAGGAAATACTTTTAAAGCACTCATTTGCTATATGGTAAGTGAATACAGAGACTTGTTAGTTAATACTGCTTATGGTGCGGTGCTCCTCCACTTCAGAAAACAGAAAAGCAAAGAACAGGCTAAAATCCAGTCAAAATTGCTGGAGTCTGGCAAAATGTATTTACCAAATCTAAAACCACCTGGGGAATATTGATCTCAGTCTTGAAAAATGTGTAGAGGGATTTTTAACTTTTTTCAAAATTAAGCATTTTTTAGGTCTCCTGGTGTGCAGCTTATACAGAAGCTGGCTCTACATGCAGTACAGCATGTCCTCTGATGCTCATGTTTGGACGTTGCTTCAGCAATGAGTCAGAGTTCCAGCTATTGTTTCACTAGCATCAGTTCCTGCTGTGCTGGGGGTTTCCCCTCTCATCTCTTTCCCAAATTATCAGCCAGAGTGAAACCTCTCTGTTCATAAAATCCAAGGAGAGGCCCCAGATTGGGCTAGGGTGGCTACAATATACTATTCATGCAATTCTAGCATTGCATCTACCCTGCAGAAGAAATGCTGGTTATTTGTTTCCGTGCCTGACCTGGGAACCCAAGCACTTTGAGGCAGCAGAGAGAGCACAGTCATTACGATACAGCGTGGACGGCAGCCCTTTGTCAAAAACAGCGCTCGGGTGGGAGCACCTCCTGTCATCAGCATCCTGCAGCTCTGTGTGGCTTCTCTGCAGAACAGTTATGCTCTCATTTCAGGAGTTCACTTGGGGGAAAACACGTAAAAGATAGACTTAAAAATGTTAAGAATTACCAATGTACAAAAATCCTTGCAAAGCGTGGGAAAAACCTTCTGCTATTTAAAAAAGTACTGATATAGAGAGAAGATGGTGTATCTTGGAAACAAGAAACCAACCAGATTGTTCTACTGCAGCTGTAAATTCAGATTGGATGGGACTGGAAGGAGATGAGGGTATCAACTGCTTATGTCCTGTAGCACAAGGATATGGAGAATGGACAAAAAGAACATGTGATGTACAAACTAAGCCAATGTTGCAAGTGTGTCTGAGTCACCACAGCCACTGGGCTAGAACCTGTTATCATTTGGTCTAAAGCAAAGGTTTATAAAACAAGCCTTTCACAAAACTGGACTGTTCATGACAGATGTCATCTGTGCAACACAAATGCCACTGTGATAGTACTTGCTCTTGTGAACTTCTCTGATACACTTCGTCTCATCAAGGCTAATGAGAATAACCATTACATGTGTTCAGAAGTGTCCTTGACTTATGGCAATGCCCACATCTCATATGGCTTCAATCTTCCCTGCATGTGGATATTTCCAGAAGATTTTTTGAAGTTGTTTTAAAACTTTTCATTTATGTTTCTTGTGGAAATACAAAAGAAATCATGTATATGGTCTTTTCTCTTAATAATGGCACTTAAATCACATCTTTTTCATATGTCCTTAACCTTGCACCTCAGCAGCAGACTAAAAATTCAACTCATTCACTATTTAATGCTATCCTCAGAGATGGGCTAGGAGGTAGAATGAGAAGACGTCCTAGTCAGACTGGAAAGTTGCTTGGTATTTTGCTTCATTTTTGATGCTTCAGCATGAAACAGGCAGATTTTGATTTTACGTGCCTTTGCAAACATTGTTGGTAAATTCTGACAGTAATAAATATGATTATTCTTCTTGAGTCTTAAACTTTCCACAGGCTTTTTTGATTTTGTGCTGCTTACAGCCCTAGGACCCTCAATATAAGAGAGAACAATGGTTTATTAAAACAAGCTGCTATATAAAATGTGTGCTTACTCAGCTGGAAGCTACTTGGCCATTCCTGCTGCTGCTCTCAAGTTCCAGAGCTGCAGATGGAGTTGGGTTAATATAACATAACTTTCCCAAGAGCCTACAATAGGACTTGATATGTTTTCTGCTACATATCCTCATCTTCCAAATTAACCTGGAGACAAATTGGATCTATTTATTTGCTACTTCTCTGAGACAATATATTTGGCTCTCACAGTAGTGTCTGCTTTGTATTTTGAGTAAAGCTGGATCCCTAAGGAGCTGGTTAACTAAGACCAGAGAATACCCTATGTGCAAAAAAAAAAAATCAATGGCACCCTTGAGCATGCAACTTGACAGGGAAAAAATCAGCAGAAAAAACCTGAAAAATCCTGTGAGAGATGGCATGTGTGCCTGATCTTTGGTTCAGTGTCTTCTCCCTGTTCTCCAGGCGTGTGGCATTCAGTTATGAATACAGAATCAGAGAAAACCTGAAAAACAATAGCAGCAGTGTGAAAATCAACCCATGCACCCACACTCACTGAGTGGTTCCAGAAGATGTGGCAAATTCTAATGATGGAAAAGCTGATTCATACAATTCTCCCTACCCCAAAAATGTGACAAATAAAACCACTGTAGTATATTTAGAATCTGTCCACTGACTATACCAGGTGCTAACAGGCAATACCCTTGACCATACTTTTATCAGGAAAGCAAAATTGAATATTTGAGTATAAAACTTCATGAAGAACAACACAGTGTGACAACTACATCAGCCTTTAACAGGACTGACAACTCCCATTCTTCCTCTTCATTACTCTTTGAAGACAGACAGAAACAGTAGTAGATGCAAAACTTATTGACCTGCTAAATCTGTTCTGTTATTCAGGCTGTGATGGCAACAATTCCAGTTGTTACTGACCAGGCATCCACCTGGTGATGCCTGTGCACCAAGTGCTCTCTTGCCCTATAAAAGAAGAGAGAACACTGTGAAAATGAGGTTGGGATGCAGCCCCAAGCACCAAAGTCAAAGCTCATTCATGTTAAAAGTTGGATTCCTACTGCCTTCAATGGATATACTTTTTGGTTTGTTAAATAGTTGTCTGTATTTCTGATGACCCAGCTTTTTGGTAGGAGGGAAACTGCATTCACAGAGGGACATTGTGATTCAGAACCTTTAACAATGAAGTAGCACAGGAAGGTAACTTTTCTCAATGAATCCAGCTTGTATGAAACAGAATATATTGTTGGCATTACTCCTTGGGACAGGCCAAAGCCACTGCAAAGATGTACAAAACTTACAGATGAAAATACACACCTGCTGTAGACAGACCAGCTTGTTGTTGGGTCATTCAGCATTCCAAGCTAGTTTTTTCATTGAAGCTAAAAACATCAGTGAGTGAGTCCCCAGCTGCCCATGGCTGGCTGGGCGCTGCCGAGTGTGTTTGATGGCAGCTGCTGCAGGACTGACCAAGCAGTTCCTCCTCAGGAAGACCACAGCCTCCTCCCACCTGCTATTTACATCCCCACCCATTCAGCTCCAGGCTCAGGCAGGGGAAGGAAATGGTCTCACACTACATGTGCCTACGTGACACGGTACGATGTGTTAGAAATAAATCAAGTGGTTTGCTGAGGATGGGAGTTACCAAGGGCCTCTGATCAACTCTAACCAAAGCCGCACTGGGACTTCAACTGCATGTTCTCCATGGGTGAAGGGAGCAGGTGACAGGACCAAATCAAAGCAGCAGTCTCAATACAAAATTGGATTAAAGCAAATGGATTTGAGAGAAATAATTTAAAAATCAAAAACTGTAGGAAAAGGCTAGAGGTGACATTGTGTCCATGAAAATTTTAGGGTGCATTTGTTCTTCTCTGTGCATGAATATTGATCAATAGGCTGCATTTTTAACCAGCAGTGGTGATGGCGATGAGGTGATTGTCATTATATTCTGATTGCATTTCTTTAATGATATAAGTCCTTAGACTATTCCAGGTGTTGAAAGGTGTCAGTAACAGTAACATCAAGAAAGATGAAAACCAGTACCGTTGTATGTTTTTTGGTAATGTGGAGAGCAGATGGGACTTTCAACTTTTAAAAATAGTTTTGGAAGTCATATTAATAACAATTAAAAAACCACCCAAACACCCAAACAGGTGAAAACCTCAGTATTAAGGAGATAAAAATACAGCTATGGGTGATACGGTTTGGTCAGGATTACTGCAGGAAGTCAAAGAAGGCAGCTTCTCTTCCAACATCTAATAGGCTGCGAAAGAACAAGATGTGAAAGATAAGTGCAAAAACCACAAGTGACAAATTCCTTTGAGATAGTTGTTAGTCCTCCTTTTTTCCATTTCATTTGGAATAAAAGAGAGTCAAACAGTTTTTTCTGTTGAGTTTGCATTTGCTAACTGTTTACATTTCCCTGTTAATTACTTTCTATAGTTTAATGGAAAGAATATCTCAAATTCTTTGTTTTAAAAAGCTTTCATTTGCTGTACCAAAAAACTCATCAAGTTTATGCTCATTTCTGCTTTCAATCCAAAGGAGGATCTTTCAGAGATTTGAAGAAAAAAAGACCAAACACCAAAATAGATTTTAAAGTGCTGCTCATGCTGATAAAACATCAATAGGAAATGAAAGTTTAACAGTTCAGCTAGGGAATATTTCTTCAGCTTCTAGGGCAAGACAGAATTGCTCAGGAAGCGTGGCATTTTGCCAGAGCAGGGAGCCTCCAGGAACTGAAAGATAACAGTACTGGTGACCCTTTGCTGCCTTAGACAAGCTGGAGAGAAGGAGGCAGGCACTGGTGTGTGCACTGCTACGTGAAAAAAGAAACAAGAGTACATGAAAACTGCGAAATCAGCATTAGGCTGGGAATGTGCATCTTTGCTGGTGGGAATGTAACATTTCCAGGGCTAATTTCTTTTCCATAATGTTGTTTTATAGGCTACATCTGCAATGAGACATTATTTTTTCTCTAGAATTCTACCTATATTTGTTCACTTCCCCGTGAAATGTGGTGCTATGTTATCACAGAAAGTAAGTATTGCAGTTGACGGGATTTGTCCTTTAAAATTCCTTAAGGAGTTTAAAGGTGTGTTCTGGGGAGTTTGTTTTCCGCTTTCCACTGTAACAAATGAAGAACATAGACTAAGAAAGAATCACAAAAGGGAGTCGTAGCATTTTGGTGACCCAGAGAGGGTTACTTCTTCCTGATTGGATCTTCTCTGTAAAGAGATCTAAACTGAGTGGTAGGGACCAAGTGTGTAGTGATTGCACTGACTAATTATTGGATACTTGATTTCTGTACTGGCTGAGTTGAAGGGAAGGCACCAGGGCTGTCCCTGCCAGCACTACACACGGGCCATGGGCTCCATGCAGCCTGTGAAGCCATGGGTTGGCTTGCTGGGCAGCCCAGAATCATCTTGGTATCATTTTGCTGCTTTCCTCTACTTTTGCCTCTGGATTGCTGGGCTAGCAAAAGACAAAAAAAAAACAAAAAGAAAACAAAAAAAAAAAAAAGTCAGATTTAGCTAAGAAGAATGGGAAGTTAAAGCTGTTCACATGGTGTTATTGCAGATAGGTTCACAGGGCATGTGAGGATGGGAATATTTCAGTTGGAGTAAGAAAAGAAGAGCCAAATGTTCAATGGAGAACACATGCTTGTTTAACTTGCACTGTGCTGACACACAGTGGAGGGCTCCACAGTATCCTTTCTAAAATTCACTTCACTCCAGTCCTCAGTAAGAAAAGCAAGTACAGATTTTGAGTACAGAGGAGGCACTCAGCAACCCTAGAAGGAGCAGCAGCTGTTGAACCAGCTACAGAGAGGGCTAACCAGAAAACACTGAATGCTGAGATCAAACAAATGAGAATGAATCAAAGAAGCAGCAGGAGACAAACAAGGGGATGTAGCCTAATGTGCTGCCTTGAACTCAGTTGTCTCTTAATCTGTAGTGACCTGGGTTTTGTCCTAGAATAGGAAGTTTTCCCAAAATATTATTAGGCCTGGATGGATATTTGATTCCACTTTCTCATTTTTTACTGAGGTATGTTTATTTGTATTACTGAGAGAACTTGTTTTCAACACAATTTTACCTCTTGAAAGTTATAACTATCCATATTGCTAAATAATTTGATTTTCAGCAGGGAAGGGGCAAATCCACTACAAGAAATGGTTAAGCACTTCTTGTCTGTATTTCCTGGATAAGAATTCCAGAGGATGGCCTCTTTTGAAACTCTTTTCACCTGCTTGGGCATGATGCTGCTAGCTTAAATGTATTTCTGTCTGTTTTGAAACAAGCCACGTGAGAGGATACTCCTAATGCTCTTGGCCAAATTGATAGTGCTACCTCCTGCCCTGGGAGTCATGAGCATTTGTTGTGCTCCTCAGAGATATGTATTTGCAATTAGTCATCCATACGAAGGGGCTGTTTAAGACAAGCCTTTCCCCCAAAGCAGTTAATTCTTCAAAATGAAAATAATCAGATAATGAGTTCATTTCCGATTTCACATTTAATGCCAAACATTTTTTGGGTAAACAAGATACGCTGGCAGAGTTCTGCTCTCATTGTATGTTTTTTATTAAGTGGGAAACAGACAGTTGATTCTTATCCTCTCTATCAGCTCAAATAAATTACACATATTTTCGAATGAGAGACTTGTGCAAACTGGCTGGCTGGTTTCAATGGGGGAGCCCATCAGCCAGTCTGTGTAAACTGCACCCAGGCCCTGCTAGCAAGAAATGAAAACCTATTAAGACCCAGCTTGGGAATCTCCCACTCAGTGGAAATTTTTACCACAGTAACTCATATTCCTGCATATTCCTGTATGAAAAGAAGTAAGGCAGCAGGGAGTCTATCTGTGGCAACTTTGCCAAATCAGAGAGGCGCAGTGTTGGAGCTGCTGTGCCGTTCCTGCTGACAGCCCCTTGGGAGTGCAAGGGAGCCCTGCCCAGCGCGGGTGCTCCCACTCGGCTCCAGACAGCTCCTGAGCTGCTGGAAGCACCTGCTCTTCGCAGTGCTCGGCTGGGGCTGTGTTTTAAAGAGCTTGCAGAGAGAGGCGAGAATATAGCAAAGCATGAGCCAACAAAAGTGTTAAATACTGCTCTGTCCCCCTGGAGCTCATCTTTGGTCAGTGGGCTTGCTGTGAGGTTACAGACCTGCCGAGGAGAGAACAGAGTCTGGCCTGGAGTCTGGGGCCCCAGAATTGTTCAAAATTAATATTTCTTTCCAGACAGCAAAAGCTGAAAAGAGAGAAGTTGAAAAGATCTATTTGAAAGTGGTAGTTATGACTTACCCTATGTCAAAAGCATTTAAAGAAGATTGCTCTTAAGGTGTCCCGAATTTTAGCAAGAGGTCAAAAGATTCACAGTAATTTCTAATTTTGAACATTGGAGATTAAAATTCAGATTGATTTCTAATGCCTATTGTACAAACAATATTCTTCCTATCTGTGCACAATGAGCTTCAACATGCCATGAAGAGACCAACCATTCATAAACAAATCAAAACTGTTCTCCCTGTTGATCCTTTATATCAGCTTAGTGCTTGGGTTGATGGTGTATTTCCTGTCCTAACAGAAAAAAGGTAAAAGCAATCTCTCTGCTAAAGAGCTCACAGTCTGAACATGCAAAAGGAGTCAGGAGATGAAGAGAGACAAGAGGCAGGAGTACCAAGAGAGCACTATGGATCAGCCTAGCCCAAGCCAATAGTTCAGGTTTCAAGTGGGTATTGCAGAAAATGAGTATTTCAAGGTAAGGTTTGAAAGAGGGCAGTGAGTTTATTTGTATAGATGTTTTTCTACTTTTTAAAAATAGTGAGAAACAGGGTCAGAGAAAACAGTTTGTCTGAATCCAGATGGCATTTTTAGGAAGGCGTAATTGGCCCCAGAAGTCTCAGTTTCAGTTGTTGGACAGAAAAAAAGATCAGTAGAGGTTATTGAGATGATTGTTTTTTCTGATCTACAAAATAACATCCATGACAACGGAGGGTTTATCAGAGCTATATAGGTGCAGCTGGAGGAAGACTTTGGCTCTGGTTTGCAAACTCTAGACAAATCCCAGCTTTGACAACTTTGCTGTACAGCTTCTGAAGACCTATTGAACAGCAGTAACCTGAGATTTTGCTGGAGTATTGAACAGAGGGAGTCTGGTGTTCACAAAATAAAGCCAATGAACATTGCGATTTCTGAGAAAAGCAATATTTGCAGCGTGGGCTCCAGACAGGAGAAGCTGGTGCATTGGTAACATGTGACTGGAGGCAGTCTCAGCAGCACAGCTCCCGCTGTCAAGAGAATAAAGGAGTATCTTGAGAGAGCCACTCCTTTCCAATCCTCTCCTTAGAGGGGGAAAAGTGCAAACATTTTTCTTTCTGCTGTCATTTTGAGAATGAAGCCAGCATTTGGACTTTTTTAACCCAGTGTTTAGCTTTCAGATGACAGAAATACAACAGTTCACAAGAACTCAGCCCTCATACATGCTAGTTAACACTTTAACGGCTGAGTGAAATGCTAGGAAATTCTAAGCTGCTTAAATAAGAATTTGGCAAATTACCACCACTAGCCTAACCCCCTGCCCAAATCTGAATAGATAAATATATGTATCTCTTCTCTTTCTTTTTTAAGGACATTCTCAGATTATTTGTTTTTCTCTTTCAGTAAAAGCCTGATTTGGGAAGCTGTTGTCTGGAGGCTGTATTTGCATAAGGCCAGTAGCATCAACCTGCATTGTCCAGTGTTAAGGAAAAAAAAACCTTTACAGAAAAAGGAGGCAACTTGCCCTGTTGTGACTCATTAGGAACTGTGTGCTGAAGGAAGGAGTCATTCTTGAAGAAAAAGTTGCTGGCATGTGTCTACTGCAGGGGAGAAGCAGTGTTGTACTGTGGGTATGGTTTCACTCGGAAATTTGGTATGTGCTCTGTGTTTCTGCTCTCAGGACACTGTTGTCCCTGGTAGATTGGTAGTGGCAGTGGTTTGTTGCAATGTTTCAGGGTTGCTTTAACCATGTCAAGCCCTACACCTGGTATTTGGGTTTAAAGTTTGAATTTGCTTAAATGCCTACAACTTTTCCATACAAATGATGATTAGGCTCTGGGCCAGGTATATCCTCAATCCAAAGGCGTCTTCTGTGAATTCCTCTGAAGTTTCTGGTTCACGACTGTTTTCTCAGGAATTGTTTTGTATTCTGTTGGTCTCCGTCTACAGGAACTGTAGTATTATGTGGCTTTTCAAGGAAAAAGAGCCTATGGTGAAGGAGCACTCAGAAAAAGGCCCAGCTCCTCTGCAGGGTTCCTTGAAGAACTCCACTGCAAGAAAACAAAAATGTTATACCTGAGTGGAGTGATATTTTCCTAACGGGTCTTAATGCTTTACCATCTGGTTTGTCAGCCTGTTTCAGCTGTGAAGGGATGTTTGGCATGAGCACCCCATTTCATCACATGGGAGGGTTACCACACGGTGTAACAACACATGCAATAACCTTTCGTTGACTTCTATGCCCTGTCACTCTAGAGTATATATATGTATGAATTATGAGCATGAATAGCCGATTTAGACAAGTCCCTTGCCCTCTCCAAGGTCTGCTGCAGAGAAAATGCCTCCCTGCTCAGACTCAACCCCGAGAGGGCCCCCACCTCCAGCAGAAATGTCCCGGGACCCGTGCGGCGACCTCCAACTGAAATGTGTAGCATTGGTTTGTCCTTCAAGTGTGAAGCAAGTAAGGACTCTACCACAGTTTTTGAACACATTTCCAAGTATGGCAGGGTTCAGTGGCAGGCACATAATAGGGCTTTTGGCATGTATTATACTGTGCTCAACAACTCCACTCTCTGATCCAAACATGCCCACCAAAAATAACTTCAGTGAACAGCTTTTATTTTAATTATTCCAGTGTGGGACTCATGAAGTTTTGCCAAAAATGTGGCTTGTAAAGCTTTTTGTATCTAAGCACAGAAACCCCTAGTGTGTAGTTAATCCCCCACTGGGATTTTCCTGATCCAGTCACAGGTCTATTCTGCAACCTCATCTTTCTTTACCTATCACTTGCTCTCTCTGTTCACCCCACCATCCCCTTGAATTCTTGCCCTTTCTTGGCTTCTGTGACTGTTCTTTCCCAGCTGTCCCCTCTGAATTTCTCTTTTCTCATTCAGCTCCACATGTAGTGGTTGATGGTGTTTTTTGGGGGTTCCACAGGATTTTCTGCAGGGTTTTCAGTGAGATCAGTATGTGGGCTCTTCTCTCCCACCTTTATTCTCTCTGTCCAAGCTACTACATGGCATAAGAACCAAAAACCTGCACTTTTGCCAAGGTCTTACAAATCTGCCTTTTCCTATATGATCTGTTTCATTTCATCACTGAGGCTGTTTTCTTCCAGTCTCCTTCCCTTCTTCCCCATGTCATAAATCATAAAGGAAACATGAAAAAAAAAGGAATATTTCCGTGGTGTGGTAGGATGAGCTACTGGGTTGTGCAGAACACTTCCAGGCCCTCAGAGGCCTGACTATGGTAGTTACTCTCTCATCTCTGTGTTGGATTATTTATTTAACCTTTCCTTCATCAAACCCTAATTTGCTTTGTGGGGAAATGCATGCAATTTAGGATATTAGTATTTAAAGGCTATTAAATAATTTATTTGCTGTTATATTGCAAATAACCTCAGATAGTTAATATAAGTGTCCCTCTAAGAATATTAAATGTGAAAGAGAAAAACAAAAAAGTTTTGATATGATGTTCAGCTTAGATTAGGTTCACTTCCTAAGCATGCCAAAAGAGAAGGAAAAGGAGGAATTTCTAGAGCAGAGTAACCTATAGCATGATAATTTTCAGTACAGGTGGCTATAATACAGATTCAGATGCCTAGAGGGAGCTGAGCCCAGTTCTCCTGCAGTCTGAGGGAGTTCTCTGGTTGTAACTCGATTGCTTAAAGCAAGTCTGGCAGCAGCAACACCCACTTCTTTACTGTTTTGGTGGAGGAAGTCTGGATAGCAGTGGAGGAGGACGGTAATCCCTGCAATGAGATAGGTGACCAAATTCCAGAGAGGCTTAAGCTAATTCTGATACCTTCTGCATTTCCTAAAGGCACACTTGGGCAGCTCCTGCTCAGTCTTCTGTTTGGGATCCAAACCTCTGGATCCCAGCATGCAAACACACTCCTGGAAATCAGGAGCTGCGGTTTGCGGTGATGTAGGGCCTAAACATTGGTTGTGTCCAGAACAAAATATTTATCTGTATTTATGCAAATGCTTAGCTTTACAGGGTCTGTGCTTGGTTACCTTGCTAAGTGCTGCTAAAAATAACAATATGGACATTGTGGCATTTATGTGCAACATTCATATAACATCTGTTACAACATCTATAACACCGTGCTGGAATTTATGGAGCAAAACCATGGGGAATGTCTTTGCACCAGCTAAGGAGAGACAAGACATATACTTTTGAAAGAACTCCTTTGCATTCAAGATACTTTCAGACAACTTCTTGCTAGCACACTGCTCTGTGTTTGACTCAGCCTGAAACTCAGTATATAATACTGGCATTTTCATTTTGTCTCACATTTGGACTGTTCTCTGGTTCTGCTACTGTAAGTTTCTGTGGGGAATATAAAATGGGGGATTTTCAAAGGTCTGGAGGTCCTTCAGTGTCAAATTACTTTTGGAATTCTACTTTAGCATTTCCATAGGGCCCCCAAGTATTCTTGGCAGTTTACAATAGTCCTTGTCCCAAAGCATTTAAAATACATTTCAGATGTGCAGTGAATAATAAATCTAGAAAAAGGGAGAAAAAAGGTATGAAATAATCCAGGATATAGTTAGAGGATCAGTGATTATATGGGTATATTATTTTATTTTTAAGGCTTGGATGGAAGAACACTTTACTTTTAATTATTTTTTATTGACTTACATCGTGACAGTGTAAGGAATAATTCTAGAAATCAGATTTGAATTAGGGGGTTTCATATGACCTCTGACTGCTTTTGAAAGAAAGAGTTGCAAACACTAGACTTCATTATCCTGTAGAAAGACTAGAAACAAAGTGGTTTATTCATTTTCTTCTCATCAGCTACTCTTTTCCAAACATACTGGTGCATTTGCCCATCTGTGACTAAAAATATAGAGAACTGAGAAACTTTTGCCTTATGGTTAGCGTAAAGAAAACAGAACAAAAAGTTCTGCTTTAATATAAGAAGAGGGATGCTGCAACATTTGAGTAAGTATCAGCCAGAAGCTGTTTTAAAAAAATCTCCAAGAAACAAAAATGTACAAAAAAACCCTGAAATAATGGAAAAATGTCTACTTAAAAAATTTAAAACTTTAAAAAAACAACAACATTAGATTGTGTAGATTTGGTGCCTACTCACTGAAACATCACCAAATCTCCCCTGTTTTGCTTGGGCCTCACTCAAACATAACTGGCCTCAAGCTAGTAAGCAAGCCAGCAAATGTCCTGGCTTGTAAAGAAATCTGATCCAGCCCTGTAAACCGAACCCAGCCTAAGAGCAGTGGTGAGGGGAACATATGGAAAATTAATGACAGATAATAGAATGGTGGGACAGCCTTAAATAAAAGATTGTTATTGGGTTTATGCAACAATGCCAGCTAATGGTTTTTTGAGTTAAGAAAGTTACAGAGTTATCTGAGCGATGTTTTTGATTTTACCAGCACTTAAGCTCTAGAAAGGGCTGCTGTGTTTCTCTTGTCCCATTGCACATTCTTAATTGCTACCTGTAGCTGCTGGTTCAGCTGCAGCAGCACTTTGGGAAGTGCAGAGATCCTGGTCCCACCTGTTTAAATAAATAGGAGCCTCAGGAAGAAGAGTGCACTGGAATTTCCTTGGGCTCAGACTGGGCATAACAGCAAAAGCCAGGCTGAGAGCTACAAGCCTGCCCAAGCACTGGGAGGAGGAGCTAAGGGTGCTGTGTGTGTTTTCTTTTTCCTCTGCAGACCTCCAGGCATTTTGCAGAGATAAGCTGCTTTGTGATATGATGCCACAGATGGGGAAACCATCCCAGGGAGCTCATAATTTCACAGCCCCTCTCTGTTGAAGGAGCTGGAAATGGAAAACGAATGAAGGGCTAGAATAATTTTGGTGAAAGTGTATGTATTTCTGGAATACACAAGTCACATATTTATTTGGCTGATGGCCTGGGATGCTCATTTAGGGTAGACTTTGAAATGTGGCACCCTACAGTACCTATTTTGTACCAAGAGAAAAGTGATCCCTTTCTCCCTATTCCTCCACTTCTCTTTTATTAAGGACCAGCTAAAATCCTAACATTCTTCCTGCCTAGACCCTAAAATGTCTCTCACTCCTCCCATGGCTGCATCCATCCTGCTGCATGAGCAAATGCTGAGGTTGATTTGTCCTCTTAGACACCCTTTAGGGCCAAAAGTTGTGCAACTCCCCTGTTCATTTGGATGTTTAGAAAAAACTCTTGTGCCATTCAATATACTTATTTGTTCTTCCTGAACCTGTTGCCTCTGGGCCAACACAGTGGCTCAAGATCTTTCCCAGAAAAACGTTGGGGAGGCTCTGGAGAGGACCAGGCTCACCTCAGATTCCTAAAAAAACATGTGTCTCTGATTTCAGCTCTAAGCTTCTCTTCCTGCTCAACTGAGAGAAGAAATGGATTTTCCAATAAAATCTGTTCAGGTGACTCTCTGCATCTTTATTAGAGTTTAAAGAAATGTACTGAGATCAGGGTGTCAATAAACTAGTGAATTCAGTAGCTTACATTAAACAGATGATCATATTAGATCATCATAAGGACTCTTACTAGGCATAAAAGTTGATGTCTGTAAAACTAAAAAAAAAAAAAAAAGCTGACTTGTATAGGACAAAATGAATATGTAACACACAAATACATAAATACATGTTATATATACACATACACAGTGGTAACTGTAATACCTGTAGAGCAGCAGAAAGCCTTAATTATGTGTGTGGGGCGATTTTGCAGACAAGTTTTTTTTTTCCCTGAGAAGTAACTTTTAAGCCACTTCACATGGCTCAAAGACTGGGAATTGGTATCAGTGGGAAAGGGAAGAAATGAGAAATGTTTAGAAATACCAATGTTTCCAAACATAAATATTTCTATTTCTGGTTTGATTAACCTGTTTTAATCCTTTTGGGTTCCTGTGGAGGAGTGAAACAGCCTAAAGGTAAGACTTATGATGTAAAAGAGTGTTTGCTGTGACCTTGCCAAACCTATGAACTGACCAAGAGAGGTGATGGCTCCAGAGTGCACAGTGCATATTTTGCTTTTCTAATCTCTGGAAGATTCAATACCTCTGAAATATAGCAAGAAAATTTCCTGCAGGGCAGTGGAGATGTCCTACTGACAAGAGGGAGCTGTATTCTTTTCTCATCACCTCATAAACAGTGGGGTTCTGACCGAGGATGTTAGGTAATGCTTGCCACATACAGGACACAAAGGGGGTATTACTTTCATTGTGTAACCCTTTGAGATCTGAGGCAGTATTGTTTAACAAAGCATATTGTTTTTCCCTCTTGCTTTTACCAAGCTTTGATGCTGATTTTAGAACTTGACAGCTGTGTTTAGACTTGTCTTACAGTTCTCATACAGAGTGGGGGAAATAGAGATGTTTGGGGCAGCAGGCAACACAAACTGTGTAGAGGGAGTAGAGTCAAGATATGCCTTGGGAAACTGTGGGATTGGTCCACAATGATGAACTTCTAGCCACCCTCCCTTTGGGAGACTCCTTCGAGATGAATGGGTGCTGCTCCCTTCTGCCCCACCCCGAGCTGAGTGCCTCAGGGAGGGCCCCATGGCCACGTACCACCATTGCTGGAAGGAGGGAGCTCTAGCTAGGCACTACACTTCAGAAGGGGTTCTGCCTTTGCTTGGGATTGTCATCCAGAACATTTTAAAAGACCCCTAGGACTGCTTGATTTTCCCTGTAGTGCTCTTAAGTTTTGCAGTTTTAGGTATGAGTATTTTGTGATGCAAAATAGTCAGAATTAAAGAATACCTATAGGAATGGTCTCTGGAGAAAAAAAAAAAAGTCATAATTTCTTACAGGTATTATAATAAATGAAGGGAAAATAAACTTGTCATTGCTTTCAAATCCCTAACATCAGTTCTTGTGGAATTGTGTAAGTTCATCCTTTATGGCATGAAGAAAGGTGTAAAGAATTAATATTTACTCAGTAGCTGAGTTTATAGGCCCATCTTTGAATAACTATGGATATCTTGTTCAATATCTGAAAACTGTGATATTCTGCCATCTCTGCAGGTGCCAGAGGAGGATGTCTTGAATAAGTCAGTGGGACTGCACACAGGAAACCAGGGACTGAGCTGAAACATAAAAAGAGAAGGAGTCGAAGGACATTCAAAACTAATAAAATAGAAGTTTGGCGCAACCCTATTCAAGGTCTGAATAGCTCTTCTCTCCTCTCTTATCACCTCTCCTCTCTAATGTAGAAGAAGACCCAAGAATCTTAATTCTTCTCAAATTCCATAAGATACCATGCAAACAAGGGCCCTTAATGGATTGTGTGTCACAATATTGTTTGGTTTTCTTTTGAGAGAATGTGTTTCTATGTGTTTGCTTAAGTCATAGCACTGAGGAGAGGCCTCCTGAGTTTCAGTAAGATTGTGTCTAAAGGAAGAGGCAAACCCCCAGGTACCTTCAGGTGTTTCTTTCCATGACATTTATGTACATCCTTGTTTCCAAGACAGAGTGACTCCTATGAGCACAGAGCCCAGGGCAGCTTCTACAGCTTCTCTGTAGAAACACCACCTCTCCAGACCATGAGCTTGTCTATTCTGTAAAAATACTTTTCCCACTCTGATATGGGATGTCTTTGACTTTGTTTTCTCACCTTCTCTCCAGAATTTATTTGCCTTTATCAGCTGAGGGATGTGGCAAGATAAGCAATCCTTGCCATCCATTGCACACATTTACACACACTTTGAATTAATTTTTAATTGGATATCAGAATCAAGGATAATTTAATGGCTACAACTTTTAGCTGTTTCACAACCTATCAGTTTAGCAGGAATGTAAAATCAGTGTACTTCTAAGCCAAATATTGCTTGTTACAGGTCAGTATAATTTGTATCTGTAAATGAAAATTAGCAGTTCAGGAGTTTATCTGGACACTGAGCACAACCTGCATTTATTTTCATAGAGCAAAATGTGCTATAGGATTGTCACTTCTAACATAAGATCCTAAACCATATCCATATAACTCAGCCTCCAAGTTTTGGTCATTTTAGAGAGAAAAAATCTAAAAATTCTTAAACTATTTTTTGTCACTTTAGAAGCAGACCTGAATTTCATCGCTTGCACTGTTCTTCATTTTCAAACCACTTTGGTAGAAATGTCTGGAATGTGGAGTATTGTATTTAAAAATGAAACAAAACAATTCCTAATAGCCACTCTATCATTTAGCTAAACAAAATCCCGTGCCCACACCATTCTGGAAGCAGAGTAGTGAAGATGGAGAAGTAGTGTGGGAAAAAAAAAGAATTAGGAGTAAAACTGTGTATACAGTGGCCAGAATTAATCACTCTGAGGTTTGGAACAAAGATGAAAATATAAATTAAACAAAACTGCCTTTTTCCCATAAAATACTTAAAATGCTAGTGCAAGAATTCAGAGGAGGCAGTGTTTAGTTCCAAAGAAAACTGTATGAAAGGCCAGGAAGCCACTTCTTGGTTGGCCTTATACTAAGGATCAAAGCAGAAAGGTATCTCATTTCAATATATAACTTTGAAGTATTTTATAAAGAAATTCAGAAAATATGTCTTAGAGTAGTTCTTACCAGGCTGCCTTGCATCAGAAGAATAAATAAAAACTATAATGCCTCTTTGCTGGTAGATGTACCAGTACTGTATTGTTCAAAACTTCTTCATCTGTCTCTAGTAATTCTTGGTTTGTGAAGACCAAGAAAAAGTCAGACAGGTTTTTTTATTGCCTTGGGATATTTTTTTTTCCTCTGCGCTTATAAACCATCCATATGCTTCTACATCCATGTCTTGTTTTCAATTTTAGTGAAGGTTTTTATTTGGAGTCTCATAAAGTTCTAATTTATTGCAGCTTCTTTTTATAAAATGCAGAGGGGAGGATGGGAGTATTGAGATAGCATGTGCAAGGCAGTCCCAAGGAATGCATTTGAGAATTTATAATGTTGGGCAGTTTATCAACCCCTGCTTCAGTTATTGGCAACTACTTTTCCTAACTCTCTAACCTAGGATCATGTGTTCTCACGGTGTGCATAGAAAAACCAAGTGACTATCTAAGCATAGTAATATGCACTTTTTTGGGCGAGTACAGAATTCAAGTGTTGAACTTCCAAATCAAATAGGCCATATTGCTGCATAATGTGTATACTGAGAGGTGGTGAGGAAAACCTGCCCTCCCAATGTGCCACATCTGGCACTACTTGATAATAGCTTCCCATGCATTTTTGTGCATTGTGGAATCTACTTAAATCAGGAACAGGAATGTCAGCTTACCAAGTAGTTGCTGGTTTTGCCAGCATAAAGGAGTGCATCTCTAGCACAGGGAAAGGCATTTCCAAATCTTACCTCTTGTGGTGCAGAAGCTAGAGCAGAGTTATAAGATGCCTAAGATACTGAAATCAATGTCATGAGAGGTCTGAGGAGCATCCAAGAGCACAGTGAACTCCCAGATCTCTGTTTCTTGTGCTCATGGACTCCTGCATGCAAAGAGATGCCAAAGGACAGCCTAGTTTGATACGCCCAGCAGGAACAGAGCACCAAGCATGCTTAAATGTTCATGGACTCATGCGCCGCTTATTTTGCATTTTTGCATTTGCTCTTGGATAGGACAACTCATCTACAAACACATATCAGACTATTTAAGAAAGAAAGTCTTCTTTCTTACTGTGAGGTGAAATCAGGTAGAAGAGCTTTCCCTGTACATGATGTGCTCCTGTAGCTGCTCATTCTCACTGTCCTGTGGGGGACTGGTTTCCATCAGTGTGCATCATTTGTTGAATACTCATAAGAAACAAGATAGGAATGATATATCCCTCTGGAAGTCACTGATGACAGCTGACCCTTTCCTAGGTTAGGAGCTGAGCGTTTGCCTTTGAGGGAGCAGGAATGCATCCAGGCTTACCTACTTGTGCTCTGCTCAGAATTGACTCGGGACCAAACTGAACAAAAAGGAGCAAAGTGTATTTCCCACCAGCAGAGCTGTTTTTCTTTGCCCCTCTCTGGTGTTAAGTTGGCCAATCTAAATGAAAACCTCATACTTCAAATAGTGAAGAATTGTGGTGCTAATGTGTTACCATGGTTCAAAGTTACTGCGAAATTTCAAGTAGTCCCTGACTTCAGCGGAATAAACACAGCCTTTTTTTGCGCAAGGAACTACATCACATTTACATAACTGTGTGATGTGCTGAAGATACCTGTGAAAATAGCTGTCCAGAGGGTATGGAGCACCAACACAGCATGCATAAAAGGTCTTCTCAGGCAAAACAGTAGTTTAAGAATTTTGAACAAATGACACGTATACTTTTGCATGTTGTATATTTGATATACATGTAAACATATATATGCACACATGTGCAGGTAGTTTCTGAATATGTTCTTTGTGAATGTGAACCCCTTCCCACTCTGTACATGTTGTGGTATATCAGTAATACAGCACTTGTGATGTTTAAATGTTTGGGGAGAAGACCCTCCTGGAAAAAGTCCATAGTGGAGAAGTCAACCTAAGTACTGGAAGAGAAATTCAAGTCCTGTAGAACATTTGAAATCTATTCTTGCAGGGACTGTAAGGAAATATGAGAGCTGCTCTGCTGGAGAGAAACTGCTGGGCACTGGACCCTTTTTTTCCTCCTCTAAATAAAGGATAGAATAGGCTTTTAACTGCCTTTTCTCCATAATAGCTACTTAACCCTGTTCATTAACATTAAGGAAAAAAAAAATTCCAAGAAAAATTCCTATTCAGAGTAAAAAATATAAATTAAACCAAAGTGCGCAATGCACACCCTTTTCTTTCCTTCCTGTTTTGTTTGGTGTTTTCTAGCTCTGCTTTTTGGACAGCTGAATGGGGGCTGGGAAAGTGTTTACAATATTTTCACATGATTGAGATGGCAGAGTTCTTGCACTCTGTGAAAGGCCTTCTGTTTTCAGATGGCATTGAAAGTTTACCGTCTTTCCAGACAAAAGGAAGAGAGCTCGTTGCCAGCGGATGAGTAATGGGCATGGCCTCCGCACAATACCTCCTATCCAGTCCTAAATCTACATGGTGTTCTTAGGCTTCCCGGCTTCTCCAAAGCAACCTTTGTCTCTGCTCTGGGAGACCAAAACTGCTCGTTGGGCAAGTGGGGATGCAGCCAAGAGGGGAAGGCTCAGTGACAACAGTTGCTCAGTGCTCACTGCCCAGTATCTGCCTCCTTACCATGCTACTATAATAGTTGGGAACCCATCAACAATTGAGCACCTTCTATACAAATATGTTGCAGACCATCTGTGTAGTTTTCAGTTCCAGAAGATTCCAGTAACTCACTAAGTTTTAATACTTTTTTTTTTCTTCTTAATCTGATGGGCTTCCCTGAGATAAGTGATTAAAGAGAAAGCCTGACATAATTTCTTCGGAGCTAAAACGGCACCGAAGTTGCCAATTCCTGTATTTGTTTTCTTACAAGAAACTTGAAGCAGGCATTTTCCACTGTTAACAATTTTTAGTTTCCATCAGGTCATCTTTTTTTTGGTCAGAGAAATATTTTGGTGAAAATGATTGCTAATATAATCTTAGAAAATATTTGAACAGACAATTCTGAAGTTTTTCCAGAGAATCTGTGCGCTTGATGTTATAGAGACCAGTAGGTAATTTTTTTTCTTGTTTCTCTTACAAAGCTTCCTGGAGCTTGTCTATTTGGAATTTATCTATATGTATATGTGTGTATGCAGACTGCCTATGTGTGGGGCATGTATGTGTGTGTAAGCATATCTCTCTCTGTGTACCTGTCTGAAGGAACTTGCAATTCACTCTGCTATAAAGGGCATGAAGAAGAGCTTTCTAAGAATTAACTAAGCAATTGTTAACTGCACTTAATTTTGTCTGTGTGCTCGGCTAAGAATTGTCAGTATTAAGTTCTTATTCTTTCATGCTAATTTGGTGTTGCATAGCGACTGATTTATTGTTGTCAGGAAAATAGAAGCAAAGATGTAAGAGATACTGGATTTCTTAAGGGTTGGTTGTAGCTGGTATCAGCAATTTACTGATTAACCTGTAGTAACCTGTAGTGTTGACAGTCCTGGGTACATAAGCAATGCATTAAGGTTATTAGCAAAACAATTTTCTAAATTACCTGAATGGAGCTTTCAAGGTAACTAATTCTATTCTTTGGATGTTTTCTACCTCCCGCTTTTTTTTTTTTTTTTTTTTTTNNNTTTTTTTTTTTTTTTAGGAGTTAACAATCTAAAGCAACATTAAAATACTCTGGCTTCATTTCCTCTGCTGAAAGAGCAAGTCAGCTGAAATTTGGACATTTTGCTGAAAGGGGTGCGTGGCGGGGAAACAGGTAGTTTTTGTTTTAAAGAGCATGACCATACACATTCCGCTCTGGTGCTTTTAAAGGGGACTTCCCTGTTTTAAATGCCCTTGAGCAGAGAAATACCAACACCTCTTAATTGTTTAATATATTACAGACTAAAACATTTACAGAAGTGCTTTCCAAGTATTTCACCATTCCAGGTGCTTGGTCCTCCTAAAATAATAGGCTATTTCCCTTCAGTTTTCCTGTGCTTGGTGCCACAATGAAACATATGCTGTGTATCAAGGGAAGGGGAAGTGAGGGAAGTAAGTGGGATGCCTGACATTGGTGCTGGTGCTTGCGGCATACACAGACCTCTCTGTCTTGCGTCACAGAGCTGCTAAAGAATGAGAAAATAGCATGGCTTGTACTTGGGCTGTAAGATCCAAGGAGAAAAATATCATATTGTTAAGCATTTAATGTCACTCTGCACAAAGATCCCTTATCACTGTGTCCTCTGAGAAGAATCGCAAAAAGAATAATAATTCTACTAATCAGGAGTGCTGAGCATACACCGGTGCACAGTACAGCTGTCTTGCAGCTGCCTCAGGGCCATGCTCCAAAATGTATTTGTTCTTGCATGGAAGTGTCATGAAGCCAAAGTCTGATGTCTGTCACATGTACATGTTCCAGGTCTGTCACATGAACCATGTTCCAGGAAAACATCCAGGCAAATATTCCAGGCAAAAAGATCATTCTGAAAAAAAGTTACTCTTTATTTTGATTCAGTAGGGGCAAAGTAAGATACGGTTTTCTTGGCCTGTGCTTAACTAATTCATTTTTTAACTTGCTTAGCCAAAATGAACTGAGGCTTTTCCCCACTTGAGAAATAAATCTCCTAATAATGCAGAGCACTTAGGTTTCCCTAGGTTCTGTGAGACTCTACCCTGATATAACAGGATTTGAGCTACTCTCTCACTCTCACCAGCACGTCGTGCCTCTGCTCGGAGTCTGGGGTGCTGTGTGCTCACGAGCTGGGCAGTGCAGCCATGCCATGAGCATGGATAACCCCAACATGCTCGGACTCAGTGCATGGGCACTGAGTGAGGAATTACATCCTCAGAAAGTTCCTTCTCCTTCTTGAAAATCCTCTCGACTGTGCAAATGCAAACTAATGCAAATGGTTTAAAAAGCTGGGGTCTCAAACCCTTCTAATAGTTCTGTGTCAGGGAGCAGCAGCTGGATGGTTTCCAGTAAGGAGCTGGAGGGAGAGAGGCTCTGTCTGGCCCGAGGGAGGAGATAATGTGAAGTTAAACAATTCTGTGAGAGTGGAGGACTGGATCTTTCAGTGGCTGCAGTTTCCATCAAGCACTTCCCAGCACAGTTGCCTGCCATCCCTTTGAACCCACATCTCCCATGTGACAGAGCAGTGATCTGGCTGCTGAGCCACTAGACTAATATTGTTCTTTTAATCTCACAAAAATGTGTTATAAAAGAGTTGGATTCACATGAGAAATTAAGTATAAGATCTGTCCTCATAAAGACATTATACCATGAATGCTCTCTTTCTGCTGGCTGCAAGAATAGGTGGCTCAAGGGTGAAAGGGTAGCATTTACATTTAAATACACCTATTGGAATTGCACAAACAGAAGGCTAAAGCTACTGCTCTCTCTCTGAATGCTTTTAGAGTTTGATGCTTTTTTTTTTTTTAATGTAGTAGCATCATTTTTTTTTTTTTTTACATAATCAGAAAAGGCAATCGAGATCCTTAAGATCCCATAAAATAAAGGAGGTCTTTGTGCCAGCAAGATAAATAAATGAACTTTTTCCAAGTGATTATTTTACTTTTTTCATCTGTATGTGCCACTCAGGAGATGAAATCCATATTTCAACCAGAGCTTTCTATATGCTGTTACACTAACTGGTAGTGCTGGCTGGGTGGATGCTGTTTATATTTCCCAGAGAAAGTGAAATGCACTTTTAAATTATTTTTTTAATTTATTTTTATTTTTATTTTTAAATGTATCTGCCAAACCCAGATTTACCCTGTGATAAAACAGAAACTGAAACAGGGTAGAAAGGGCATTTGGTGCAAGCGTAGCTTGGCAGCCAGGGTGCAAGCTCAGTGAAACCCACCCTTGAAATGCACCTCCTTGACCCAGGCCAGGGCTTACTCCTTTTCCACTCCAACATCTTTCTTGCCTCTGTACAGTGGCAGAGGCTTATGGGCTGTACCTGAAAAACCTCAGGGTTTACCTTTGCTCTTTGGAATTTCTGATTAAAGAAAAAAGAAAAAAAAAGAAAAGAAAGAAAAAGTCCCAATTGTACTTTCTTTGATTTTTTTCTTCACATTTTTTAATGGCTCTTTTATAATTATTTTTCACTTCCACACAAGGGCCAAAACCAAACAGCATGAATAAAGGCCTTAAAATAAGAATATAGCTGGAAATCAGAAAGCAGGAACTCCATGCTGAACAATTTTTGCGTATTCTCCCTGATATATATTAAATCATTATGCAACATATAGATAATAACAAAAATAATTAAATGTGTTCCAGATACCTCTGAAAATTTAAGAATTTTGAAATCCAGATCTGGATGTGCCAGTTTCTTAATAGGTAGTTAATTTTTCCTTTAAATATGTATGTAAAACTGCAATCTTAATATATTAACTTTGGACAGTGGGGAATAATAAGTAATTTAAAAAAAATTAATCAAATTATATGGACTTTGGAATCTCTGTGGAGTGAAATGATCACATCATCAAAATGCATGCAAAGAAAGTAACAATGAAGGAATCCATATCTCTGTGTTCAGTAGCCCTTTTATGGGTCTTTTTTTAGAGTATGTCTGTCTGTATTTTTTTTGGGTTTTTTAGAGTTTTGGCCTTTTCAACACTGCATGTCTGTATAAAACAAAACAGAGCTTCCCTTAGTCTTCCTAGTCTAGCATGTCCTAGTCCTCCTACTAAGTCTTTCTAGTTTTTATGTTCTAAGAAATGCTGAATAATTCTTTCCTGTATATTTTCTTGCTTTTTAATAATTTTATGTAAAAAAACATCAGATATCTTCTTTTCCAAGCCAAGGAATCCTCTGCCACATAAACTCTCCATGTAGAGAAGCTTTTCTACTCATCAGATAATCCTTGTTGCACCCTGCTTTATCTCTCCTCCTTCTGCATTTTGGAGGTGAAGGGGTCAGAGGTGTGCTCAGTATTCGGCCTGAACATCCTCTACATTGCCGTTCTTCCCTTCAAAAGGACTCTTGAAATCCTGTATGGTGTCAAACTGCTAGCAAGCATTGGGATGACATTTTCATGGAGTTTAAAGGTCCATTTTAAGGAGGAATTATTCTCCTGGCCTGCAGATTCATAAGGCCACATTACCTGAATTCAGAGGATTTTGTGTCCTCTGCAGAGCAGTTCAGACAACCTGAATTTCATACCTGTGCTTTGAATTTACGGTGCAGTGAAGGCACCTCAGTGCTCCTGAAGGAGAAATCTCTTCCAGCCAGCCAACAATCAGTATTGTGCACCTCAGCCCATTCAAAATATAGGCAGAAATAATCTTCTGAGGAATATAATAGAAAGTAAAGCCCAGAGGATAGAGAGAGGATAGCAGAGGTTCTGAGGTTCTGGTTCCTGGCCTCAGTTTCCTGTTTTCAATGGCAGTGTAACATAAAGTACTAAGTTATTTCCAAGGGAAAGAACCAGAATCAATCTACTACCACTATTTGAGATGTAAATAATTTGTCTTGTTTCTGGAGAAACCTTGTCAGGTTTCTCTTCCAGGTCGAAGAAGGAAACCTGTAGTTGCTTTTGGTTTTTCATATCATTACACTGTGGTCAGAAGATGGTGCAAGTTGCTGTTTGAGGTTAGAATCAGGCACATCCATTCAAATTCAGGCAATATTATTGGAGATGGGCTGAGGAGTTTATGCTAAAAGTTCAGCATCATGAAGTTATATCTAGCATAGCTCAACTACAATCAAATATTTATTTCCTAGTCTGAGGCTCTCGTTTTATGCTCTGAATGAATAAAATACAGCCTGACCAAACACAGGCTGTGAGACAAGTGCAAGATCTGCTTAGAAGTTAACAACCTGATTTCTGCCTCGCACCAGTTTTACGGTCATTTAGCTCCATTGACTTGGGTGGAATGAGCCCTGATTTACAGCATTGCCTCGGTGCAGGTTTAAAGCTGTGCTACACAATAGCCGTGCTGGTGTCAGGTCTTCGGGAGCAAAGTCTTCGCATTGTGCTTGCCACAGTAGTATCAGTTCTGAGGCCCTAAAGAAAATCTTTATTAAATCTTGATCCATAGAGAACACATTTTCCAAAAAATATTTTGGTTTCTCATTTGTGGCATTATTTTATCACTTAACATCGGTTATGAGGTTTGTTTGGGTTTTTTTTGTTTTTTTCCAGTTATTTGTCACTTACCAAGGTAATAATGGGGTTTCAGATCAGATATATATGTCAGATGTTTACAAAGCTCATATTTGTGTATAATTTTGGTTGGAACAGATACCATCAAACTGAAATTAAATCTAAAAAGTGTTATTAAATTTAAAAGCAGAAGTACAACAACTAAACAGATAGAATTAGTAATATTAGGAATGACTTGGAAATTAGTTTCCCTTCTGCCATCTCTCCTAAGTGTGACTGTAAATTTGCACACAATAGACTCCTACCATTTCTCCAATTTAGTGTGCACCACCATAGGAGGTCTCCTGTGTTGCTTCTTACCTCGTATTGACTTCCTAATGTAGAGCAGGCAGGAAAAAACATCTGAGTCAATGCATCTGATCCAGAAATGAGAATCTGTGCTTTTAGCTTGATTCATGTTGACACGAAATACTGTGGGAAAGCCAAACAAACTGAACACAATGAACTTTCAGTCTGCTTCACTGCTAGGTAGGTACAACCTTGCCTGCTGGAGTTCTCCTTTAGGATCTTTAGCTCATATAGACTGAGGATATGGAAGAGCACATGTGTTTTTGATGTTTCTCTGGTGTACTGGTTAAACTGCCAGGGTTCACTTTTCACAGTCCTTAGTCAGTCACTGGGAAGCTGTAGAATGATCTTCCTTGTGAGCCAGCCCTTGTCTTCTTACCCAGTGTAATGGCCATGTTCTTTGAAGAGATCAGCTCTCTTCTCTTTCCCTTAACATAATCTGAACTGCAGTAGGAACATCAGGAGGGCAGGGCAGCATTAAAAAGAAGGATTTGTTTCCTGTGAGATGGCATTGTTTCTCAGTTCCCAGCAGCAGAAACTTTAAACTAATGACCTTTCCAGAACATGTAAGCCAGCTGAGCCCAAGACTCATGTTCGTCTTGATGATTTGATATTTTGTTATGATTATTTCTAGTAGGAACAATGTTTTGCAACATCATACTAATGATAATAATAAATAAAACCATACTCCCTTTTCTCCCCAAAAAAACCAACCTCAACCCAATGGGTGGACCCATTATTTACCCAATGGATCTTGGGGGACTTCTAGGTTGTGACAGTGGTCAGGGTCAGTGCAAGACAGACTCTGCTGAAAGAACCAGGTACCTGCAAGTGTCATTTCTGTGCTTCTCTTCCTCCCCCTTGCCCAAATCCTGACTTTAAGGAGGGACTAGAATATTTTTCTTATGTGCCTGGCTTGCTGGGAGAGCCACATAGCTGTGGTCTGTTTGCTCAACATTAGCTGTGCGGCCCAAGTGTGAAAGCAAGCATGGAGTGTAGATTCTCTCCGACTTCTGTGGGATCTGGAGCAGATCCATGAGGAATGCTACTGTTTTCAGCACTTCCCTTGCTCTGCCTAAGACCAGGCACACTGAGATATGAATGTTGTTACAGCTGCCACATACTATATATAAGCCTCATGTTGATGATTATTGCTTCAAACTAAGAGGTCTTTGTTTAAAATGTTTTCTTTCGTCTAGAACCTACCAGGTTTTGTGTTATACTTAAAGTAATGCTTTCTATTGTTAATGTTGTTAACAATGTACCTGAAATTTACATAATATCACCATTTGTATTTATAAAAAAATACTATCCATTTATTTATTTATTGTGCAGGCAGCTTTATAGTAATGGAGGACTACCCCTAAATTAATTGCAACTAATTAGCTGATTCATTTTTCAATTGTTTGTATAATTTTAAATTTTGGTTTCTTTATTACTTCTAGGTCTGCTTCGATCCACTTCCTCAAGTATAGTGCTTTAAAATGTAATGAACTCTGTTGCATTTCAGAGAGCTGCATGGTCAAATCATGTCACTTCTGTCACCCTGCTGAATGTCATGTCACACTGCCAATGCTTGGAAGCACTGACTGCTGGCTTCGGCAAGACTGGAGGGAAAGGAAGACCTGGACACATTGACTACATCTGAACTATTGAGCAAAATTAGTCCGAGACTTTTCCTGAAGGCCAACTGGCATGCAAGAGCTTGAATCCATGCAGCTAAACTCTCTTTCCCTCCAAATCACTGTGGCCACATCCAAAATATCTGCTGGAGATGGTGCCTGACCTGAGTCAATGCCCAAGCTGTGCTTTGGAAGGGCATTAGCAGGCTTGCACCAAAACCATGCCAGGGACCAGTTTAATAGTATGGATGGTTTCAGGCCCATGCCTTACTGGTCTTGTTTAGTTTATTTTGTGCCAGAGGGAAACCTCAGTAATTCTGCCAGGAGTCAACAGGAAACCCCTACTGGCCTCAGTGACCAGAAGCTGTTGAGGAGTATAATCATTAGGTTGTTCACCTCCTTCACATTTGGATCCTTTTCCTCATTTTAATTTTTACCAAATGAGCACTGAAAATTTTCGAAATCTCACAGAGTAATAAATTTGGGTTGTTGCCTGCTCAAAACTTGCTAGTTTAGAACTACCAAGAGGTTTTTCACACAAGCAGATCTTCTGGAAAAGACAGCTTCATCGATCCTCCTGATGAAGGATTTCAGATGCTTTGAGCAAGCAGCTAAGAACTTGTGTGACCAGTGCTCTGTTTGAATATAGGGGTAAAAAGCAATGAGGTGCTGAGATAAAAATGCACCAGGTGCTCGAGGTCACATAAGCACATTAAACAGATGTGAACATAAAACTGCCCTTGATTTCTGTGGCAACTTATTTCACAGGTCTGGGAAGGCAATTTATTTTAAACTCTGCAGAAAAGACATGAGTGCGTTGACCCTTTTATCATGAGCTTTTCAAAGTCAGAGCACTAGGGGTGGGTTTGGATAAGTCTGATATGTCCTTCATAGAGTGCGGGGTGGTTTGGAGGGCTGGTGCTCTGCGTTTCTAGAGCTAACTCTGCGCAGTGGTACCCCAGTTATCCCATGGAACACTGCACTTCACAGCACTGTGTTATACTTCTGCCTGCAGCAACATAAATCAGAATCAAGCAATTCATGCTATAATCTTTTTCTCTATTCTGAAGATAAATGGCAGTGAAGGCGGAGTAGTTTTAAAAAGCTCATCATACAAAATTATTGTATTAGGCCATGCTGTATTACTGAGATTGCAGAAAATTACCTACGTGTATTGAATTAAACCATGACTTTCCAATGATCTCATCAGCAGCAGAATTGGGACAATTTAATCATTGCGTTATCAGTTTGGTAGGTAACTACTATCCTGAATTGCTGCTCAGAACAGAAAAAACTATTGTTTTATCCAGAAAGTTTCTGGTTTCCAAACTAGCCCTTACTTTTCTTAGAGCTCAGCCATATGTTCGAATTTCTGAAGCTGACAAGTACTGATTTCAACATTTAAGGTAATGTATATTATGTCTCTGGTTTGCTACAGGCTGAATGTGCTCTTAATTAATGTGGTCATTTGATGTGCAGCATCTTGCTGAACTGTTAGAACTTGATTGTGTGCTTTTACCCAGTGTTCCTTTTTGGGTAAAGAGATTCGTAAGTGAAAAATATTAAGTGACCTGTTCATGGATCAGTCTCATAAAGGAGGTTGTAGAGACCTACATGTGCATAGTCATACCTAGCCCAGGCTGTGCAAATCTCATATAGTGAAAATGTTATGAAGAAAATAATCAAGTTGTTGCCCAGAATGATACACTCAGAAACTGGTATTTTTTCGCTGAGCTGGATTTTGAAAAGCAGGAAATATGGAAAAGCAGAGGAGGAACATTCGACCTTATCTAATTTTGCCTCCCTTTTCCTTCCCTTTCTGTTTTGCCCCTCAATGTTGAAGCACTCTCCCATGGATGCTTGCATATGGCAGTGGCTCTACTCAGACCTACTGAGACCATTGCATCAGTTAAGGTTTGTAAAGCCATAATGTGTTTATTTTTGCAGTCTGGTCTTGTGAGAAACTGAGGAGGGCTTGCATCTCCCTCCTACTGATAACAGTGGTGTTGAAATCTCTCGGTGCATTCCAGGGCAAAGCCTTGGAGGCTGCGGGTTAGAGAGCTGCTAACTCTCCTTTGGAAGTGCACGCAGATTCCTTTGGCCTGCACTGGGGGAAAGCCTGGCTCCCCACTAAAAAAAAGAAAATAAAAGAAAACAAGAAGAACCTAAGATACAAACCCCCACCACAATAGTTGTGGTGGTCCAAATAAAACATAAAAACCCCAGCCTCAGCCCAAGCACTCAGTCTGGGGAGCCTTTGGAATTAGTGGCTTGAAGCTCAACCCAGGGATGAGTGCATGGTCTCTTTGTGGAAGGAGGGTGCAGGCTCTTCCCGTGTGTGAGTAGCTTTGGTGTGCAAGGACGTAGCCCAGCAGCCTGGGCTGGTAGTCTCTGCCTGCTGGCTCAATGCTCGTTCCCTGTGCACAGGCTCTGAGCTGGGCTCTGCTGCCATCACCCCAGGCTTCATCTCTGGCTCTTTTTGACCCTCTTTGGCTGTTTTAAAGCTGGATCCTTTCAGCTCATATTCTCTGTCTAACAATTCGCTCTCTTTCCTCTGCTTTTCTCTACTTCCACAACTGAACTCACTTTTCCAAACTCCCCATTCCACCATCTATCCACTCTATATGTTTATATTTTCCTATTGCTGAGGCATGGCATGCTGACCTGCCTGGACAGAGCTCCTTTATCACAGAGATAAACATGATGTCCCCCTCACATAGAGTTTCTATCATGTGTGACCTTTCATCTTGAACTGCCATGACCTTTTTTTTATTAATGCTGTACTGTGCTGCTTGCAGAAGCCAGGAAAGAAAATCTTTTGTTTCTAGATAGAATACTGCTAAGGGACATGATACGGTCTTGTTTTTAATCCAGCTAATTAAAATCTGCATGTGCAGTGTAACTGAGAACGCAGCCTTCGCCCACCACTTTCCCACAGGCAGGGAATAAAGGCCTTTAGTGCAGCAGCAGCTAGCCACCCTTGGATAACAGAGAACAGAGCCCACAATTCATCCCAGCTTTCCTTATCATATTCGCAGAGGGCTTTCCCCTCCCTCCCTCCCCCTCTCTCTCCATGGAATCACTTACTGTAGCTATGTGCCTCTATACATCACTGCAGAATGTAATCAAGTTAAAAATATGTTAGCTTGCATTTATCTATGCTCCAGTGAGCTTTAAATATAATTCATTTCTAGTAAAAAGAAAAAAAAAGAAAAGAAGAAAGAGGGGGGAAAAAAGGGGGAAAAAGAGAAAGAGAAAGAAAAAGAAAAAGAAAGAAAAAGTGTTTATTTCCAATCAAATGCCAACCCTACTTATTTTAAAACTGTCCTGCAAAGAACTAAATGAATATCACAGTTTAGCTGTTCACACTTTTGTATGTTCATTATATTGGTTTTTTTCGGATTTACAGGATGGTTGTGGTTATTACTAAAGCTGCCCGTTGTGTGTGTGTGTGTCAGGGAGAGGGTGCCGTGGAATTTTTTTCTTATGAAACATTTCCTTGGTTAGATTTTCCACTTGTTGGTTTTTGTTGGGTAGCTGAAGTGGGGAGGGAGGAGGAGAAGGAGGGCAGCCTGGTGGGAAGGAGCAGTGAGGGCAGAATGGGAAGCACTAAAATTGAGCCTCCACCTGTTTTCTTTTTCTTCAAGTCATGTTTTATATGATGATGATGAGGTCATCAGGAAGTATAAAAATGTGCCAGGAGATTCAAAACTTGGAAGGAGATCGTCCAACATGAGTAGAAAATACATTTCAGTGCATGTGCAGGAGCCCTTCCCCCAGAGGAGCGCACAAACAGGCTTTCTGTGGGCATTCCCTGGTAACCCGCACAAAGAGCTGCTCAAACAGCTGTGCCTTTGGCTGAGCACCATCCATGGGGCTGCTGCGGAAAATGCTGATTTGGGGGCACTAACTCCCCCAACACAAATTCAGTGAAATGTACTTACAGATATTAATGGAAGGTATTGTGAATCCCGAATGAATATGCACCATGTTGGGAAATTATTTCCTTTCTTTATCGTAATGAATGATTCATATGTGCGTTGTACTCAGGGAATGATTAAAGATATATGAAAAGGTGATGTTTTGAATTCCCATAAAGCTTATTAGGTGACATCAGTCTAACTAAAGCACCTAACACCACATTTTAAAAATATCTAAATATTTTGAAAACAGAAAACAGTGTGATTAAAAGGTGTCAGAAGTACTATGCTGCCTATATATTAAAATATGCCATGTTGATCAAGCACAAGAGTGCTTTTCATCACCATTTGATTATCTTATGCTGAACTCTATAAGCATAAACAGAGATCTGAACACTTTTCTGCTTTTATTGCCTATGGAAGGACAATATTAAATCAGAAATACCTATTACTAATATAAAATTCTGATATATATATGTAACACAGCATAAGTTTTTATGTATTTTGAAATTAGTGTTTAATCAGTTGAACAGTGATAGACAAGAAGATGTTTATCTCCTTTTTACCAAGTTAACATTTTCTTTTTCTCATATTTTGAGGAATATATTCAGTATTTGCTCTCTGCTGGTGATGCCTACTTTGACACACTAAAAAGGTTGTTAATGTCAGGTCACATATTTGATATAAAATTAGTGTTTAGATATTGTATAAACAATATAAGATTTATGATACTTCATGTGTTCCATTTAAGTGGGCTAATCCTGATAAATATGGCATTTTTTATTGTTAGTTAGCAGTCTTCTTTAGACATAAAATTAATTTGTATTTTGGGGAACAATTATCATTTTTATGGACAGAGCCAATGGTAAATAATGTCCTGTGATTCCATATAACTAATAACATAAATTGGGGTGTTGATTATTACTTTTGTCACTAATAACTGTTGCTGTAGAGCATTTTTTAAGGAGAGGGCACGTAACAAGAGCCAAAAATCAACCCCATTGCTATGTTGGTCACACATGGTAAGAAGCATGGCATAAATTCCCTCTCAAAGCTACTGAAGGATGCTGAACATCAGGGCATGCTAAAAGTCAGGCTTAGTAATGGGGCAAAAAATCTCAGTTCCCCATAGCGAACATCTAATGGATTGAAAATCAGGATGTCTTTACTAAGTCCCTAAATCTCTTTATGCACTCAAAGCTGCACAAAGTTCAGCTTGTGACAGGACCCAGAAGGGTTTAGGAGGTTGTTGAATATATTGTCAATACACTTAATGAAAAGAGGATCAAAATGTCCTTCTGTAATCTCACCTGTGGGACCTGAACCTACACTTCCTACCTTCTGGTTCATCTGTGTCGTCAGCAACCATTTACAGGGATTCCTTGTCGGTGATACCATGGAAAATAAGGCTTGAGATAGGAGGGCATACCTGAAATTTTGTATCAATTTTTTGATAGTTTTCAACTCCCATTGCAAAAATTTATTTCACAGTTTTCAAATTTTCAATGTTTATATGCCTTTTATGCCACTTTTTTATTAATCTTGTGCACAGCAAATGTATACTGATCTTTAAGAACTAAGATGTTATTCTACACGAAGTGAAAGTTCAGAAAGCTGAAGAGGCTGACATGTCATACATTGATGGCAGTTATTTAAAATGTTCAGCTACGGTTGCAGAAAATTCCCCTTAAAAATGACCATTCTTCTTTCCTATACTAACCTCATATCAAAGCAAGCACTTAAATCAGCATCAAAAGGAGTGAAAAGAATAATTGTGATTAAATTCCTTTTCACGCTGCAAATTCCCCTCGCAATCCAATTCTCAGATTTCACTACAGCCCTTCTTAACAAAAGCTGGCTAGCCCAATTGTACAAGAATGTTTTATAAGGCTATGAAACCAAGGGCTGGTTAATCAGGCCCTTTCTGCAGATGATGAAGACCAAGGCAGCAATGCTGCAACCAAACTGATGATTCAGGGGGAAGGTAGGAAGCAGCTGCTGAACTGCAAACAGAACATGAGTCACCCTCTCCCTCACTCTTAAATTAAAAAAACCCAAACCAAAACAATAATATGATTAGAAATTACTTTCCCTACCCTCAGAGCCAAAGAAGAGAGTGGCAGCCCATCTGTTCTTGCGAAATAACTAGGTAAGTTTATTACTGCTGGTGAATGGAATGGTGTAGCCACACAGCTCTGGAAACGGAAGAGTAATGCTGACCAAATGATCATGCCCAAGTCAGGTTTTACCTACTGAGAAGAATTCTGTGTGAATAAAAAACAACTTGGGAATTGGGATTTAGCCCATTGCAACAGAGTAGGCACAACAATAATCCTAATAATTAATGGGAACACAGGGACAGTGCTCGTTAGCTATAGTGAATTAATTATCCGCCATGGGAAGCTGTGGTAGTGGCAGGAGCCCGAGGCTGGCTGCAGGTACCCGGCAAGGGAAATGTGGTAGGCACACACTGTGTCTCCTCCCCTCGCCAGGCTGAGTTAGAGGTGTCCACTACTGAAACGGAGCAGGGGAACTACTCACTCAAGGCATTGTAGAGACTTCTTTCTACTCATTTACCCCTTGTCTGTCAGTAATGTCCCAGGTTTTTTTCTGGAATGTGATTGAATCCAGAAAGAACAAGGTGAACTTCCATTCAGGTCAGCATTAAACTGAAAATGAGTCCTGGCAAGCTCTTTTTCTCTACCTGGGGTAAGAAGCCTTGAACCCCTTCAATGGAAAAACAACCAAAATTAATTTTTTCCAAATTCAAGCCTGATGCGGTTCCCATTCATTGGTTGGATCAGTGTGCCCCCCTACTCCAACATCAGTTTTTTAGCTTTACCTGCAAGAAATAAAGTCCTGAACTGTACCTTCTGTCTACTATCAGGGAGACAGTTTTGGACAGGTAGAGTATCCAAAGCTCAGTTTTCTGAAATTGTGCCCACAAGCAACTAGCCAGAGTTTGACCTCTCAATTTGTTCATTTCCCATGAGAATAGCAGTATTATGACATTTAACATGAATACAATATTTCAAAGAAAAGAAAAAGAACATGTTTTAGACATTTTCTGGTACCAAGGGATTACTATTTTCTGCTCCTGTTGTTTAGAAATACTTACATAGGTATATGTGGCCTTTCTAATTTTCTCAAAAGAAATGGGAATAGGATTTTATTTGAGCAAGCTAGCTGAACATTTACTAATGTGACTAAAATAATTCGTGATTCATCTCACTTTTACCTTTTTGTATAGTAAACTTTGAATAATTTATTTCCAACAGACAAGTACTATGCATGTGCATGGCCCAACACTTCTGCCTTGCTCCCTATCACTGCAGAAGGATTGCAATAATCCTTCTGTTTGCACCAGATCAGGTAGGACATTGGTAGCAGCAGACCCTGTACTACCACTGCCCCAGTTTTGGGTTCCAAACAGCTGAAATGTGCTGGGTGCATCCCTGACAGCTTTAACCTATAGAAAAAGCCAGAACACCTCTGAAAGTTTCAGTTCAAAATTTAACCAGAGTCAGATATGGCATAATCTGTTTTTCATAGGTGAACATGTTAGAGGCTTAGAAGGAAATACTCCTGAACTCATGCAGTTGTTGAAGTTTCCCTCTGACAATATCTTTGGGAAATACACTGAAACACCCCACAGGAGCAGGGGATGCATAAAGCCTCCAAGCTCTTTATCAGGTGGAAAATTCATTCTGAGACAGCTAAGAGACAAAATGAAACAAAAGAGACCAGGTTCAAAACACATGAACTTCCTGAATGAAGGCAACGAAAAGGTCAAGAGACTAATCAGAATGATCAGCAATGTGGTGAGGCACACACCAAAGGTCAACTTCAGGTGTGCTTCCAATCAGCTGCTTGTTTTGTTCAACCTTATTTTTTGCACCTGCAAGCTGGTTACCTGGATTAACCTGATACTTAACATGGGCCCGCTCACTTTGCTCTCTTTCTTGCTAGGGCTGTGTTAGTGCCTGGCCTTGGTGGTCAGGCTCACAATTTGCTTATATATTACAACATTTGTATTCTCTTTTCCTTGGTGGTGCTTCCAGAAATCTATCAACAGATAAATATTTATCTTTTTTGTTTTTTCATTGTGTACCATTTTTTCTTCTGTAAAATGATACCTGTCACATCTTGAAGGTCAGTAACTGTCCTTTATGTAAACCTTGAAATGCTGATCAAGATGCTTTGATCTCTGTTTAATGTCTTCCTCTGAATTGCTTTAGTTTCTAGTTATGGTATGTATTTCATCTTTTGTCTCAAATATTTTTCTTCAGATAGTAAGATTTTTGGTTTCAACTTTCTAACTTTGTTCTCTCTTATATTTCAAAGTGCTTGAAACATTCTGATCCTTTATAAAAGTCCTTGCTTAGATATGCTTTTTCAGGAACACAGCTGCTCACACCATGTTTTTCCTAAAAGTTTTTTTATTTTGGTGGTTACTACCCTGACAGATGGAATTATTGACTCTTCCATTTGAATCTGGTAAGTACTCTACAAGTAGTTAGGGGGCCTTGGTGTCACTTGTGAGGTTGGGATTTTATTTCTTTCTTTATTCGTGAACAGCCAAGAACATTATTGATTTCTATAGTGAAGATGGAAATATTGCCAATTGAGGTTCAGGAGGGACCATTGTTTTTAAAGCAGTGAATTTAGGAGGCAAACGTAAACTTTCTTAGTGTGATGAAACATAATGTGTTCCTTTGAAGTATGTTTCAAAAAATGAGAAGTTTTAATTAGTTGTACTTTGAACTTAGTATATGAGTTGACTTTTTATCTCTGACTTGATTAGCTGTCAAAATACTATTAATTAAAATACTATTTTAACTTTTTTTTAGAAATTCTATGTAAGCTGCCTTGAAGAGGATCATAACATAAATTTAGGCAGTTATAAAGCCCTTGATTCAATTTCTAAGCATTTACTCTTAGAACAAGTCCTGCTGAAGTCCCTGGGAGTAAGGGACAATCTGGCCCATGATCTGGGAGAGTTGTTAATCTTATTCTTACCATAGCTGTGTCTTGCCTGGTATCCTGCTTTGTGTCTGCCAGGCCCACTATGGAAATGAATTATCCTTTGTCAATGTCTTGTTGCTAGATTTAAATAAGTATTAGAAGATTAGTGAGACACAGCTTTTCGCTGTAGAAATTCTGCCGATTTGACTCTGTGGCATCCTGGACATTCAATCATTTTATTATTTTGATTTTAATGACTATTTTGAAGTAATGCCTTAAACAAGCAGTAGAGACTCTTCTAAATAAAGGTACAGCACTTGTTACCTCCAGTCTTCTGAAACAGTTCTTGTTTGCACATAGTCTGAAATTTTAGTTTCCTCACAATTTGCATGTCTTATGGGTTGGGTAATTAAAAAAAAAATTCCATATACTGGCAATTCAAAATCTTGCACAGCTGCTCCTCTTTATTACAAAACCAACCAAACAATTCCCCACCCCAAAAAAAGCCAAATCCCCAAAAACCCCAAACCTAAAACAAAGCAACAAAAACCAAGAAGGTTTGAAATACAGCTCTCCAATAAAATGCCTCAGATTTTCTAATTGCTTTATTTAGGCCCCTCTGATCAAATGCTATCACTGACTGTTGTAAGAGCTTTTTACTTCTGATGGACCTACTGATTTTTTTCCACCAGCTCTCAAGTTGTGATAAACCCTCCAATTCATGCCCCAGCTTCCTGTTCCTGATATGCAGAACACATGTCAGAACAACTGGCCCAACTAGAGATTAAAAAAAAGGGCAACAAAAAAACCTAGAAAGATAAAAACTATAAAATACAAAATAGAGAAGTACAAACAACAGTACAACCCAGTATTAGCTTTAGGATGTTAAAATCGAGATTTTGGAGATTCTAGAGATTCAGTTGTCATGTAAATGAAGCTGAGATTTTTTTTGGTTGTTGCTAATATAAATTTCTTTGGCTTGTAAAAGATTCAACGAACGCATGGCTGTTTCTCATTAGTGGTGGCTGTCACTAAAATGAATATGTTGCTGAGTGTTCAGTTTCTGGGAAACGTGGTTGAAACACGAGCAGCTCTCTCGATGCAGAGCTCAGAGTCAGATGTTTTCAGAGGGGATGTTCCCCATTAAGTAATGACAGAGAACCATACGGAACACATTACAAATCGAAATACTGATTGATGAAGTGCCTGTGGTCAGCTTTCTACAGAAATGAGAATTTTGAACGTATTATCACGTCAGCATGGAATTGATCTCATGTACAATCACATTTTGTTTTCATTTCTTTTTTGCTTTACAGTCTCACACGTGCTGTTCCAGATCACGTTTATAGCGAGCAGAACCTCAGACTAAAGGAAATAAAGCATCAAGTTTGAGCTCTGATCTTTCATTGATTTAGCCCAGTTCACAGAAGCCAAATATGTCTGAGTTTGTTCACACAGCTGGTGAGCTATAAAGTCTTTCTCCCTATAGCAAACTTCTCCCCTCCTTCCCAAGAGCTGGGAGAAGGGACTCAGAGTTAGCTGGAGCATTCAGGCCTTGGGGAGGGAGAAGTGGGGTCACTTGGTCAGGCACAGTTGGGTCTTGTGTGGGATTGCATTTATCAGACTAAAAGCTCCTCTTTGTCTTCCCCAAAGTAGAAGCATTTCGTTTTTCTACTTAGCCCATTTGGAGGGGTTCAATGAGGAAAATCCACTGGTTCAGGCTGACTTTGAGGCAAGATTGCTCCATTATTTGTTTGCATTCAAGTTACTTATTACTGTAGCTCTAACTTCAGGTTTGTTTCAGATACAGGGACCTCTTCGGTTTTACACAGAAAGCAAACAGGGCTGATCATATGAAATGTGTGTACACAAATTGCACTAAATGCATGGCTGAGTCACAGCACATTTAAAGAAAAGCATATAGTCAAATGGTAAATTTAGCAACTTGGGCCAAAGAATCTAGGTTGTTTTTTGTTTTTTTTTTTTAGGTGGTTTTTGGTGGATTTTTTTTCTTTTTACTTTTTTGTTTGGTCTTTTTTTCCCCCCAGACAGTTCTTAAATGGTTCTTCAGTAAAAGCCCGAGCTGGAATAGACTTAGACACATATTTAACACAGTGTTATGAACACTTGAGTATTTCTGTTTCTGAGATTCCAGCATGAGATTATTAGAGTGGTAAGGCACGTCAGGTGTGAGAGCCAAGTCTTGCTTATGCCTTTGCTAATGGAAACTCACTCAAGTGAATAGAGTTGCTTGGTTTACATTTGCACAGCTGAGGCCATGGCTTGGCCCAGGACCTACAAGTCTGAACATAAGGGAAAAGCAACAATCCAATGTCTGCTAAAGCCTAGAAATGTGAACAGTGGACTGGGTCTAAAAATTGAAAATGAGGAGAGAGAAATATCAGGCATTCATGTAAAGCACATGGGTAAATTTTAGGGTCTTTTTTTTTATAATCATGGATTTCTGATGATTGAACCTGATTATTCAGAATTCTTAAAAATGCAAAATCCTTAGCTGAGTTCTCTGAAAGTCAAATCTTTGTGGCTTACAGCAAAAAGCAAGTCTCTTAGCCCTCTTAAGCCCTCCTAGCCTTTTACGTGTGAGTGGTTTTGGTTGGGTTTTTTTCCCCCCCCTAAGAATTTGCCATGATAAACTGTCTTTCAGGGATCTGGTTTCTGCCCTTCAGACTTCTACAGATGTTCTTCAAGATGCAGAAAAAATGTACCTTCTTACTAAGCAATTTATTACTTTTCACTTTGTGTTTATTCATGTCAGGAATCTGCATTTGTATGTAAGCAAACAATAGTGTTTTAAGTGTTTCATTAATTCAAAGGATAAATAAATGTGGAACAAAATGAGGAAACATTTACAAGCAGCTGTTCAAGGATATCAGATTTTAAGTTATCTGTAGCCTTCATAATTATTTCCATGTTCTTGTGTTGTTAAAAATATAATGCAGGCATCATAGTGATAGTAATGGTAATTAGCAGAGATTTTACTACCTTTCAGATTTTTATGTCAGGAAATTCTAGAAGTCGTCTTGATAGTGATTGTTAGTCATTGGCAACAGATCCAGACTTTTGGTGGGGCTGAAAGGCTTCCTGGCAGGAGGAAGTCTGGGAGAGCTGCAACAGCCATTCAGATTGCCTTCCTCATGTACAGTTTTCTTACCATGAACAAAGACCCTGCAACCTTCATGGCTCCTCAGCCCAGCACTGTGATCTCTGCTCTCAGAAATGTTGCAATTGTATTTTTGGTGCTGTCCAGGAATTGCAAGTTTGAGCTTAGATTGGGCACAGATCAGGAAAGACTCACTGAGCTGTTATCTGGAATGAGCTTTGGATCTCACGAATCCTGCTAGTCTTGGAGGATCAAATACTCCAAAGCCCTCAAATCTTCTCCAGGATTTGTTTTTTTTCTTGCATACATGAAGATAACAGCATAGTTTTGTCTCAGATAAAAATATTATGACAGCATTACATGGATTGCTATAGGTGTAGTTACCATTTTCCACAAGTATTTGTTATGGACGGAAGAGACTTGCCAATATAATCATCACTAATACAGATTTCTATTTCCTTTCATTATTGTATCTTCTGAATGGCTTTGTTCTGTTTTGCTCCTTTGAGGAGGATTGCTTTATTTTTTTAACTTGCCAATTCTAAAACATTCAGCAACCTTAAAAAGAATATTTTCAAATTGCTCAGGTAACTGAAGACTTTCTCTCTTTATCAGATGTGATGTGGTGCTTACATATGGGCCTGGAAATGCTATTACCTGCCAAAACACTACTGAAACTGGTGTGATGCAGACATCTAAATCTTCTGGGACTCTTGGTCTCATATAGAAGATCTGGCACTAGTGCAACCCTTTAGGTTACTGGTATGTGTTTTTACTGAAAAACATCCCAGTCCAACAACATTTATAGATATATAGGCATCCTATGTTGTTTCTTCCCTGTCCTGCTATTTCCTTTCTAGATTGAAATAGGTGATACTGCTAAGAGTACCAGTAAAACTGCACCAATATTAAATGCTGGATTAACTATATCTGACATCTTGTTGAAAGTTGTGACAGGCCAGTCTGTTCTGAAACCAAGATTTAAGGTCTAATTCCACAAAACTTATTTGCTTTCTTTTTAGATTGGGGCTTTTTGTCTGTTTGGCTCTCTTGGAAGATTTTTTTAATCGTTATGTTTATGCTGCCAAATCAGATTGCAATTCAGACTTCGGGTAAGACTTTGGGTGTTATTATTTTGGTCTCATAATAACGATAAGGATTAGGAGCAGTGTGAATGAAGAGTAAAGCTTGACATTTTTGAAGAAGAACTATCTCTCACCAGAAAAGAGCCCAAGCTAAAGTTGCACTTTTTTTATGAGACTTTTTTTGAGCTTCCCTAGAATTTTTGAGGCGGTCATCTGTGATCTAAACAGCAAGGCTGCCTAAAAAGTAAACAAATCCTTTTAGATGTGGTGAGCAGATCAGATTGGGTATGAGTTCCAAGAATGTACAAAATTAAATATATTTAATTTAGTAACAGAAAGGTTACGGCACAGCGATAGCCCACACGTGACTCATCTCTAGTGTTGCAACAACATTCACCAGAGATTGGACACACAGATGACTGTTCCTTGGCCTTGCTGGGAATGCCAGTAAGAAGCCTAACCACTGCCAGTTGTGCTGTTTCTCAGCTCATGTGTTAGTCATATACAGAAAAAAATTATTCCCTGCTAAGTTGCACTGAGTAGCACCAAACCAACTATTACAGCTGCTGGATTTCCAGGGCCACTCCAGGGCTCCTCCCGTTAGAATACCACATCTGGGTGATCACATCTGACTATCAGAGAGCAACTTGGGGTCTACTGTTTCAACAGAAAAACTGGTTTGGACCTGAGCTTCCTAGTCAGGATCACGTATTGATCTGCAGTTTCAGTTGTATTATGTTATTGATTATGTAACACTAATCATTACTATTTTCCAGAGTGACATGAGATTTCCACCACCTTTTGCATTTCTGGAGTGATGTGTGACACAGCCCTCACCCCTCAAAAAAACAAATCTCCAGGCCTCTTCTTTTTTCTGACCATCTCACCTGTATGGTGCAAACCCATCTTTGCTGGAAGAATCAGCAGTTACTGCAAAACCAATCATGCATTGTACAGTTTTGCTTCTCTTTTATCCCTCTGAATTTTTTCTGAATTATCTGATTATTGAAAAGCATCAAATACAAAAGGAGCACATAAAGCAAAGGTAGGACTTTTCAGTTGCTTGGGGCCACTCAGCTCCCAAGAGATCTGAAACAAGAGGGCCCTTCTAAATCCCAGAGAAAGGGCATGTTTTTCTGCAAATGCTCTTGCATTCTCTCTTGCTCTCACTTGCTTTAAAGCATACATCTGACACAAATTAATCTGCAGGGTTTTTAGTCATTTCCCATCCGCTGCTGGGGCAAATTAGACTTGCTGATGTTGTTTTGGCCTAACCCTGAAGCAGCATGAAAGGAATGGCCCAGAGGGAGAGCGAGCATGTTCTCCTTGGCTCTTCTTCCATGTACTCTCCAGTCTGTTAAAGAAAAAAAAAAAAATTAGTTCAATTGGCCTGAAAGGCACTGGGAGATTGAAAACCCCTCTGTGTAGTACCTTATAGAACCAAAATTACTTAATTAATGTGGAGACCATTATGTGAGGTTACCATATGAATGAGTAAGTGGACGGCCTGAGTTACAGAGCAGGAAAGAGGAAAGGATATCTGAGGTCAGACTTGTCAGGGTAAAGGAATCCTAAACAATGAGGGCATTGGTTTAAGATTTGGGGAAGAATTTGAAAAAGAGTCCTGAGAGTGAAATTAAATGAAGCATGGGAGAGTATTAGTGGAGATTAGCAGTGCAGTGAAGGAACTCAGAGCAGACTGCCAATCGCCCCTAAGCACAGGCAGCTTTAACTGGGCTAATGCAGACAGGAATTAGGCAATGCTGGAGTCTGACTGAAAACTATTTTCTTGAGCAATGTTAGGGGGTGTGGAAGAGAAACTCTTTTTCTTTCACTGACTTTTGAAAGTGAGCATGCCCCTGTCTCAGCTGCGTGTGGGTTTTTTGTTTGGTTTTTTTTTTTCCTTCAGTTTTAGGGTTTTCTTGCCAGGCAGACTTATGACAGAAGTAGATAAAGCAGAGTCAAGATCTGAAAAGCAGTTGGGTACTCAGTGTAAATGTGAGATTCATTTAGTAGCATGGGATTGTCATTGCAAATGTGCTGCTTCAGATGAGGAGAGGACAAATCCTAGTGAAACTAATGAAATTAATATCTGTACTTATATCTGTTGAACTCTGTGAAACATATTTGCTTACATATAGATGCTGGTTTAGATTATTTTTCTGAAACATGAGTGCTTATGTGGTCTAAATATTTCAGAGCTCTTTGAGACCACTTCAAGATTTTTCTCCATGGAGATTTTCTTATTAATTGTAGTTTCCAGAAAGCAGTTCCTGCAATAGAATAAGTATCCATAGGATAATAACCAGGTGAAGGTGGTAATACTGTGTAAGGTGTTGACTGCAGTACTTATTTTATTGGCTTTGGTTTCATTTGCTGTCTTTTTGAAACAATGCTCACATGTTCTGGAGTAAAAATCCTGACTGCTGGATATGAGATCCTGGTGCTTTTCCTATCAGCTACAAGCAGAATTATTGCTAAAAGCAAGGGGAAAGTGAATCATCTCTCTGAAAAGACTTTTATTGTGTGTAAAGGTTTATAGAAGACAATGGATGAGATCTTGAGTAATATTTGCAAAACCATCCAGAGAATCCCAAAGTAACCCCTGCCAGAGCCTGCAGGAAGTCAGGGATCATATTTAGATGGCATCTTTCAGATATAAATAATGCCCCAATTGGCTGTATGGTTTGGGAGGACCTACGAGCTTTGGAGAACACTAATTCAGTGCTTTGGTGTTAAATGCTGCTGGAGTGTGATAACCAACAGCTGCTTGAATAGCTGGAAAAAGCTCTATATTGCACATGTGGTGAGACACTGGAGCAGTTTGTCCAGAGAAGTTGTAGATGCAGCATCCCTGGAAGTGCTCAAGGTCAGGCTGGATGGGGTTTTGAGAAACCTGGTCTAGTGGAACTCATTGGCAAGGGGTTGGAACTAGGTATTCTTTACGGTCCCTTCCGAAACTTCCTGTGATCATATGACTGTATGGATTAGTGTCCATCTTTGAAAAGCTGCACTGTATCTTTAGCAATAAGTACTCTAGGTAGTATTACAGCTGTAAGTCTCCAACACTGGGGCCTTAGACTTCCACAGCAGCTCCTGCATTCTCTTGGGGCATCAAGGGAACGTATGTGCCTAAACTGCCTCTGGGTAATGGACTGAAATGCTTATGTTGCCTCGTGAAGGGGCACTCCTAAAACTTCACTGGTTTATGTCCCTGAAACATCTAGGTGCTTCTGGGAAAGGGGGTGGAGGTGGCCCCTGACTGTCAGCAATCCTAATAGATTTCAAGAGACACTGAAACTGCAGTCTGGCTGGTGTTCTAAAAGGGAGCGAATTAGTGGAAACTGCACAAATGTTGCTTCATTGCATAAACTGCATTTCAGAAGCAGATTGGATGATATTTTCCAGTGTTCCCCTTTGCAGCAATTGTTTCATTTCTCTGCAGAAGAATAATTTAAGTAATTGGAATTTTCCTGCAGGATAGGAAAAAGTTACCCTGCTTCCAGCCTCTTCTTTTCTATTTTCCCATCTATTAATTTAATTGAAACCAAAATTGTTTGAAATATTAAATACCATTAGAAGCCTCCCATAACTAAAGCTAGAGCTGTGTGGGAAATACTTTTCTAACCTGCACAACTTTAGTGTTTTCCTAAACATTCCTGTTCTGTTCTGAGACAGGACCAAGCTCCTTTAAAGGCAGGAGTACTTGTGCTTTTGCTGCTACGTGGGTGTTAGCATTATGAGAGTGGTGTGTAACCACCCAGACGTTTCAACTTCAAAATACCTTCTTTTCTTCCCGACCAAAGAAAAGGTTGGGTTTTCTTTCATAAAAGAGAAAATCACACCATATAAGTGGAAACAAAGATGAAGCTAAAGTGGTTTTGCTTGACTCTAGAGCTAAACAAGCTGACAAAGGAATTGCACACCCTCTAAGCAGCCTGCATTTCTTTTGCTAACAGTAACATATGTGATGTTCCTGCTAATTCTGACTGGACTGTGGTGATACTCAATGTGTTGTCCTGCACTGTAGTACTGGTTGCTCAACACACAGCCTAAATAGAGTTAACAGCTGAGTGTGACTTTCTGTTAATGTAATGTATAATGGCCAAATTTTGCCAACTCATAATCTAATCAGTACTGGAAAATATGTTTGGTTAAGAATATTTTTTCTGTGAAATATGTTGCAGGCAATGTATTCCTGAGCAATAAACAATCCTTGTTTCTCCACTCCGAGCTGAAAAACACACAGCAACTTTTTACTGAAAGATTTTTGTGTTACTTCAAGCAGACTTTAATCCTGATACTGCTCCTTCATATCTAATTAAAGAAATGTGATTTCATTTTAAGAGGTTTTTCTCTGTCCTAGGCAGTTCATAGCAATTAGAAATCCTTTGTCTTAGACCCCACATAGGAGAGATCTGGATTACTTTAACTTTCAAGTCTTTTTCATGTGTGAACCACAAATATATTAACTTTCAATGATTCACAAATTAAGCCAATGGAAAAAAAAAGCAGTGAGGCTGGTAGCTTCGTATTTTCTAAGAGTTTGTGAAGGTTTTGTTGGTTTTTTTAAAAATTATTAAAAAAAACTGAAAAGAGACAAAATCAAGAAAAAATGAGGGGCACATGAGATAAAAAACTACATAGTTCTTTCAAAAGATTCTGAATAACTAATCCATCATTAAGATTCCTTTTAATGGCTGGTGCTCTTTCTAATTGGTTAAACTACTTAAAGTATTTCAGTGCAATCATTAGCATAGAAAGCCTGATTGTTTATGCCTTTTGATCATTGATGGCTATCAGGGAAGAAGCTGGATTTTAATAATCTTGAGAAGGATGTGTAGAGTTCTGCCTGCCATCCATACTTCTTGCTTGTAATACTATATAGCTAAGATCCTTAAGTTGCATAGAGATATCATCTTATTTCCTCTCATCAAATGTTTTCATAATAAATGCCCTTTTTGTACTATCTATTATATGCTATCCAGTGAGCTCCTTGGGAATCAAATAACTTAGAAGGAAGGGGAAGAGAACATGTTCTTTTTGTAGGTTGTAGGGACTATAGATGTTGTGCATTGAAGATAACTACTGATTCTGGGATTTTTATTAATGTATCTGACTTCCTCTGACTCAATATGAATTGTTGTAGGGGCTAAACCATCTGCATTTCATCTCTTCATATTTTTGATCCAGGTCAACAAAATCTACCAGACTAGTGATAAAGGTATTTGTGCAAATAAATACATGCGCTGGTTTTGGTTTGGCAAGTTTGTTGGCATGTTCTTTTTCTTAGAAAATTGAGATGGATGAAGCTTTCTTACAACATCTCTTCTGTTTCTAGCCATAAGACATTGCTGCCTGACGGGGTCTTGCTTTTGGTTCTTTGAAATCAGCCCAGAGGCAAGACGTATGCTGTGAAGAATGACAAATTATAAGATGGCTGGTCTGATGACACACTTTCAGTACCCAAAATAGTACGTGACATTTGTCATGGGCTAAATTCATTCTTAGCATCAGTGGGTACTCTGATAGTGCTTGATCCTTAGTGACACCTGGTAGTAAAAATCAAAGGATAAGGAGCTGTTGAATCCCTCAAAAGCAGAGAGGCCCTGCAGACAGAAATCAGCAAATTTGAGGCCTGGGCAATCACTGACTGTATGGGGTTCAATAAGGGAAGGTGCTGGATGCTGCACTGGGATGGGCAACCCTGGATGTACAGACAGGGGAATGAGATGCTGGAGAGCAGCGCCATGGAAAGGGACCTGGGTGTCCTGGTTGATGGCAACCTGAACATGAATTAGCAGTGCCCCAGCAGGCAGGAGGGACAACCCTGTCCTGGGGGGCATCAGGCACAGCATTGCCAGCCGGGCAAGGGAGGGGATTGTCCTGCTCTGACCTGGGGCAGCCTCAGCTTGAGTCCTGGGGGCAGTTTTGGGTGCCACAATGTAAGAAAGATAAGGAACTACTAGGGGAGTGTCCAAAGGAGGGCAACAAAGATGGTGAAAGGCCTTGAGGGAAAGCCGTGTGAGGAACGGCTCAGGTCACTTGGTCTGTTCTGCCTGGAGGAGACTGAGGGGAGACCTCCCTGCAGTGACAGCTTCCTCGTGAGGGGAAGAGGAGGGGCAGGTGCTGATCTGTCTCTGTGGTACCCAGTGACAGGACCCGAGGGAATGGCCTGAAGCTGTGTCAGGGGAGGTTTAGGTTGGATATTACAAAAAGGTTCTTCACCCAGAGGGTGGTTGGACACTGGAACAGGGTCCCCAGGAAAGGGGTCACAGCACCAAGCCTGACAGAGCTCAAGAAGTGTTTGGACAATGCACATGGTGTGACTTTTGGGGATGGTGCAGTGCAGGGCCAGGAGCCAAACTCTATGATCTTTGAGGGCCACTTCCAACTCTGTTTATGCTGTGATTCTGTGAAATCCCTTAGAAATTATAATTTTACTGTAAGGGATCTGTAATTGTACCTGTTCTGGACTGAAACCAGCAAGAACTTCATACTAAAGAAATCCATTATATGTGCACATATGAAGCTGAAATTTTGATCTAGAGAGGAATTGTGCCATTTGTACAGTCCTGCTACTGCCTTGGGCAGTAGCCAATAGTAGAGCTGATTTTTAGTCTGTCAAATCTACTGTCAAAACATTCTTAGGGAGGTAGATAGGGACATCTTATACTAATCTGTTTCAGAGTAAGGCTAGAATGCAGTTTTTAAAACCACACTTTTTTCTGAATTCAAAACTGTTTCATGAATCATAATCTCGCGCTGTGCTCATAGGTAAGCTCCGTTATTTTGAGCTGTCTTTCAAAATGTTGATGAGAGCACACCCATGGAAGTTGATCTGAGTGAATAATGACACAGTGAATTATTTTGATGCATTTTACTTAGGTTCAGGATATTTTCAAGAAAATTTACTTGCAAGGGGGAGTGTTTTACACTGATGAGCAACTTCCAAGTCCTGGAAATACGATCTGTGCTGTCTAGCTGCTCTCTGCCTACGTGTGCTCACATGCTGCTCTGGCATGCAGGCTGGAGGATGTAAATGAAGCCTTTGGTTCTGGAAAGCCACACCTGCCACTCTCCCCCATGTCCTGCTTTCTGCTAGCATGTTTGCTAGTAAAACTCAACCCTGTGAACATTTGCAGACAATAGTCATAAAAACAGGTGAGGCACAGCAACAGTTAAAGCTTAATAAAAAAAAATTAATAGTCACAGAAAATAGGTGGGGTTTGTTCCCCCCACATCTCACTCTCAGCTATCCTCTTAGGAGCATTTTGCTGGGAAGGAAAATAGTTATCATGACTGCTCTTACAGGTTGCTGAATGTTTGATTTAGGCAAAGCTTGCAGATTTGATTCCTTATTTTTGCTTACGCAGACTCTACAGTGACTTTTGGAAAACCCTTTTCAAAAGGTCTTTGAATCATTGTAACTTTGTTGCATCAAAAAGTTCAGCTGCCTTCACTCATTTCCAGTCATGGCCATTGCAATTTACACTGTAAAGGAAAAGAAACCTGAGGAGGGTGATTGTTTCAGAATGAAGGGTGTGATGGCTGCCCACTCAGCTATTTAGTCAGAAGTCTTGTTTAACACCATCCTGAGTTACAGGAATTCTGCTTTTATCACCCTGTTATTCTGTGTACCCCCCCCAACATGTATTTGGAAAGCCTCTGTCAGCAATCCCGGGGTGAAGAGACAGTTTCATGAGGTGAGTGGGAGGTTATCCCTAATTGCAACTGTGTTATACCAGCATTTTGTTTCAAACCCTTCTGCCTCTTGCGTGTTCCACTCAAGCTGTGTGATTACCTGCCTGACTTGTGAACTTCTGTGGTGAGGAGGAAATGCCTAGCGTGGGGAAGTAACTATGGTAACAATTCATATGAAGTTCTGATGTTTATCAGAACAAAAGATAATGCTGACTTCTCAGGCCTCCAATTCCATAATGTGCAGAAAAGTAGATACACACACTGCCCACTTATTAGAGAGGGATTAAAATTGACTACCTAAAGCATCTGACAATTCTCTCTGGACTCAGATGCATCAGTTATCATTAGTATAAGAATTAAGAAGTTTTTTTAATATAGGTGAGAAAAAGCTACAAATCTCTGCCACATATTAAAAACACATTTGTGGGCCTGAAAGTTTTCTTTTGACTATAACACCTGGCCTAAAAGGTTTCTTCCTCACTGTACAAACTCTGCCTCGGAAACGTCATGGATTGTCGTTTATTTACACATTCTCCCTTCAGAGCAGACTATGTGTCTTTGTGTTTCAGCACTGGAAAGCCACAATTTTGAGTGGTATCCATGATTAACTGTTCTACAGCTCAGTCTCAAACAGTTTTCTGTGCAAGGGGACCCAAGGTGTCTTTAGTTCACTCTTGATCCCTGTGCTTAAATTTAGGGCTGCTATTAATTTAGATCCAGACCGAACATGGTTATCTTACCCTCAGCAATAAAGTTCAAACAGTTACGGCTCTCCACTACTTTACTGGGTAACCTCATACATAAATTTCCTGTTTATCATTCCTCTGAAAACTCTGCGAGGAAGAAGTGAAACAGAGTTCTTCAGAGTAAATTCTGGCCTTCTACACAGTCTGAAACATCACAGCTTCAAATGATCAAAATGGCTTGCCTTTTTTGTGGCTTGAGCTTAAAGAGCATATACCTGACCAGTTTACTTCTAAAAAACCAGGCTAGACTGCAAATGAGTTACTCGAAACAAACATTAATATTCTGAAAACATAGAGAGTGTCCTTCCTATAAAGGGCTTGTCTTAAAGCAGCAGACCTGGCATCTTAAAAGGCAACATGGGAATTTGATAGATTTCATTGCTTAATTAAAGGAAATTATTTACCTAAATTGCAGCTCTCTGGTGGATAGAGCTGTGGGTACCACACAAGATTTTCTGTCTAATGGCTGTTTTCAGTAGGTGTTGATCTATTTTGTGTTCTCACTTCAGTGTAGGAATTTTCTATTTTTAAGAAACTAGTAGACAGTGGCTATATTCTGTACTGTTATGTTTATTTCCATTTTAAAACTTTGACTTAATTGAATTTTCATAATCTCATAGGAATTTTCACGGTGATTTACACTCCTTTATATTCTGTAACCAGTAGCAGGCACTGGTCCCCATCTTTCTTTTGTGCTCTGAGCACCTGATATGTGATGTTTTTTCCACTGGTTTGGTTTTGTACTGTCCTGAGCAAATGTTTCCAAAACATTTTCTATCACTAGATTTGACACCATCAGTATAGCACCTGACACTGTCCTGGCTAGCAAGGATCCCTTTCGAGGCTTAGTGTGGCTCTTTTGCTGTGACAGCTCACTGGGCCGTTTTTGTACCACTGGTCTTAGAAACTAGTCTGTAAGCATCAGCTTCTCTTCAGACACTTTTGAGTGTGCCCAGTGATGAGCTGGCACAAAGAGTCATACTGTGTGATAGAAAATCAGCCCAGAAGGTGCATTTGACAAGCTGGTATTTCAAAAAATTCTCTTTTTCCCTGTCTGGCTGCCTGGTCACATCTGTTTGGCTATATCCTTGTAATCTGATCAAACTGATAGAGTAAATGTTTGCAATGAATCATTCAAACCCCTCTGAATTCCCCAGCTTGTTACTTTCCCCGCAGATTTCCATGTGATTTAAAGAAATAGTTTACCCCATGGTACTGTTTAGAAATCCAGACACACCAATCCTGAGCTGAAAAGGTTATGTTTTAGGAGGAATGTAACTGTTGAAAGTACATGATTAATCTTTTCAGTGAGCATCCTTATTTCCTTTGGGATGAAGACATTAAATTTGGACTTATATTTTGAATTATGTAGGAGGCTTAAAAACTAACAGGGAAAGTAGTAAATAAATCAGTACAAGGATCTTTTCAAGCAAGTCACAGCTAAAATTATTATCATGTTCATTGCTCTTCTGCTGTAGCTTTTCTGTCTTTGAAAGTAATAAGTATAGGCAGATAATTTAATTTCATTTTGCACTGCATTTCTGTATCTCAAAATCTGCTGTTATCTGCTCCTTCTAAAAGATATGCAGAAGAATCCCCTGCCTCCTTTTCAGTCTATTTCCATACTTCTAGATGTGCTTTATCGCCAAAACCTTTCTGTTTACGGATTCAAGGCGTACACCACAATGCACAAATTGCTACCCATAGAATAAATTCAGGCGTGAATGTTATATAATTAACTCCAAGACTCCCAAATTATACATTGTACTAATTATATATAAAGAGGCAAATTACATGGCCAGAGTTGCCTGTTGTTGCTTGTGCAAGTTTGCAAAGCACAGAACCTCCTTTATCTATACCATGATTCTCCAGCTATCAGCCTGCTGAGATTTGATGATTCAGAAGCATCTTTTCCTAAGGTCAATACAGGTCACTGAAGTATCCTTGGAGATTTACGTTGCAGCTTTCTTACATCCTGACTCAGCTAGATTTCTGATTCTTGGTTCAGACTCATGACCTTCCTTTGTTTTCCTGATTAGACCATGGAAGTTGCAAAATACTATTGGGAAGTATATGTGGGGGAATCATGTGTTCCATACAGTATTATTGCAGTCAGTGAGATTGTCTCAGTGCTAGGACACTTCATTGGAAGCTGGATAACAACTTTTAAGCACTCATTCATGCCACTGTTGCAAAAGTAATATTAGAGTGATATTAGGGGAACAAAGATGAAAGTATTTTTGAGAGGATATCTTGATGAAGCTGAAAAAATAATTTGCCCAACATTTCAGGTGATAGTTGTCCCTTTCATTTTCTAACTAGGACTTAGGCAGGTTACTGTCCAGAATCTGAGTATCACAACACTTGGGGTGATACAACAAACAACTGCAAAAATATCCAGATCTAAGTGCAAGAGCAAAACTACACTTCTTATCTCTTTGATCTTAACTTCACTGAATCTAAATGTCTTTATTATCTAAAACCACCATGCCTTTCAAAATTAACCCCAAAGCTGGAAACATTGCAGAGGGATGAATTGCAGAAAGATTTTTGCATTGTACTGTCATTCCAATCCTGTATTTTGCAGACTTTGAGCATCTCCTCTACGTTGTACCTCATGGGATATCGTGCTACAGAGGGGAGATTTAAAGCAAGGATAATTACAGGGACTAACATATATTTTCTTCAAAAGATTAGTGGTACTTTTGGAAGAAACTAAGCAGAATGAAAAGAGGTAAAAATCCAGAGACACAAAGGAGGAAGATCTCTTGTATTCAGATTTGTGCTTGAGCTAACCTCCCTAAGCAATGAAATGCGTGTGTGTAACACAGTGTGTTTCTTGGGGCTGTCCTGGGCAGGGCTGAGAGTTGGACTTCGATGACCCTTTTGGGTCCCTTCCAGCTCAGGATATTCTGTGATTCCAGCAATGTTTCAGCGACCACAGACTCACAATATAGCATGTGAAGCACACTTAGCAGTCATCCCTGTCTTCTGGAAACAAGTTATTAGAGACCCCTTTAGAAATGGAGGATCTGGGCCCTCAACCCTATGACCACACAGGAGAAGATGGGATTACCTAAATTAAGTTTGAATAAATAGCAGGTAAGTGTGCTAGAGCAGAGGCCTTCAATGATCCCACTCCTTTCCCATAAGAAAAGCCATCTTCGTTGTGTTAGCAGTATCACATCCTTCTGTGATTGAAAACACTTGTGAGGTGATGGCAGCATGTTTCTGTTTGCATCCAAACAATAATCAAGATCTCACACAGTGATGATTTGTTGTCAGCTATTTTTCCTGCACTAAACAAGTCTGACACTAGCATCCCACGAGCTAATTAACTTAAGTATCTGGCATGGGAATCTGCATTATAGCTATCAGCAGAATATCCACTGAACTGAAATAACCAGCCAAGTGGACTGATGTTCTGGGGAGATGAAGAGTGTCTCCTTGAGGCAGAAGAGAAGAAAGATGAATGCTGATAAATAGGATTTTCACTCTCCCACCCCTCAAATTTACCTCTTAGGGTTTTTTTTTTTTAAAAAAAAAACAACAAACTTTGAAATAAAACACTGAGCTGAATTCTTTGGGCTGAATATTGGTAACTTGTACTTTTTTTTCCTTGTTAATTTCTACCTTACTTTTCAACATTTCGGGTTTACTTTGCCCTCTTCTTAACACACAGAAATGGGTTCTGACATCAGTTTGCTTTTAGTATCTGCCCAGGTTCCTTGATGAGATGAGATTGTGGGATGCCTTGCTGTTCAATACCTTTCATTCCTACCTTGGGGAACTGTTGGCATCGCATAATCCTGGGGCAATCAGAATAGAGAAACAGCAAAACCTTTAGGAATTCAACACTGTTGGTAAATCTTTCCAGCGTAGGCTGGAAGAGTTGAGCTGTCCAAGATGAAAAGGTAACAGGAATAAACTGAATAAAGAGGACATCAGTATTTTGACACCTTGTCATGTTGCTCATATGTCAGGGTTTGCTTGTTTTTGTATGTTGTACAGAGTTAAAAGAACACTCATAGTTTTGCTATCACTCCCACTGTATTCAAGTAGAGCTATGGATTCTCAGTCCCTTTAAGTGTGGAGCCTGAGTTGTTTTCAAATCAAGAAAAAAATACTCTATTAATATCCTCTTATCACTGTAACACTGAAAGTGTTGCTACTCCTTTTTTTTTTTTTAAAGAGATATGATTGTGTTACTCATGAGCAAGGAATAGATATATCTGTAGCTGGGTCTGTACAGAAAGTCTACTTCAGTAGCTAAAGGCAGGTTCCAGGAGAGCTAATAGAGACATAGATTTTTTTTTAATTAAAGCAAATTTGATCCCTTTTGAGCAGCCAGACAAGAGCTGCAGGGTCCATATCCTTTAAGAAATTTAAGCATTTGGCTCACACGGTCATATTTACACACTAAAATTAAATACTTGTGAGCACTGTTTGGTAGCGAATCACCTTTCTTGTAAGAAAAAAGTAAAAGTAAGAGACTCTTGAGCACCACAGTCCAATCAGAAAATATGCAGAAGAGAGGGCTGATTTTGAAAACTTGTCTCTCTGCTGAGTGCCTCTTCAAAGGCAGGGGTTTCTCTCCAAAGCGACAGTGCAGTGATCTGTTCTCACCTGTCTTTTGTATAGCAGATATTGGCACAGAGTGAGAGTTCTGAAAGATATTTCTGACCTTCAAAGACGGGGGGTTTGAGGTGAATCACTCCGTTTAAACTGAATTTATTGCGTAGAAAGGGGATACAAGATTCATTAACTCCCAAGATAATATAAGAAGTGGGATAAATGACTCCTCAGAACTGCAAGGAACATGCATAATCCTTGGGAGCACAGGAAGTCTGAATAGCTGTGCTTAAATCAGTAACAAGCATACCCCCAATTATAATTATCTAGAGCAAGAATTCAGATTTGTGGCTTGAACTGCTTATAAGTTATTAAGGAGGGATTCTATACTGTCATTTGAAAGCCCCATTACATCAAACATATCAACTGGCTGTCAGCTGATCTAACTCCAGTAACAATAATGTCACTGCAGCTCCACCAATCTTGAGATCTGAGCACATTTTGCTGAAATCAGTGCTGTGCTGAGCCAGAAGGGAAGAGAGTCAGCCACTCTTTTACCTACTCTTGAGCTGTTAAACTGCCCTGAGTTGTTCGGTGTTGGTAGCCCACAGAAATCCGGTTCCAAAGTACGTGTTTTGGGTCTGATCCATCATGGTCAGTCCAGTTAACCTTCAATGTAAGATGAATGCAAATGGCTATGTGAAGTTGCACCTTTTGAAAGTAGACATGAAGCTGGCTTTACCATTCAGCCTCTCCAGATTTGAAATTATCTCAGCTTCTTGGCCCTTTGCAAGCAATGACTAAAGAAAGAAGGGGGAAAAAACCCAAAAACCAAGCCTAAAACAAACCACTAAAAACTTGAACTCTTTTTTTGTCTTGCCACTGTTTAATTGGGGGTTGATGTGACAATTTAGTTGTACATCTATGACAGTGTTAAATTACATTTATTGAGAAATAATTTTTGCAGCAATGAATATACTTTCTCTTGCTCACTTTTGTATTGACCTATAAGGTTTCACTACAGCATTCCTTTCTAGGTTGCTGCTGTACAATCTGAGTGTTAATCATCAAATTAATTTCTGCTTCTGCTGGGCCTTCCACAACATTTAATTTTCTTTTTTTTTTTTTTTATTTGCCACATGTTGCTTTCATCCTGCCTTGGGTCATTTACTATTATTCAGTTAATCTGCTCTAGCAGAGTGGTAAATGAGACTGGCACTAAAGGTATGCCTGCTGCTGATTCCCAGCAGCTTTTAATATCATAATTGCAGCAGAGGACATTGTGAAAATCAAGTTAATCCTTGTAACATAGTATGTCTGTTAGCTATATGCAAAGTGATCACAAGTAAGTCTGTATCAGGTATAGGTCATTAAATTAAACTCACTTCAATTTAATTCTTTATAAAGAGGCAATCAGTTGCGTGCATCAAACCTGAAATTATCATGTTCAACAAAGCCAGGCACACTTGTATTTTATAAATACTTTTTCTTAGGGGAAAACTTCTGAAAACCTCAACAAAAAATGTTGCATGCAACAGTGATTTTAGAAGGTTCCATTGCTCAATTTGCTCTTGCTTGCTCTCTCCCATGTATGTGTTGTAGCTTACACACTTAAAAGTTCCTAGCTAAGTTTTGCAAATCCATGTATGTGAGGTAAAAAGGCCTCTCCTACAGGTTCAAGTTTCCTAAAACTCAGGGGCACAATCTCCTCTGAAAGAGTTACCACACACTTTCTGACTCCAAAGAGATGTTGGGAATTGCACATCCTAATTGCAGAGTGGACACAATGTGAGTCAGTCATGAGACATCCTGTGAGTGCTATGAAACTGCACGAGGATTCAGATCCGTGTGCACAACAGGGTGGTAAGTGCAGTCATGCCTTCGTGCACGTCTGTGCCTGGAGACGTGTCGGGAAGTGCCTTCAACAAGAAGACCCCCCCAATATTTTTGTAGCTTCTCTAACAGGCTGCTGAATGATTTAATAAGGTTTTTTTAAGACAACATAACCATTCTTCAAACAAAGTACCACGTACTTAATAGTTTAATACTAAGGAAGGCAAGATGAGGACATGTCAGTAAAGAAGATCTCATTTTGTTATTATTTAAAGTTGATTCCTGACACAAAATGTATTTTGGTAGTTTGCTGAAAGTATAATTTTGTTGGATTCCACTCAGTTGCCAGGAAAAGATACCCTAAGATATGCTGTTAAATGAACCCAGACAGGGAGAAATAAAAGCAGTTAGGGCAAAGATGAAGCAGCACCACTCTCCTCTGAACTAGGGTTGTCATTGTATTTATTGTGCGTCACTGAACATATATGAATACTGCATTACGGTAATTCCTAGAGTTAAGAGATCAGGAGCTGGCATATGCGGACATCTTTTCTATCTCTACACTCACATTTCTGAAAATGCAGGACTCCAGATAGATTATCTGAAGCAATTAATTCTTTCATTAAAAAAAAACAATGCAAATGCTTAATCAAGAGTTCCTATACTCTGTGCTGTCTTGATAATGTGATTGTGTGTAACGCTTATAAGTGTTTTAATGGCTCCACAAAAGGAGAACAGATAGTTCTCTGTGTTTTCTGCTCCTTAGGGAAAATGACTGTGCTGAGCTGAAGTGACATTGGTATGACCCAAAGAGTGAGAGGTGTTGCAGTCTCAGCACCAGTTTTGCACACAGGGAAGTCAGTGAGAATGCAAGCTCTTTGAATATAAGAAAATCTAATTGCTGGAAACCATGCACTTGCTTAGAAAAGCATTGAAAATAAAAATTAAAAATATATCATGTTAAGGCACTGATATATAACCTTGACACAAGGATGTACTTTTGGCAGAAGCATACTGTAAACAAGAAGTAAATGGAAAGCCACTGACTTAATGAGCTATCAGTCTTGGGCTTGTGACAAGATGCAATCAGAGAAGGAAACAAACAAATGGATAGGAGCTGGAACAGAGAAGGATGTGGGAAGCATAGTGCAAGCATGCTTTTTCATACACATGCTGTGTGTATAATATCACAGTGAGCAAGGGGGCCCGGGGAGTCTCCTGCTTCATGTTGTGGCTTATTTAGGCACAACTCCCACAGACTTCTGACACGGTTTTGTCTTAAACAGAACCATGGAGGGGAAACTGGGGCTCGTCACAAAATGACACTCAGGTATGTACAAATGAATCAATGTGCTTCCCACTATGCTGGCTTAGTGTTGCAAAAAAACAAACAAACAAAAAAAAAAAAAAACAGCCAAGCAAGCTTGGAAGAAACAAAAGCACAGCTTTTTGTAATTATAGATCTTTTTGAGTTAGCCTGAGCCCTCCCCTTTCCTTCCTTTACCTTCCGCTTCTCCTCCCAAAATAATAACACATTTTGCCAATAATTTTGAGGAAGTCTCAGTGGGCCAGATGGAATTCAAAGAGAGGGATCTAATAGAGTAATTTTTCATTCTTTTTTTTCTCCTGTTTCTTTCCCCCCCATACCCTGATTTCCTACTAGCAATTTCTTTGTTTGGCTTATTGCATGACATGGAGGTGGTGATACAAAAATAGAAGTTAATGGTACTACCACTGTTTGTTTCTATTAACGTTTACATGTGAAATGAAGGCATTTTGGAAGAGAACCAGACTGGCCAGTAAAACCTTTCACCCTCGTAAACTGTACATTTGGTTTGATTTTTGGCTTAGATCCCAGAACTTGTCACAAGCTTTATTATAAAGCTGTAGTTCAGCTAGAGTTTTGTTAGCTTTATTGCAACAGCTCCCCTCCTCAAAAAAAAAAAAAAAAAGAAAGAAAGAAAAAGGAAAAGAAAAAGCAAGCAGACCAGCAAGAAAAGCTTTTGTCCATTCTGAATCCTTTTTGAATTCTGGAGAAAATATACTAGAAGATGCAATTAGCCAGATAACTGGTCAGCATCAATCATCAGAATATAAATGAAGTTTATCTAAAATTTATGAAAAATATACATCACCTACTTAAAATACTCCAAGAGTGACTAATCACATAAACAATAAGGCAGTCACCAACACTCAAGCATGTTACAACTTCTGAGAAAGCACAGGCCTAGTAATGCCAAAGAGGAGTCTACAGATTGACTGGAAATGGTATGGACATCTGGAGAGATTTTTTTTTTAAATGTATCTACTTTCCCAAAGGGGTAATTTAGCTCTGCATGAGTTCACTCAGGGAATATATGAGAAAAAAAAAGAAAAAAGAAGATGAAGGAATGTGTAATGATACACAACTATAAAACTATTGATCTCGTCCTGCTTTCATGCATCCTGTCTCTCTCATGCACTGAATCCCCTTGGTTCAGCACCAAGTACAAGCAAGAGCAGTACAGGATTGCTGATAATAGGTTTTAAGGGGAATGCTTTATAGCATAACCATTAATAATCTTTTTAACCTACTGCTATAGATTGAATGCTTATAGAGAGAATATGTAGATATGTTCTGAAAGATCAATTAGTTTGTGGCCCTTGGTTGGAATTTGAAACATGGTCTTGTAGCTGCAGGTCTAATTTGAGATGCAGAAGATCAAAGTTTGACTGTTGCTCCTGTCAGTCAGTTCCCATGTGATCCTTGAGTAAGTAAATTATACTGCCTATATTTCAATTCCCTGTTGAAGAAATGGTAACCAGAAGACTTTGAGACTTGTTTGGACTTGTTTTGATTTTGGTGTTTAATTTCAATGGGGATAATTGAAACCCAGTGCAGCACCACAATTATGGTGATTTCTTGTTTTCTCATTGGAAAATGCAAAGTCACAAAAGTTTGAAGTTCCTCGAGAACCTACTGAACTGAGTCCCATGTCTCCTTCAATAACTGTAGTAGGGCTGTCTGGAAAAAAAGTATCCAGGGAGCAGGATTACTTGAAAATCTCTCTTCTTATGCAAAATGTTTAGTGTTCAGATGTGAGAAGTAATTTTTGTGGGTGGAAGGACACACGTTTTCTTACCACCACTCTTGAAAACCAAGCAGTTTGGCTCAGCATCATTTAAATCTGGTTCCCATGCCCAGGCTGTGGTTGGTAGCAACAATGTCTGGATCCTTCCTGTGGAGCTGGGCTGGAAGCTTCACCTTGTTGGGACCAAATATAGGCCTGGTAGAGTCATTGTCATTCCTGGTGACCAAATCACTCCCAGAACTTGTCCTCTTTCCCAGAGAACAATGTTGATTGGTGGTGCTTTGCTGTGGGTCATGTAATGAAAAGCTGGCAGTGCATCAGTGATGTCCATCACAACCTATTGAATTGAAAATTTGTGTGGCAGGTGAAGACTGGACACACAGGATCACCAGCTTCAGGCAAGGAGGAGACTCAGTTATGCAGGAAGTGCAATGCAGTACGTTTCTACTGAATTTAAGCTTGTAGGCAGTGCTTGTAACCCTCAAGGGGTCCTTAGTAAACATTGATTTGCAAACTTTAATCTGGTAATCAGAAACTTTCAAATGCTACTTGAAAGTTTGCTTGGATTACAAGTAAAGAATGCAAAAGTAAAATTATGAAGGGCTTTCATCTATCAATAAGAGGAAATCAAAATGCATGAGGAAACTGAGCCCATTGCTGTATGGCACAGCACATATTCTGTGCTGTGTTGAGAATGAGATTGTTCTAACAGTCAGCGGGAGCCAGAGACTCAATACCTCTAAAAATCTGTCTCTGTGCTTTATATCCTTATTGCTTTCTTTGAGAGGGAGGAAGGTTTGAAGGTCACAGAATTGGGCCATTTGTGTAACCAGAACCAGATGATTAATTACTTTTTTAAGGATTTTGTTTCTCTGAAAATTTTATCCCAGAAAAGCACAGGGACACACAAACTCTGTGGTTGAAATTAAATTATATTAAGATTACTGAAATGTTGTACATCACAGTTCTATGGGAAGTGGCTTTTCATTGTTTAGCATAAGAAAAAGACTAACAAGTTAGGCTACACAGCTGGGGTTTGTGCTGTGTAACTTGTTTTGTAACAAACCTTTAATATTGTACACAAGCTGAAAGAACATATATTGGAAAGACTCAGAATGAAAAGAAATCAGTTAGCACAATTAACATTCAAACTAGATTAACTGCCATTTTAGTTTAAAAAACCCTCACACTTCATTCTTTCATGCTCCCCCCCTACAAAAAATTTGGAACTCATCACTGGAAATATCACCTCAAAAATCTTTTTCTGCTTTCTGTTATTATAACCAGAGATGTATGTACTCATTTGAACAAAATAAAAACGAATTAAATTTTTTTTCTTTTAAATCAGAAACAGATCCAGATGAGGATTTCAAAATTATGAGAACGCTTTTTCTATTTAGATTTCTGGTATGTTCTAGGAAAAATGCTGATTATTATCAAATGTGGAAGACTAGGTTACAAAGCCCATTAAAACCTCCGAGAAAACTGAAAACAATTTTGATGTGCTTTGAATCTGGCTCTTTCTAGATCAGTCTCTGGATATAGTACATGGAATGGACTGAAAAGTATCTTGTTATGCTGCTCCAAAGTCTCTGTTTATCATGGCAAACTGACAGGTTTGAGCACTGTCAAAAAATCTGTTTCTTTCCTCCAGAAAAGCTGCACTTTTTTGGCCTGGTTTTGGCTTGGGCTATCAGCTTCTCCCAGTTAATGACCAAACATCTTTGGGTGACTGTTGTGGAACTAAGGCTCTTCACAAGAAATAGCACTGATGTGGCAGCTGGATTTAAGTACAAAGAGGAGGACTGGTTGTGTGAGTCCAGACCATTCTAATGCCATTCATCCTCAGAGCTGGAGAATGGCTCTGGACATATTAAGAGGCCAAAGGTAGAGAAGAAGAGACTCCTCTCTCTACTCTATCCAAAAATCTTTTTTTTCAATGAAGTTCCTGTTTTCAGATGGGTTTAATCCGGAGCTCTACTGCTCTAGTTTCTGATTTCCCCTTTCAATTTCCCCTACCCTTGTTCAGCATGTGAGCTGATCCCAGCAGCAAATGGCAATGGAGAGAGCTAAACAGTACTGCAATGGACAGAATTATATAGAGTCCAAGCTGTCTTCTGCAGGACCTCTCCTGTGTGTCTAAAATCCCATACCACCCCCATGTTTCTGGGAGCTGGCCACACTAATCCAGGATGAGGAAACTCAAAGGGCCTGGTAACATACCAGGCATTTGCTTTTCCAGCTCTTGGTTGGACTCTGGGCACTGCACCATCCTGGCTGGGACAGGCTGAGCAGCAGTGCCATGTCCTCCAGGCTGAGCTGCTCCACAATTCCCTTAGAAGAAAGCAAATCCCAAATACTTTTCCTCTGGACTGCTTTCTGGCAGTTTTGTCTTAGCGTCCCTCAGCACCAGGAGCAGGGGGAGTCCAGTACTTCCAAAAGTCCCACTCTTTATGAATGCCACTGAATGGGCTTTTTACAAGGTAAAGTTTGACCTAAGACTTTCGGTATTCTGAAAGGAGTCCCTTTTGCAATGAGTGGCATACATTTAAAAGGACGATTTTGTTTTCTCACTGGAGTGAGAGCAGAATTGGGGTTTCTGCAATTTTTCTGTGCACTGTAGCTTTGCTATAACACAATCCCCCTGATGTTTCTGGTGATGATAAATAAATGTATTTTTATGTTGTGCTCTTACATTCTTGGTATTGAGGAAACAGAACAATAACATGCTCGATACAAGCACTGCCCTGGGAATTGACTAATTAACATAAAGCTCAGCCCTGCAGGGACATTTCCAGGTTCATTTTTTGCTGCCTCAGCAAACTACAGGGTTTGGGCTGTTAACTACTTTCAGATGCTCTTTGTCTTTCAAGAAAGAAATAAAGAACATCCACATTGCTTTAGGCAAGTTAATGATTCTAAAGAACACTTACCTTTTTACCATATGCTTCACAGCAGATTAAAATCCTCAAGGAGCTAAGGATTATATACCATGTACAGTCCTTTGGCAGAAAAACATGCATTCTGAACTAAAAGTGAATGGCTGAGTGTGACATTTACTTTCATTGTTTTTCCAGACTGCATACTGAGAATGTTTGATTTCACTCAAAATAATACCAAATAAGTGGTTTTGTAGGTGCTTTGATTACTCAGAATCTCTTAAGGTCATAACAAGCAGTTTACAGAGGCTACTAGGAAAATTGGAGAAACTTGTATAACTACCTCTATAAAACTCAAAGGAAATCTGGCCTAATTTGCAAAGAGGAGATATGCCTAAAATTTTGAGAAAATCATATTATTTGTCTCTTGTGTGAGATCATATTTGTTTATCTGAAGTATGTACTTTTCATTCACATTCTTTGGACCACAAAGCAAAAGTTTCCTGTATGCAGGAAAAATATGTGAGAAAGGGAAAAAAGTCAAGTTAAATAAAATTTGAATATCACTGGTAAAGAAAACCTCATTGTTTTATCCATTTTCTCTTGATTCCTAGATTTGCTCTGCTCCTAGTAGTTTGTTATTATTATGAGTCTATTCTTAATAGATGTCTGCCTATTGCTGCTATATATGAATGAACAAAATCCCATTCTCCGGCTCATAGGGATCAACAGAAAATAACAGTAGAAAAGTTTTCTGGCAGAGGGTTGAAAATTCTTTGATGGGTCCTCAAGGGCTGCAGCTAAAAGAACTCCAAAGTTCCATGTGAGTGAGCACAGATACTTTCAAAGTGTTCTGTAAGAGCAGAAAAATAAGTGTATGTGCAAAGTGCACGTTGGAGAAAGCAAACACCAGAGTGCATGCAGATACATGCAACACCCAGAATTCTGTATTGTACACACGTTTGCTTGTTGGTGCATGAATACGCTGGTTTTGTGAGGGTACTTAAGGCACATCTATCAGAAAGCTGGGTGTGTATATTACTGTGTATATTACACCTATCAGAACAAGTTATTAAGGTTACCCAAACCCATCTGATGCTGGTGCATAGGTTTCAGAAACCTTACCCATTTGGGTATATGTGCCAGCCCTTTTATTGCCACAAATTTCAAATATAAGAGTGCAATGTTTGCTGAAAATAGGAAGACAAAATCCTGAGAAAATGCATACCGTTTCACGCTTAATCAGTTATCCCAGAAAGGTTTAATTTGGGTCACTGTGGTTTTTAAGTTTCAAAATAGTCAAGTGGATTGAAGGGAACTTTAAATCAAACTAGGAGAACTTGCAGAAATCAGGAAGGTAGGGGAAAGTGAAATCTGATACAGAGCCAGTGGGTAGCTGGGGCTATCCGGGCAGGGTGACAGTTTAGAAAAGAGACTCGCTGTGAGAGATGAGTGAGCACAGGGTGAGGAGTCAGAGGCAGGGAAAAGGAAAAATTGCTACAGCAGTATTTTGAAGAGGACAAGGCAGCAAATGTCAGTCTTGGACTGATCAGAAAAAAAGCCATCCTTTGTGCCTCTCTAGCACTTGGAACTGCAGTATGTCTGTGAAAGTCACTGAAGATCTTTATTTCCTCTCATCCTCATCCATATAAGCACTGGGAATTTACTACTGCCACCATCTACTATGAAAACTGTTGTGCTACTTGCAGAGATCTGTGCCACACAGTTCAGTATTTCCTGCACTGCTGATTCTTGGAGTTAGCAAATGCAAAGATGCCAAAAATATGCTAATGAAATCTTAGTATTCTTCTTTATTTACATGTAATTAGATGCCGCTCTCATTATCAGTATAATAACTTTTGATTAGTTTAGTCTGTCACTAGTACCCTGAAAAGCTTAATGAATACTGGGCAGGGGCAACTAGGTTTTATTTAACTTTTCCCTGGAGATTCTTCACTACACGCAGTGATCGTGGCTGTCTGTCAAACAACGGCAGTACGCTAAAACAGAGGGAACTGTGCATTTTGCCTTTATTGTCAGGAAGTGTTAGAAGTATTAATAGCCTAAATTTTGCTAGCTAGCTAAAATTCTCACACTGCAATCTTGTGCATCAGCATTTTTTTTTTTTTTTACCACAGATGGTCATTTATGTAACATGGCTGGAAATTGTGGCTGTGTTCCACAGCAACAGGAAAATGGGATACATCTGCACTGTGTGGGGAAAAATACAAATGAAGTAGGAGCTATGGAAGCATTTAAATTACAGGGAAACAGGACTGCGATAAGCCCTGGACTACATGAGCAGGAAGAGAGTGTCAGCCTCACCCATGCCCTGAAAAAATGGTCACATTCGTGGGCTCCTCTATTGTAGTGAGTGGAAGTTTGTTTATGCGGGACCTTCCTTCCCTCAGGACTTCCTTCGAGAGGAAATGTCGTCACTGTTCAGTAGGGGTCAATTGTTGTGCATTCAAAACTCAAACATAAAATAGTATCGCTGAATTCAACAAAGTAGAAAGGAATAAATAAGATTTCTCCATTTACATATTTAGAAACATGGGCCACAGTTATTCTTGCTCACCAATACTTTCAGAGAGCTGAGAAAAATCATACAAGTTGAGTAGCTGGGATAATATTGTTTTACATGTATCCCTAACACACTACACTACTCAGTATTTGACAAATCTCATTTTTTCAGCTCTATCTGTCTATGGCTGATATGGGAATATGATTTAAATGGAAGAAGGCTAAAAAGACTGCAGCATTAAAACCAGAGTTGTGCTCTTAGGGGAATCACTCTGTCAAGTTTGTTCCATGTCTTGGACCAAACTGCTCTGAATCTGAGTTGCTCTGGATGAGTGCTTTTCTGAGGACATATTTGCAGCTGAGGTGTCCCTAGAGTTTTACTTTTTTATTGTGATAAAGCAGGAATATTGTTTGAGATAAAAGGACCTAATATTGGTGTGGCTTTCCCTTTGTCATTGTGTCATCAGTCAAACAAAATAACTATGGAAGAGACTCGTGGATGGGGAATGTGCTGAGCTCTTGGAGTGACAGAACAACAGAATAGCAGAGGTGGGAAGAGCTCTTTGCAGATCACCTCATCCAGCCTGGGTCAGGCAGGGTCAGCTAGAGCAGCTTGCCCAAGACATAGTCCCCCTAAGGTTTTGTCTCCAAATAGGGGAGACTCTACAACCTCTCTGAGCAACCTGCTCCAGTGTTTGGTCACCTTCATGGTTAAAAAAAAGTTTTGCTCGTATGTTTAAATTGAATTTTCTGTATTTTGGTTTGTGCTTTTTCATTGTCCAAGTGCTTTTGTCAAGCTCATGTGCTGTTTTGTCTCCAGAGAGACCTTGGTTCACACTCCTAAATCCATTTTGCATTAGCCTAAGGGATACTTGAAAACAAAGGGACGTTGGGAACCCACCAGTATCCGGAGCAGTCTGCAGGGCACTTACTTGTCCAGAGAGGCATCACAACCATGATCAGTCTTGAAGTCTCTTGAGGTGTCAGTGTACATGAAGTCCTTCCCTATTGCATGGTCTAGACTAAAAGTAAGTTGCTAATTCTCTCTCACACCGATTTTCCTGAGGGTGCAGTAAAACAAACATGGGCACAAGAAAATGTAATTTAGTCTTTCCAATGGAAAATGTAAGGATTCTCCTCCAAGGGAAATATATAAAATAGAGCATCATATCACACCATTACAAACCGGTGTCAACCTCTCTTTTAGATAAAACACCATAATCTAGGAGCTGATTTTATCCTGGCTAGGGACCTGATCCAACATTTTAAAACCAGTTCCTCCCTCCTTCCTACCTTTCTCTGCCTCTTCCTCTCCCTACCCCAGACACATGATGGAAACACCCAGGTTTTTCAGCGCAGGAATAGGCGGAGGGGCTTTCCTTTCACACACGTCCGCGTAACCTATCCGGGCTGTCCCAGGCCACCAGCCCCTGCATCCCATCTGAAAGAATGTCGCCTGTGAGGCAGAAATTCCCACCATGGGAATCGCGCCTCTGTGTCGCACAACAAAGGCCACCGCATTGTGTCCCTGTTAAGCGGGTGTTAAAATGCGCATATGTTGCCAGGGCTATTGCAGGCGAGGGCCTATTTAGGAAGCGGAGGTTTTTCCCGAGCGCTGGCTGCTCTGAATCCCCCATATTAGCACATTAGCGCACATGCGGCCGCCTTATCAGATTAGCTACACTTGTCACAGATTAGTTCACCCTGTGAAGGAGCCGCAAAGGTACCTTTGACCATTCATTCAAAAGAGCCAGAAAAGTTTTTTTTCTTGTCTTCAACCGTCAGAGTGCAAAGCAAATTAAAAGGAAAGTCTCGCTCTTTCTTTCTCCTCCTCCCCCCCC
>VZTX01026579.1:1245010-1290719 GCA_013400915.1 Pardalotus punctatus | reverse complement strand
CCCCCCCCCCCCCCCCCTTTTGGTAATAGGATAACTAAAGGATGGGTACTACGGTGGACTACACAGAGAGACATTAATGGGTACCTAATATTCGTCTAGAAAATATTTGTTTAACCCCTTAAAAACATTGATGTGTTTTCTTTCCTCACCAATGTCAATAGTCCTTTGAGAAATGACCTTTCTGAAGCTCAAGTGGATTTTTAAAATGTTTTGCTTCTCTGTCTCCCCCTTCCCCTCCTTTTTTATTACAGTTAATTTGCAGTGTGGTTCAGTGGTCTCTATTCTGCAGATTAGGGGTGGGGGAGAGGAAGGGACTTGCTAACGGCTCGTTACATTATTTTTTTAACCCATCTTGCTCCTTAAAATGTTTTGAGAGCTGGTAAAGGAAACAGTGACTCAAAATACCTTTGGTATGACTTGCAGCCTACACAGGCATTAAGACTGAGCCTAGAGAAGACAATGACGCCTTGGAAGTGTAGTGACAGCAGAGATTCCAGCAGTCATCTGTGAATGAACTTGTGGTGAAGGAGGCCTAGAAAGTTACAAAAACATACAGCTGAAATTGCTGGTTAGCATTCACACCTCTGGCACAAAAAAAAAAAAAAAAAAAAAAAAGAAATTATGGAAGGAAACTGTGGCAAGGAAGGAATTCAGCAATTCCTCACACCTCGGTGCTTTCTAAGGGAGGTGTTCCACATCCTTGTGCCAGGTGTAGCATTACTGAGCTCAGTTGGAGCTTGTCCACTGCTGCAGATTGGCTGTGCTGCCTGCATGTGGGAGACAGAGGCGACAAATCCAAGGCAAAAGTGCTTTTCCAGGACTGACGTTCCCTTTGGCATATATGTGGGCTGTGAGAGTAATCCTTCGATCACCAGCCAAGGGTCTAGTGCAGAATATTTTATCTAGGAAATGAAGTCACAGACAGAACTGTGACTGTTTTCTGGGTTTGGGTTGTTTTGTTTGTTTGTTTTTTTGTTTAGTTTTTTTTAACTTTGATTTCAGGTAACTAAACTGCATTATCTAGTAGAACTTTAATTGCTAATTCTTTGTTCAACTTCTTCCACAAATACTGGAGCACAATCAGCGATATTGTTTGCCAGTCTGTTTCTCCACACAAGCTTAAACCTGGCTGGTTGCATGTGCTGTTTGTAAACAGCAGAAAGGACAATAGATCATTTGTAAGGGCTCTGACATGTTACCAGAGGCTGGAGTTTCACAGCTTCTGAGCAAACAGCCTGGCAGTGAGCTCTGAAGTGCGTGTGATCATACTCTTCTAGGAGCACAACTTTAGGCTCAGAGACCTTCTTTTTGGTTCTGAGATCATTTTTGACATCTAAATCCTAGTGGTGACTCATTTGTAGATCCTGTTAAAATGCAACGATATTTCTCCTATGGTGATTTTTTATTTTATTGTTTTCAAGTCATAGTGCCACACCAATAAGAGAAGGCTGTGAAGGATGTGGCAAAGATATCCCTTGGAACCCTGTGTCAGGAAAATTTACAGCACTGATGGTGCCTCCCCGCTCTAAGTTATAAACAACTCCAATTTATGATCTAGAGAGGCAAAAGCAGTAACAGCAAAGCAGGGAGAAATATGTGGGAGAAATCAAACAGCTGGACCCTGCTTTTACTTCTTTTTAGTTGATGAAAATGGTGTCCATTTTAGAAAGTTACCAGAAGAGTTCTTTTTGACATCTGTTTCTCCTATTGTCGGAAACGATGATAAAACCTTACATTATTAATTTCCTGTGTTGTTTTCTGATAAAAAGCATCAGTATTTTTAGTTTTTAATTTCCACATGCACATTGTTCAGTATAGTAATTTCAAAATTCTGTTGAGTTTTATATATATATATATAAAAGTATATATGTATGTGTTATATAAGTATATATGTATGTGTATATATATATATACAAGTTGACACCATATATGGTGTCAACTGATTTCTTCCAGTTTTTAATTTTTTTTTTAAAATGGTGTGATATGAAAAGGAACAGGGATAGTAGAATTCTAGTTAAAAAATCGATGATTTCCCTCTCAGTCTAGGAATTATTTTTACGTTTCTGTGAAAAACAGTTTTTCGGTCTTGCGCTGATACCTTTCAAATGCACCTACTGTGAGTCTGTCTAGTTTTTGCAATGCCTTGAGTCATTAATCTGAATTCAACAAAGCCTAGGTCAGAGTATGAATCTTCTGTTTCCATTAGTTATTGTTACTGTGCTCTCCAAAGTGTCACCTGTTTTTCCAGTGTGAGTAAAAGGTCCCAGTTTGAGAGACCCTGTTGAATGTGAAAGTGCTGACTTTGACACATCCCTTAATTGAGTGTTGTCTGCAACAACGTGTTTTGCTGCTGAGGATGTAAATTTGAGTGTTTTCCAGAACCTTGATTCAAATCAAAGCAGTAATATTCCATGCCCCCAACCCAAAATTTAACCTCAGTCTATTAAATATTTGATTTTGAATCTAAATGATAAAACAGCCTGTATTGCTTGGTTTGAGCAAAAGAGATTAGGATCAAGACCTGTGGCATTTTATGTTTAGATTCATGTAGCTGGGTCCATGGCACCTCATTTTCTTATAGCTTTCTTTCTCCTCTCTCACATTCCAGGCAGTATGGCAGACTGGTCTGTGAGTTACTGATGAAGTCATGACACAGAGCACACGGGGTCAGAAAGCAGTAGGGAGACAATGCCGTTGGGGACGGAGATGGAGAACTGCTGCTGGCACATCCATGTGTGGTGGCAAAAGAGGACAGCTTGGACAGTATGTTTCCTGGCAGGACCTGAGCATCACTGCCTCCCTCCCCAACCTTGTCACCTACCCACTTGTTTTTGTCACCTCAAGTGGTCTGGCTCATGGACAGAGAAAAGTCTTGACACAGCACACACCTTTGCAGTGTCAAGTGCTTTGATGCAGCTCTTAGAAGAAACTTCTTGGCTTTGGTAATTTTATGACCTAGTCAAAACCAACGCACAATTTTCTTTGAACTATCCATGAACTTTTAAAAACTAATGTCTATCAAAATATCAGCAACACATTATTGAATTTTATGAGTAGCCCTTACTTGTTTCAACAAGCATCTCCTTATTTTAGCACACTGGATTAAACTCAGGCTTCATCAAACAAGAATAGTAAATCAATTGTTTTAAAGACAGGAGAGCTGCTTCGCTTCCAAGTCTTTCCCATGCTGATGAACTCCTGCAAGCTCCATGGCTGATGACCTGGTCTGGGAGCCTTGTTCTAATTGATAATGTTGCTCATTGTGAGAACACTGGCTACGCAAATCCGATGCTTGATGTGCGGATTTGCATTCCAATACTCTCTGCGCCCTGTAAGGGTGTGCGGGCCTGGTGTGCTGGCTCTTCAAGCACAATGGGAATTATGGATATGTGTCTCTGGGCCAACAATTATTTCCATGTGCTTGCTAAATGAGTGCAGAGAGAGAAGACTTTCCTCTTATTTAGTCTCTATCGCTGTCTTTGGTGCTGTACTGCATTTTAATATCAACCTCCCCCCACAACTGCCTCACCCCAGCCCTGTTAGATACTTGCCTGGCTTTCATTAAAACACCAGTCCATGAATAGCTGGAAGTTTGGGGCTGGAGGGCATCTTTGCTGAGGCTTGAATCTTTGGTAAATAACTTTCTGCACTTTTGGAAGTGTTAAAAGTAACTAAGCACCTAATGAATGAGTACCTAAATAACTCCCACTAGTCTTTTTTGCTAGTAGGGGTAAATAAATAGTAAATGTTTTTTCAGCCATTATATATTGTTGGGAGCTCAGACTTCCTATCATATGTATGTAGGTTCACAGAGCTAAGGAATATCATGCTAGTATATATTTTCCTGTCTAGCTATCAAAAACAACACGTTTGGTAAGAAGAATTAGGCTTTTCCTTCAGTCCAAATAGTCTGGGCTACAAAAATAACAGTATCAGAGCCACAGCTGGCTTAGTCACATATTGCACTGCTATATAGTCTGGATTTCTTGTTTTCATTTCACTTTCCTTTGTTTCAGAGACAAAAAGGGAAGCCCTTGGGGGAAAAAGACTTCCAAGTTTAGTGCTTGACCAAAGCTGCCTGACTCTGATCTGCTCTGATCAGCAGCCTTTATTGGCTGAGCTTTAACATCTCTTTCTCTGAACACAACATTGACACTGGCACCTCTGTCCAGCCACAGAATCAGTACCAAGCGGGCCCTTGTGCAGGGCAACAAACTTTCTCACACTGCCCTTCCAACTGCTGAAATGTCACCTGCCATGGGCTGTCTCTAGGGCTCATAGATAAGTACAGCCATAAGCATCCTGGAATCTGCCCTTAGACTACCCAATAGGTACCACACTGTGCTGTGTGGCTTCTGTTTCAGAAAATGGTTTGATGTCACCAAACTGTTCTTCACATGGAAGCAACCAGAATTTGCCAGTGGCAGCTCCAACTATAATTTGCAATCTGTGGCCTGTACCAGGGATTGATGGAGTTACGTTATGGATGGCAATGGAGATGGCTTGGACTCATGCAGTGGCATCCCCTCTGTCAGGTGACAAATGTTCCTGCTTCCCCCACTCCTTCTGCGCTGGGATGTGCTGGCTCCTGAGCCAGCCGTGCCAGCCATCTCATTTCAGTGCACTGCTCTTATGGAAAAGGAACAGTGATGTCCTGATCAGGCATATTAATATGTGAAGTGAGAAGAAGCTTTAGTGGAGAAAATACTCCTTGCATTTACAGAGCAACTTAAAAATTATTGCTGCAAAGGACACTTTTCAGTTTAATATTACTGGGCCCAAATTAGACTGTATTGCTCTTGCTAAAAGGTCCATTTCTGTTGCTTCATCCCTTGATGGAGGATCACATAAAATCATATAAAAGAAGAATGAAATTAAAAGTACATTAGGTATTTTATCCAATGTTCCTTAATACTACATATTGGTGATATTTTTATGTCTTCATAGCACTGTGCAGTTCTGAAGTTCTGCAGAGTGTGATACACTGCCTTCTTTCTTTTGCTCTTTATGCTGAGCTATAGGAACAGCTGTATGGGTTCCTGAAGCAGCAAGTCAAATATTTTGCCTATAAGGTCACTTTTGTTATCACATATGGTGCCATAAGGAAATTTCCAACTTAGTTTCAAAATAGCTTTGGCAGGACATACAATTCAAGCCAAGAAAGCCTCCTCCTCCTTTTCCCAGCTTCTGTCAACACCCAATCAAGGGTCGGCGACCTAAATCCAGCTCATATGTAGTTGGCTAGCTCATTTTTTTATTTCTCTAGGGACAAAACCAGACTTCACCACTGAGATAATGGCCCCCTCCCTTCCTGCGGTGACAGGTCTAGAAACTCTCTTCTCTTGTGCATTGCATAACCTAGATTTTGCTTTCTGTACTTGGGTCAGACATGCACCATATATTTCAGTTAAAACAAACACTGCTCCCAACGTGTCTGGCTTGTTCTTTTGACACAGTTTCTTAACAGGATTTCACTTGTCAGCTAGAAAGGTCAGAGAAAAGATAAATCTTTATTTGGATAAACTGCACTGTGTTAAATACTTACAGTGTAGCTCACCTTTTGTAATAATCGGTCTATGTTTTTCTCGGATTATATCTGATGTGTTTTGCTATAAATATGTCCATACAGGCTTTTTGTGTGTCTCTGCCAAAAATAGAAACAGGGATATAAATTGTGTTCTCTGTCCCATTTCCTGCCTTTGAGGAATGTCTGTGGACTGAAGGATTGCTAATCTTCAGGAACAGATATATTCAGGACAGGGTACCCATCACTGCCCCTATGGATCTGACTAACTGCAAGTAAGTCTTCATGTAAGATGAGGCTCTTTCCCCCCACTCAATAGGCAGCTGGATTTGGATATGAGTACTGGATACATGAGCCTTGAAGTTTCCATGCATCTGGTCAGGCTCAAACAGCTTTCTTTGGACTTTCAAAGACTTCTTGATGATCTTCCTTTTTTTTTTCTTCCCTAGACTTCAGTTTCAGGTTTTCTTATGTGAACAGACAGCTGTACATTGATATTTAGGTTTTCTCTTTTCTAATACCAACCAGCTGATTAATTTTACTCTGACACCTTCAATAGTGCAGCAGTTTTGTCAGATATATGAGATTGAAACCATTCATTCACAACTGCCCCATCACTCAACTAGAGGGTCGTAGAGACAAAGCCTAATTCTCAGGGAAAGTGAGAATCAAAATGATCAATAAGTGCCCTGATTTTTTTTTAATTTGGCATTTTACTGATATTGCAGGATAAAGAACACCATGGTCTGTAAAAAATTTAGTCTCTATAAAAACTGAAGTGCAGCAGCCAAACATTGAAAAAACCAGCTGAAATTGGGTGCAATAGGAAGGACGTTTAGGAAGACAAAGGATAGAAGGTGTTGAGGAAGATAATAGATAGTGGCAGCATTAATTTATAAAGTGTCATCTTTTTTAAAAGAAAAAATCAAAATCAGGGGAAAAAAAAACCCGAATAGGATTGCAGTGGAGGTGGTTGCTATAGTGAGAGTAATCTTACGACCTAATGTGTGAGTGTTCTCAAAAGACTGGATGTTCCAGTTCAGTGAAGCAAGATGGCCCCCTGCAGTATTGTTAGCCCCCTCACAAAGAAATTTTGCTTCATCTAGGAACATCACTGTACAAAACACTAGCAGAACTGCTGTGGTTTACCATTAGTTTCACTCAAAACACGAGGTAAACATTCTTTACTTTAAAACTTCAGTCAAAAATAGAAGTCCTCAGTTACCAACTTTGCTCCTACTGCTTCTGAATGCCTCCTGCGCAGTTCCTGTGTGAGACTGAAAACAAATTGGGTTTAGACTAATATCTCTGAACCCCCAGGAAACAAAACTTCTCTTTCAAATTCATGTGGTAAAGATTGTGACAGGGTAATAGTAAAGATTGAAAAGAAAGCCTTGCTGGAGTTGTGAAGCCAGGTGAGAAGTAAAGCTTCATGGATGAGAAGGTAAACTTCAGAAAAATAGCAGTGTTCTACATGCATTCAGAATAGGAATTTGGATGTGTATTTTGTGCATTAGAAGATTTTTATTTCTCCCATCCTATTACATTTCTCTGACAGTGAGAATGGGACAGCATGCTTTTTTGAAAAGAAGTTTTTGTAATATATTGGTATATTGGGAACACTTGGGCTCTCAGGTTTTCACATTCTTCTTACTGGCACAGCAAAACACTATACATTCTGTGTGTCATGACAGCAAAATTCCATGCTTTAGCACTTGTAGATATTGTGGAGTTGTATTACTCAATATTTATTGATAAAATGCAGCAAAATGCAGAATTTAGTTTATTTAGCAGTTATGCAGGAATATGCAGTTAGCTTCCCTCTGAAGTACATGAGACTTTGACTTCCATCTGCAACTTAAAGCATCCATCCCGGTCACACATTGCAAAAGCTAGGGAAAGGAGAGGAGAACCAGATAAAAAGAGACTCAAACATTTTCTAAGCAATTAAATGCAACAGTTCATAAGGTTCATGAAGTCAAACAAGTTCTTCTCCTAGTCCCGTTTTCACTCCCCCCTGCCCTGCTTTGTATACCTCAGTGATTTCTATCACTATTATTTGCAGGGCAGTAACACTGTGCCCAGTGCTTGACAGAGAATGTGCCAGAAGTAAAAGTGTTAGAAGAGAAGGCTCTCTTATAATAATTCTAATTCACACTTTAGCTGGTTCCAACCTAACTCAGAAAATCAAAAATGGACTTGGGAAATCTGAATGAAAGTAAAATTTAGTAAAAATTAATTTCTTTGCCTTTTAATGCTGAACTTAACACATCACTCGAGAAACCCGCCCAAGCTCTAAAGAATCAGTGTTGTGAGGTCTGTGTGGCCTTCCACAGACTGCTTTGGTGTGGGAGCTTGGATTGTTTTTGACCCTGTGACACTGAATGGCCAAGAGCTTCCATGCAAGGACAATGGTGCTGTTAGTGCCCATTACTAAAAGCCTTCTTGTTTCTTTCAACTGCTCACAGGCCCCCTAAACAATGAAAGAAATCCATACATCATTAATAAGGAGATTTAATTTAAATTCTGCTCTAAGAGAATTCTCAGATATTCCCCTCATTTTTTAATTTTTATTTTTTTTTAGTGAAAATTGCTGAAGTCTGATGTAAGGCAGAACCTTAATGTAGAGAAGTGTTGGACCTTATTTAGAAACGCCTGGAAACTAGTGGGAATTGTAATCACAGAGCAAACTGGAAAGCAGTACTGGCACACCAGTGAGCAGCTTCCATGGAATGAAGTCTTGCTGAGCAAGGGGATATGTCAGCTAGTAAAAAAATGTCTTCCCATTAAGTGATCTTTTTGAGCAGAGGCATGATATTACTTTTAGGTTTCTAATGATGAAAACTTTATTTTTATTGTGACTGTATGTATTCAGTATTTCTAACAGCCATTTGTCACTCAAAATGGCCTAATTTTCATTAGAAAAGGGAATTGCTAAATTCCAACAGAAGTTGATGTGAAAGAAAATGGAACAGGATAGCCCATGTTCACTTTTGCAGTGAAAGGTTGTTAATATACATGTCAAAAATTTTTGCTTTTAGTTGCGAACATGCAATACAATTAAAAATCAGTTGGTACAAAATGATCAGCGCCATTTGTCGCATGAAAATAATGTGAGTTGACTTTGCCTCAGCTCTATCTCTACTGTCAATGGAACCTATCACATGAGAAAAGAATCCTGATTAGGGGTTTCAGAAGGTTTTATTCTGCTGTCACTTTGAATTTGAAACCATTTTTCATTTTGGTATTTTTTTGAATGTAAATAACAGCACAAGATTTCACAGAAACTTCTAAATTGGACTATATTGCTTAAGAGATTGGTTTATATTATTAAAACCAATCCATCTGCCAGAGCAAGGCCAGAAATTACTAATGATGCCTCACTGTATATATATAAATAACATCTTTAAATGTTTAAAACAGATTCTAGTGCATATGTAATCCAGAATGAGCCAGCATACTAAGGATTAGGTGGAGAACAACAGTTGTACCATGCTTATTCTTCACAGGTTTCAATAATTATTCTCAGTTTCTCATTTGGGTGTGCTTTGGTTATCTGTCAGACTATCTATCTATCTAATCTATCCACATATGTATGTATCTATACACACACTATATATATATTTGTATATATATATTTAGAGAGACAAAACTTGGCAGAGAAATTCTTCTGCTTATGCCATTAAATTTGATTGAATGTTTTGGAATTAACTATTCTATAATTAAGCTATGCTACTTCTGAGCAGAATTTGTATTTTGGCTGATAGAAATTTTGTTATGTAGACTGGATTCTCAGTCTATATGCAGTCCTTGTACAGCTCATGGAATGCTCTTTTTAAGTTATGTGAATCAAACGAGCTCATAATAATGTTATAGAGATAAATATAGATGCAGTTATAAATGAATAAATTGAGAGATGAAGAAAAGAAGAAAAATTGTAAAATATATTGCAAATAGCTCCCCAAGTCTGCTCTGTGTATATTACGGCTTCTAAAGAAGGTGGTTACAAAAAATTTCAGAGACTTCTCTAGGGCATATTCAATAATTCTTTTATCTCAGGTCCCCTGCTCCCTGTAAAATTGAGCAGGGTCTTATCAAAGATGTTATATTCACTTTAAAGATTCTTAAATTCTTTTGCAGAACCAATTCTTTTGACACAACGTCGGGAATTTGTGGAAACTTTTCTGTTTTGAGGGGAATCTGGAAGTCGTCTCTACATCAAGTTTTCAAACTGTACCGAGTAAGTATGTGATTGCTTTACAGAAGAGTGAAATGTGATTTCTTTCCCATAAATGTTTAGGCAGCAATAGCAAACATCAGTTTAAAGCAGGAAATTAAAGATTGGGTTTTTTTGGGTTTAATTTGTTTTGGAAATTTAGGATAGGAAAAAGTATATATGCTTCTGAGGATGAAATAATTCCTTGGAATTTGGGTACGTAGATATTAGCACTTCTGTGTGGGTCAGTACTGTGCTTTTAAAGACTCTCTTGCTTGTCACCAGCTACCATGTGCTGGTTCACATCAGAGATACCACAAACTGGATTCTTTTAGGATGTCATTAAGCCAGAAGATGCAAATATAATACACTCCAAGCCACCAACTGGCAAATCAATTCACACTGGAATATTCCTTTGAATGTGTAAATAAGTTCATGTTGAGCATGTACAAGTCCTTTCTATGTTTGTTTTTACACATATTTGAGCAACTGTGCCTCATTAGCTAGAACACTACCAGAGCTTCCATCACAAACTCACTTGAATGAATATGCATGAAATCACCATTAGTTTTGCATTTAGAGTAATTATTCTGCACACATATTTAAGCAGAAAATGAACAGCAAAGAAACCACTCATCTCATTTCCTTGAGCTCAAGTGAGAAAGGTATTTCAGGCCTGATTTTCTGCTGCTTTGCATCTTCTATGTTTCTGCAAAATGAGTGTGAAACATTATCCTTTCTGTTTTGAAAACATTTCACAACAATGCACAATGCTGTTTCAGTAAGTAGTTGTTATTAATCTGTCTGTATCTAATTCTTGCTTATGCTTAGAATGTAAACTTTTGAGAGCAGGGACATACCATGCTGGTACCATGCCGTGCAGAGTGGGATCTTGTTCAGCGCCTGGAACTCCTGGGTGCTCTCGCAACATTGCAGTGTAGTTTTGCAATGCTCAGGGTGGGAGAGATTCAGCCATCTCACATTTAGAATGTTGCACATTATAGTGGGTATACATAATCAAAATATGTGTTCATATAAGGGCCAAGAGAATTCTGTCAGTTGAACAAAGGTCAATCAGGGACCTCAATTCCATGAGGCGAAAGAAAGGCAAAATGTACTGAATAGGACAGGAGCTGGGAATTATTACCTATGCTCTTGTAAACACATATAAGGTGACATTATGGCGTGCCATGACCAAAAATGGAGATTTTAGTATGGGAAACATTATTTTCTGCTCTGTCCCTTCCTCCTCTCCTTCTCCAGCCCCACTCCTTTGTTCTTTGCCATTCAGTGTTTTGGTTCAAGTTAATTAAAGATTCCTGTTGCAGCCTCCTGGAGTGAAATTCTGGCAGTATGCCCAGCGCTGCCATAGTCGTATGTAAGCAGCCCCTCCAGTGAGCTCCATAGTGTCTCTAAGAAACTATACAAAGAGGAAGAAAGAAACTGAATCCAGATGGAATGGGAAATCAGATATTTCTTCCATTTGTGTTGAAATCTGTGAAGACTGCCCCATAGGTTGAAAGGGAAGACAATTCACATACTCCGCAGTCTCAGGGAAAAGCATGTTTTCTCCCCCACCCCTCCACCCTCCACTGAAGAGGAATCTGTGAGAAAGCTTACAGTGAGACTGCAAACTCAGTAATGCAAAACATGTTTTCCCAACTCTGCTTTACCCTGGTAGGATAGACCTGTCAGGGGAGCACAAAAAACAAAACAAAGGAATCAAAAGAGCGACTCAGGCAGAAAAAGACTTTTCCTAATGACAGGGTTATGAGAGAATTTGATATCCAAACCAACATTTTGACACATATTTCATAGTGAAAAGAGGACTAAAGGCATTTTAAATGCCCAACAGGAGAGTAAACATGTCTAACACACTAAGCAATAACCACATCCTGGACTGCTTATTGTTAAAAGGCACATAAAAAAGATTACAAAAATGTATAGTACATCGTAATTTCTTGGATCTCACATGCATAGCAAAAATCAGACATATCCCTGGAGAAGAACAGATATGGCATATTTTGTGTTTGTGAGTCTTGGTCAACTTCAGTATTTGGTTCCTAAAACATAGAACTGCACTTTGTTGGTAGTTACTGAATTACTGGATTAATGTCAGTATCATTAGAAATCAAAAGTCTGGATATTTGCAAATATATTTTGTATATAAATTACAGTTTGCTTCATGGCAGATTTGTGTTCACCAGGGATATTCTGGAATTTGGTGGGGGAAAGGAATAAATCTTGGATCTATCTGCACTATTGCTTGGTTTCTCTATGCATTTTATTTTACTGTCAACAATGTTAATTTGTTGCTCTCTGATGGACTGTTTAGTTTTTCGGGGTTTTGGTTGCTTTCTGGTGGGAGGTGTTACACCAAGATTCAATTTTGCCCAGGGTCATTATGGGAAAGAAGTTTTAACAGTTGATTTTTATGTCAAAGGACTAATTTTTAATATTAAAATATATGGGCAGACTGATTGCCTGGCAGAGACAACAACCTGTTGCAACTCAGGCGATACCCATTTGAGGTGCAGACTTTGGGCAGAGGTTATGATTCAAGGTAGCAGGGTTTTAGCTGACAGTTTAGAGCAATACTTCAGGTGAAATGAACCCGATAATTGCAGTGCAGATTTCCTCAAATAGCAGGTTGACTGAAATAGCTCTGGTTCCCTGTGACTAATTAGATGTTTTGTTACCACATTTTTTTTTCCTTAAGAAACAAAAATGGTCCAAAACGCTGTCCAGGTGAAAGGGGTAATAGATGTATGCTGATATGTGTGTTTCTTGCCCTTTCAAACCTTTGAAGCCAGGCTGAGGTCAAATTACTCAAGCAGAACAGCTCTGTTGACAAACATGTGGTCTTCAAAAAACAATCCCAGTGTGAGACGTGCTGCTAATTTAAAATAACAGAGGGGAAGGGAGAAAAAAAAAAGTAAAAAGAAAAAAAATATAGAGGGAAAAGCAGCACCAATCTACATGAAATCCAACCCAACTGCCACCTTCTCTGCTAGCCTCCCTTTGTGAGCCTGCCTTCCCCACTGCGTGAATCAGCCATGGTTGGGGTTAAATGGGTAGCTTTTGTCTCCTCACAATGGCCGAGAGTGACAGGTTGAGCTAAATGATTTACTGGTGGAGATGATTTGAAGGACAGAGCCAGGCAGCCTTGGGAACACACGCACAAGAAAAGGACAGTAGCGAATCAGCCTCTCCTCCCCCTCCCTCTTTCATGGTTTTGACTGAAAGATCACAGAGTGAGACTCTGACAGACACAAGGACCATTGAGAAGCTATTTTTATTACTTATCCATGGCAGCCTTGCTTTGCTGAGAACAGACCTGAGGTTAATTAACCTTACTTTTGTCTTTTCTATTTTTTGGCTCTTTTTTTAAAATTTTTTTTTTTAAGTTGTTGTTTTTCTTACTGGGGATGTGAGTCTGTAAGTTGGCAGGGTCACATGCCATGGGCAAAGGGAAAGTCTCTGTGTGAGACTTGAGCACAAGAAAGCTCAACAAGCTCGTCCCTAGCCAAAACAAAGCTTTCCACAGAGCAGGGCAATGCAGTGGGGCCGTGGCAGAGGCAGCTGCTCGGAGCAGAGCTGGACCAGCTGTTGTCAATTGGAATGTGCTGGAAGCAGAGCTCCCCCCGCCCCGCTACGCTGCTCTGGCGGCACTGGTACCCAGTGTTAATATGGATCCCAGATTGTTTCCTGAGCACTGTTTGATCTGGCTGTGTGGGCAGGAATGAACTCGTTTGTCGGGATGCGGGATGTACCAGAGCGCCGGCGCTCTGCGTTTGCCCAGCTTCCCCAAGTGCAGGCCAGGCACGCAGGGACACGATGGCGGGCTGGCCACGGGCCCTCAGCACTGACTCGGGACAAGGCAGCACCAGGACTCTTCTCTGCCTGAGGTGTGGGGAGTGGGGTGTTCCAGAAACACGGCTGAGGCAGGGAAAGGGCACAACTCAGAGCAGCTGAGAAGCCCATCGGCCACCATGGTCCCCATCACCTTTCTGGGGCACCTGCCAGGTGCTGCATATGACTGACATGCAAATCCCAAGTACCATCCCGGGGAGCTCATCCTGCTTCATGCACCCAGGACCCTGCAGGCTCAGCAGAACTTGTCATCCAAGGCAGCAGGCAGAAGGGGACCTGGCCTGTGCAGGGGAGCAGAGACGGCAGCCCTCTGGCCTCACAATTAATGTGTGTGATGCTTCCTTCAGCAGTGTCCCTCTGAGAATTTGAGAGCAAAAGTGTAAACTTTTCTTAATAAGAGAAGGAACCTTTCAGAGAGTTGCTGTGAATTAGTCTGAAAAAACCCAGAAGGTGGGTCATAGAAGATGTAAAGGTTGGATTTATGGATAAATCAGAGCTCATAAGAGCTCTATTGCTTGAAAGAGGCAACGGTCTCTTTCTGTTCCATATTTCATTTGGTCTATGATTTGTGAGCTATTCCTCAAACACAGTAGAATAATACATCCTGTTGCAGGTTATAACCTGTAATTGTCATGTCAATATTTGGTTTTGGGAAATAGAAACAGCAAAAATTCTACAAGTACAACTACAAAAAAAAAAAAAAAGGTAATTTTTCTACTGCCTACCACCTAATGACATCCCAAGCCCTGTGAGTCACCTCTTGTGAATGTACATCGAAGCTTTATTACAATATATTCAGCTTACTTAAAAAAACCAACAAAAAACACAGTCAGCAAATATCTCAGATATCTTAACTAGTTAGGGAAGAAGCTTGAACAGTAAAACCCACTGTGTGCAATAACACATAGCTTTTTGCTGGCTAGTTTGGAATTGTATTCTCACTTTTATAATAATTTAAATGAAAACTTGTTAATCAGAAGAAACCATATGAATAAAAGTTTGATGACAAAGTAGAATTTCATATCAGCAAGCTTTTAAGACATGCTTGACCTGGTAGACAAATGAAAGGATCTATAAAATGGGAACTTTGGAGAGCAGAAGTGTTTGGTGTTAGTTAATCTGTGTGCTGTAGAGTTGCAGTACTGTGGAGTTGTGGTGGGCTGTCATATGATATATTTCTAACGGCCTCTTGAATGCTCAGCTGCAAATAAACACTTCTATTTTAATATACAAAGAGCAAAACAAACTAAATCTAAAAACACAAGAAGGAACTGTGCTTTTTTTTATTTTTATTTTTTTTTATTTTAAATTCTGTGAAAGAGAGCAGTGTTTGCAGAAGATAAAACAACTCTAAAAAGAGCTTACCCGGCAGTCTTCCAAATATGGATTTGCCACTGTAGGACAAATAGAAGAAGGAAACTTTCTCTTCCAAATACTTCCAGCCACAATCACTGTCACTGTCCCAGTGTGCACAAAGAGTGTTGGGATTACTTCCTTCTTGAAGTTACTTGCTCTTCCCAAAAGAATAATTGTACTTTAGTACATGCTGAGTATTACAAGGAATAGGTTTCATAAATGTTATTCTGTATTAACAGATCCTACCATTATAATTTGCATCTGTTCCTGCCCAGGCTAACTTTCTGATTCTTCTCCAAGTCGTTCTCTCTCTCAACTTCTGCCTCACCACCTAAAGCCCCTGTAATGCTGCTATAAACATCACCATTTTCAGAACTGTGTACACACTACTCCTGTAGGACAGGGCTACCGTCCTTTATATGTTGAACCCTGCTTTAAAAAGTACCTCCCATGAGTGAAGTTTATAGAGTGCTTTAAAAAATAAAGGAAAGGAGATATATTGCACAGGATGAAAGAGTTGATTTGAAGCTCAAGAGTGACCCTTCTAAACCCAAGAGTGCACAGTAACAGTGATGTCTGCTTGAAGTTACAAGTGTCATTCACATCTGGTTCTCACCCTACCTCTAGTTTGCATGAAATTTGCATAAAATTCCTACTTTTAAAGCCTTTACTAGGGATAATATGTCCTGTCCCTTGTTCTGTGATTTTTCTCCTTACCTTCACTTTTCTCTTTTCCTGCCTGGTTCCATCTTTCACCTGTTTTTTTCTCTGACTCCTTTACGTTTCCTTGTCTCATAATCCTCTTGAGCCACTCCAGCTGTAATAGTGTTTAGAACCTACAGGGTCTGAGATACTTGGCTTTGAAGGTAAAGAGGAGAAAGCTATACAAGGGTGGGAAAGGATGGAGGATTTCCATTTCATTCCCTATTATCATGCCCTGCTAGTAGCATTGCAATTGTACTGCCTCTCTCCTGTTCATCTGTGTCTGATGAATGCCACAGCTAACCCAACCTGAGTGACTAGATATCATCTGCTGGCAAAAAAAAAAAAAAAAAGGAATAGGACAGTGTTGAGTCACCCAAAGGGAGAGGACAGTGGGGTCTCCACAGGCAGGGGGTCAGAGCACAGTGTGGGCCGCCTGGTCTCTGTAGTGCAGCCACCCCCAAACAGCTGGGTGACAGAGTCCCCTCCAGCCACTTGGCACTGTCCGGGGGCATTGGGTGGCCTCTGGTGCTGACATGGGATATGTGGGTTGGCCTGTTCATTCCAGCGGGGCACAACCCTGGAGCACTGCTCAGAGCCAGCACTTAGATTTGGGGAACACCGTGCACTTAGTTTCTTCCCATGCTCAACAATTAATTCCTTCTAGCAGATCTTTCAAAAGCCTTTCTTTACATTACAATTCTTTCATTGCTCTGTAAGAGCTTACGTCACATCACAAGACCAAAAAGCACAGTGCAGCTTAGTGTAACTTGACCCTGATCTGGCATTTCTTTGTGATGTGTCATGTCAGAAATGTAAAGAAAACAACATTGTCCTTTTCCTATTAGTTTGGACAGCAGTGGCCACTGCAGGTTGCCTTTACCTTCTGACTGGAAGATGTCTGTAGTGTAAAAGACTGACAAGGATTCTGTACTGGAAGTAGGAGAACTCATGTTTATGAAGCTTTAAATAGTTTTTGGAGAGCTGCATGTGATCTTAACAGCAAATGGGCTCTGAGCTGGGGCTGCTAGGTGGTTTCAGAGAAGCTCGCAAGCAAAGGCAGCATTTACAATTCCTGTGACTTGAGAGTAAAATGTGATGAGAGATAATATAACGTGTTGTTTTGTAATGTCTATAGATTTTATTTTTTTGGCATACTTAATTTCAAATCCTTTTAAATAAGAATTTTACAAAAGGGATTTGAAACAGCTAGAAAAGGCTGAAATTACCCTAAAAATCAGATGAGTAAGAAATCCTAGAGCACCCTAGACCCTGTAAAAAAGTTCTTCCTTGTACTGAGCCTAAGCAAGAACTGGCAAACAGGACCTGTTACAGCCTAGACCCAGGCCTGATCACATTAAAAGGAGCCATTCTGACTTATCTTTTCCATGTGTATGCAGGAAATGATAATCCTGACTCCCATTGCAGAGTGTGCTGAGCTGCTGTTGCTTACTGTGAGGAGCCTGTCTTTTATGTCCTCAGAGCTTCAGCCTATTTGCATTGAAATATCACACTCAAGAGCCTTGCTGCTCCCCCTGCAAGGATGAAGTGCTTCTTCATCCATGCTTAAAGAAGACTTATACTTTATCACCGTGGGGATGATGAGCATGCAGCCCTGATTTAAAAGACTCATGTGGAATTGACGATAGTTTGCAGATAGACAATTCTGGGGGAGCCTCAGCTGCTCAACTTCCAGTCCTGCTACTAACCTATCAAGTGACCTTGAGCAACTCCCCATTGCTGCAGCTCTGTTTTCCTTCTGATTTTTTTATCTGTTTAAGCCTTTCTATAGCACCTTGTGATATGAGTCCTGATATCTTTTCTAGAGAAGGGAAAAAACCTGCAAAACACCGCAGAGCACCCCAATCTTATATATATATATATATAAAAAATGATAGAAAATAAAAAAATTACAAAACCATCTGCAAGATTGTTCATGAATCCCAGGTGTATAAAAGAGAGGTACTTTTAATTTAATTTACAGTATTTCAATTTTACTTTATTAATTTAAGAAAGTTTTCCTCAAAGTTTTGCTTAAATTAATGTCATAAAGTGTAAGAGCCATCTCAAATATTTGAAATGTTTTCCTCTGTAGGCAAGGTTACCTGGGTCTGGCTTTTGACCTTGGAGTAAACAGGCTCTTTAAGGCTAAACTCATTTAACAGGATGTTCACTGGACTTATTAGAGATCTTTACCAAGAGATGAGTGTCACCCCAGAAGCGTTATTTCTGTCAACTCACTGTAAAGGCAGAATATGTGGTTTATCTAGCTGTGCACAGTCCCATTCCAGATGGCTATGTTTGATCAGAGGTATTGATCAAAATACTTGTACAGGAGCTTCAGAAAATAAGTGCCAAGAGAGCTGTGCAGTTAAAACGGAAGTTTGGTTCAAAACCCTGTTAGTTTCTAGTCACTCTCTATTATCTCTGAAAATATCTATCCTCCTTAAGTCTGTCAAAGCAGAAATATAGATTTGTTAATGCTATTTCCCACCCGATTTCTGACTATGGGCTTTTGTCTCCCTTACACATGCAGCCCTGTTCCTGTTCCCTTGTGAGCACGGGCACAAATATGTGCACATGTGTGTAGGGGCAGTACTGCCTCAAACCTCCTCAGGATTGTGGACAGAATTGATTTCTTATGCTCCATGGATGGGGCAGCAAGAAAGGTTAGAGGTCAGGCCAGAACAGGAGGGGATCTGGTGACAAGTAGGGGAGGAAAGGGGTTCCCTTTCTGCTCTCAGATGTAAGCAAAGGTGCAGCCTCACAGCCTCCTCTGTGCCAGCAGCAGCCCTTCGACCTCTCTCTGGGTCTGGGGGCAGCCTGCTGGATGTGCATGCCCGTGGGCTCTGTGGTGTGGCCCTACAGGTATTTATGGCCTCTCTGTTACGCTTGGCAAAGTAAGGATATTATACCTTTTCTGTTTTTTTGTTTTTTGTTTTTTTGTTTTTTTTTTTTAATATTGAATGATTTTGACATCCAGTTTTTTCTGCGTCAGAAGATTTAATATTAAAAATCAGTCTGTCCGCTGGGATGCCTGTGATGACATAAACACAGATGTCCAAATTCTGACAAGGAGAGCTGCACTGGCTGTATATTACTCAGGGTTATTTGGTCATTAGAAACTCCTAAGTTGCCATTTTTGACTTCAGAATTCCCAGGATCTCCCAGACTGCCTGCAGTGGAATCTACTGAAAAGTAGCAACCATTTATATTATTCTGGCTTTCAGTTTTGAAGCTGTAATGAAATCCTTTCTGTGTGACAGTGCTATAAAGCCCTATGATCTTTTTTAGCCATATTACCAGAGGCAATTTTTTAAAAACTGCCCTGCCAAGCATGAAAATCCGTCTTGAGTTACCTCAAGGATATCCACAGCATATGAATGTTCACCTTTTAGTTAACATTACTGGAACTAATATGTAAACAAACAGCAAGTTGCATTATTATCAATGGGCTTAGAATATCTTTCAATTATTAAATATATGGCAGAAGGCTATTTACACTTATTCAACAGTACTTTTTTAGGAAGCCTGCCCTCCAGTTAGAAGTAAAATGCTTTTTCTGTATTTTTTAAAAGTAAAAGAATGAGGATGACAAGAGAAGGCTGAAGAACTCCAGGCTGTGCCCTTCTCTGCACAGTTTGAACTCTTCCTGTATTTATCTGAAGCAGATGTTCCGGGCAGGATGCACGTTGCAGCCAGAGGTGAGGAGGGAGGTGTACAGGGCTTGAATACATTTCAGTACAGCTCCCACATCCTGTTTACACATAGCTGCTGGCCTGAGAACAACACAGGGAATAAAAAAAGGAAGGTGGAGGGGGGTGTGATAGGAAGGAATGGTTGATGGGAGTCGTGATACCAACACCACTGCTGGGCGTGCATATCGAGGGTGCTGGGGATTTGTGGTTCTCTTTGCATCGGCCTTTGCCAGCAACATTTTCTCCACTGCTTTGGCAGGCATGGAAAGACATGCTGCCTTCAGTCACAGGGGAGAGAAAAGGAAGAGAGGGAAAAATTAGTTGAGAATAAAACCCCAAAAACCGCAGCTCACCTGCAGAGAAACTATACTTTCTCTCATATTCAGCAATGCTGCCCAGACTCTAGAAAAAACACAGCTGGATTTCACTGAACCAACTTTTCAGTCTCACTAAAATCTTGGACTGATTTTTAATAGTAGAAAGGCACTTACTGAATCACTGGTGGGCAATGAGTAATATTAAGAAAGCTAAGCCCCATTTAAGCAGTCAGTCTGCTGAAGGATGGGTTTCTTCAGGCTGGATACTTACTGGCAATTTGATTTCTACAGACACAGAGCAGTGAAGGGTCCACTTTTCTTTGCACTGGACATGCACTTTCATTTTATGTTTCCCTTTCAACTCACTGCATATATTCCAAATTATCCACACAAATTCCTGTCTAATGTTAGGGAGATAAGGAAGAACCATAAACATACAATGTTTATCTTCTTTTTTTTTAATCTTTTTATCTGTTTTTTTTAAAGTATTACTTAAACTAGATACTAAGGGACCGTCTTTTCATAGTCAAAGCTGCTAATGGCAAAATTCACAGAAGGCAAAAATGGGAGAAGCAATTTTTCTATGCTGTTTTCCACAAAGTTCATAATATGTGCTGGGAAAACTGTGTATCTGTCAGGGGTCCCTGTAATATTATATTCTGCAGAGACTGGCTGCTGACTTTACATTTACATGGTCATGCACACATGCAGATGGGGTTCTTTGAAAGACATGAAGGCAATATAAAAGAAGCTCAAAATATATAAAAATATGAAAATCTATCTTTTGTAAGGTTATTATAATCTATTTATTTTATCTCCTACTCATTAGAACATTTAATACTAAAATTACAGCATGAAAGTTTCTGTTCTCTCAGTCCAGAACACATTAACTTCTTTTGGTTTTTTTTTTTTAACGGAAAGAAACATCTTAGTACTCAAGACTCCTCATTTTTATGCATCATATTCCAGCAGGAGACAGAATCTTCGACAGTATTTGCTAAGATAAGCTATATTTCCGCAGATGCCTTGCTTTTCTTTACCCTATTATTTTTGGATTATTTTGTTATCCAAGAAACTACCATGGTATTAGGTTTTGATTTTCTTATTTTAAATCATCTAAAAGACCAGAAATTTTGGATCAAATTGGAAGATAGAAAGAAAATTTAAATTCTGATTATTCTCAAGCCTTTTCCCTAGGCTTGAATCTATTTAGCTCTTGAAACTCAATCTTCAGACAAGGAACAGCTGTCAATCTCTTAGTTGCTTCCCATTTGTTTTTGTGTAAAACAGCCTATTGAGTTCCTTTTTCCATGAAACGTTATAACAAAAAAAAGATGAATTAAGGTCTTACTGTATTATTACTCGTAATCCCAGCTCACATTTACATAGCTTTGTAATTGCAATGTTTGTTAAAAGCTTTTCAAGCTTAATATGAAGAAGGTAATACATCCTTGCTAAAAAGCATCCATTTTAGGGTCAGGTAGAGGCTGCATGAAAAGTATTTAATTTTGTGTTGCAAAAAGGGTAAGAACAGGGTGAAGGACTGTAATTGGAAATACAGACAGACACTATTTGAGGAAGAAGCCTATTTTATCTATCTCAATATTTTCTATTTCCCTATCTTTTTTAGTATTTCATTAGGGAATGATCTTTTGCACCAGTTTTGTGGTGTTGTCTTCTACCTTCTGGCATAAAACTTATTGTTAAAGTAAATGCAAAACAAAAAGTCATCAAGGAAAAAATGTTACTGGGGTCACTGGTAGACAAACAGCAATATGCCATTTTCTGTCTGAAGCCTTTGGCCTTCAGTCAGAGCAGAGTGTGTGCTTTGCAGCCTTGTGCATTGCTATTGCCACTTGGAAATATTCTCAGGATGGTGCCTGCAATAAAGACCCTATGAACAACAGCATAATATCAAAGATGTGCAGCAAATGGAGAATGAAAATCGTATTAATGGTACAATGCTAAGAGACCTTTCTAGCAGAAAATACACAGGAGATGAAAAAGCACAAGGGGGACAGCACGAGTGTCAGCTCCAGGTAACAGCACAGGTCTGAGTTTTAAACCAAACTGCACTTCTGTTCATCTTTTACAGGCATTTCCAAACAGGGTAGAGCTCATTTAAAATAACATAGTTAAAGATATGACAGATAGCACACTGCTAGTAGGAAAAGAAGCTCAGGTACTCAGCATGAATATCGGATATGGACATTTTCTAATTGTTTCCAGCAACTAAATATCCAGGGAAATACTCCATATTTGGAATAAAATAATGAATCATAGCACTATCAGAATATAATATATGTGGTCTGCAATCAGGAATTATTTCTGTATAATTTGCTTATGAAATACAGAAGATAGTGATGGCAAGATACCAGTATTTCTTGCTTTTTCCCACTCTGTATTGCATGTCCAGAGTTCCCAGTTTACAAAGTAGGAGTGGAAAGAATTTCAGAATTGGCTTCTAACAATTGCTGTTACCATTTTTATCCTTATCTATTTATACTTTAATTATGCACAGTGGTCAGGAGTGGTACCTGACTGGTCAGGACTGTGCTGACAGTTTTATGATATATGAGATGACACACTTTTTGTTCCAAGAACCTTGCTGTCCCGTGGTCGGAATAGGCACCAAAAAGTTTCAATAATATGTTCTTAGTTTTGTGAATGATTTTTGATCCTCAATAAACTCCGTTGAGTTTTGCATGATAGTAAAGAACCTCAATATTTATATATATATGAGGATCTGTTTTTAATTTGTGTGTTAACTAACTTGCTTCAGCTGAGTGTTGTCTGAACAGTTTCATGACCTGTAGGAATGAGGCCAGAAGAGGACCAAGAAGATGAGCAGAGGCCTGGAGCACCTCTCCAAGAAGACAGGCTGAGAGAGTTGGGGTTGTTAAGCTTGGAGAAGAGAAGGCTTTGGAGAGACCTTAAAGCACCTTTCAATACCTAAAGGGGTCAAGATCCATAGGGGGGGAGAGCATCACAAGGGCATCAAGCGATAGGACAAGAGGTAATGGCTTTAAACTGAAAGAGAGTAGGGTGAAATGAGGAAGAAATTCTTTCCTGTCTGGGTGGTGAGGCACTGGGACAGATTGCCCAGAGAAGCCGTGGATGCTTCATCCCTGGAAGTGCTCAAAGCCAGGTTGGATGAGGCCTTGTGCTACCTGGTCTGGTGGAAGGTGTCCCTGCCCATGGACGGGGGGGTGGAATGAGGTGATCTGCAAGCTCCCTTCCAACCCAAACCATTCTCTGGTTCTGTGATTCTATGACCCCTTGCCGGTAATACCTACTTCATGGGCAGGCTGAAGAATTATTTTGCTCTTTCTTCAGTCACTGTGATGATGAGGCTGAACAGAGAAAATCATCACTTTGGTGGGGTTTTAGTTACAAATTATGTAGGAAACTTTAAAAGCATTTGGCATTCATACCAGTCTGCTATAATACTGAATAATTATACTATTCATTCTCATGAAGAGGATAAATGCTTCAATAATGCTTAATGTTCAGTTTACAATCATTATTCTGGAATGGGAATAACCCAGAAATACAATCATGAATCTACTGTGTCTGATGACAGCTTTAATTCCATTAATAGTAAACTTGGCCACTGTGAGAATTTCTTATTCTTACTTCTTTTTCTGCAGTCATATCTACAGACAATGCTTTTGACTGAATTTAAGTTATGAGCAATACATTATTCATATTGCTAACACCCTCTGCTCAGGAACTTTACTTGCAGACTTAATTTCATGGTTAGTGACTTCATTGTGAGAACAGTAAGGACAGATGGAAAAAAGATGGAATGCTTTCAGTTAGTTCAGACTTGAAGAGCATTGTAAAATATAAAACAAAGAAATTTAGCAAGCCCAGTGCTGCAAGTAGAAGATTATAAGCTCTATCACTGCCTGCAAAGTTTTCATGTCTGATCACCTTATATTTTTTGTGCAGAAAAGACAGGTTATACTATCAAACTAAAAAGAGCTGCTATGAAATAATTTTTAATTTTAATGAGTGCTCAGTATTTGCACTTCATAACACCCAAAGGAGGGTATGATCTCAAGAGATCATCTATTAATACCCCATTTTCTGTCATTTAATCCCAAACCTCTGTCCGAAGTGCAAAATAACTAAATTTAGCTGACCACTAACTTTTGTTAGTGACACTTTTGATCTAACTGCCAGGAGCTGTCTTCTCTTCTTGCCCAATAAACACAACCATTGAAATATTTTAAGGTAAAACTGCCAATAGAGCAACCCATACTCACTATGCCAAGTCTTGCACACAAACCTATCTTTAGCCAACAGAAACCTAACTGCAGGTGCCTGAGAAAGAAGTAAATGCATAAATTTAAATACACAGTTAGGTATAAAGCTCAGGATATAGACCAGCTAGGTATGGTTATGGAGTGATAATGACATATTAGAAATCTATTTTAGTGGGTTATTTTTAGAAAGCTGTAATAATTACAATGCATCAATACATTTTTAACAATACTGGTCTTAGTAATACCTTAAAACATGGAAAAATTATCATAACTAATGACACTGAATTTTGTAACTATTTGATTATGAAAGAAAAAGTTGCCAATGGCCTTTGTGGAGTTTCTATGGTAGGAAGGAGGAAATAATGAAAAAACATCTGCAGTAGAAAACTAAAATATCCTGAAGAGGTCTGGTTTACATTTACATTTTAAAAGAGATTACTCTGTGTCACATCATACTATCTAACAGGGGAATTTATTTTAGGCAGTGTAGTAATTAGGATTATTCAAAAACCATCTGTTAATTGGGGAACTGTGTAGGAAGGTATCAGCCTCCTCTTGCGTGTTTTGCATTGCACTTTTCCAGTTTCTGTCCTCAGCACATTTCAGAGGGTACTCAGCTGCGTTAACCTTTGACATTTGTCTTCAGAATGTGTTAATTCACCATTCTAAGGTCTAACATCTGTATCTACCTATCTGTATGTGTATCTGTTTCTAACCTATCTTAGCTTTCCTTACCCACCATTCTCATTTTTACAGATGAGATTATGCAATAGGGTGATATCAGGGTGATGTGTACAAGGCAGACCTTAGGAGTGAGTAAAAAGGGGAAAAGAAGGCCTAGCTGCAGAGTGTGTACAAAAATACCCACAACCAGAGAAAAAGGCAGGAGGAACTAGAGCTCTGCTCGTGGTCACCAAACTGCATCATCACTGGGATTATTGTGGTGGGACAGCTCACATGGCTGAAAGGTTGTTATGGAGGGATACACAATATTCAGAACAAAGAGAATTGTGTTACAGACTGTCTTCTTAGGATGAAGCAGTGGATGAAGCCTTGTTTAAACAACTCAGGAAGTCTCTGTATCCAGATCCTAGTTCCTTTAACGCCCTTTCCATTCTCTGATATCTGCTGAAAGGGCAACAGCATATGTGGTCAGGTACAGGTTCTATACCAAAAGGGGTGACATACAGCTGCATCTGCTTTTCACTTAACAAGACAGGACTATTTGGTTTGTAATAATCAGTAATGCCCTTGGTTATAGATGCCATGAAATGGAAGTTCAAGGTCCTGAGGAAGGAGAGCAGATTTAAGGTTGTTCTGGAAAATGTTAGATGAGAGGGAGCTTCAAAGAAGAAAGGAATGCAGAATCAGAGTTTCAGGTCCTTTATGACAGTATCCTGCAAGTACAGGAAGGGTCCATCCCCACGCACAGAAAAACAAGGAGATGTAGCAGGACATCAGCTTGCCCAAGCAGAAAATTCATGGAGGAATGAGCCAACAGGAACCTTCTGAAACTCAGAAAGGACAAATGTCGAGTCCTACATCTGGAAACAAGTGAAGTCCTGCAGCAGCACAGGCCATTGGCCAAGGAGCATGGCTGAGGAACGTCTCTGCAGGACAGGACTTGAGGGACTTGGTGGACATGAGCTGGTGGTGCGCTCCGGCAGCAAAGGAGACAAATAATGTTCTGGGCTGCATCACCAGGAACAGAGTAGATCAAGGAAAGGGAAAGAAGTCCTTTGCTTGACATTGCGAGCCTTCATCTAAATACTGACTGCGGGTTGGAAAAGACGCAATCTCTATGCTTGGAGGTTTCGGATGCCTGTCTGAGTAAAACATCAAATAACCTGAACTGACCTTAAAGCTGAGCCTACTTTGAGTAGAAGGCTGGACTAAAGACCTCCTGAGGTCCCTTTCAGCTTAATTATCTATGTTTCTATGTTTTTCTATGTTCTATGATAAGAGGGACAGAAGACAAGACTTGGAAATACAAGGGAGTGGGTTCAGATCAGAAGAAATATGCCCTCATTTCATGATTCTGTCTCCTAACCTCTGCATCCTAAAAGAAAAAGTGCAGAAGGACCTCCCCAGCTAGGTGAACACACAAGACAAGCTCCTTGCAAAACAGCTGCCAATGTGGAAAACATTAGTATTGGCGAGATCCCAGGAGCACAGGATATTCTGCAACAGCCCCCACATTACAAAAGGGAAAAGGGTAGAAGTAGAAGCCAGCTATAGCTTTCCACCCAAGGAAAGTGTGACCAGTCATTTGGAAAGTATTTCTTCCTCAGACATTTGCATATTAACACCTTGATGGCGCTAAATCTGTCTTTCCTATAAAGGAAATTTGAAAGATTCCAAAATGCAATTTATTTTTAACATACTGTTTTATTTTGAACCTAAGGCTATCCCTGGGATTATACTGTCTAACTGTTTTCTCTTAATTTCTCTCTTTCAATTTTGCTGAATAACCAACACGAACCCAGAGTCATCTGGCATAATTCTACCAAATATAGCCTGCTGATGGGGTGGGAGAAAGAGATGTAGCATGTTATTATATCTCAGACATTTAGGAGACAAATTTTCAGGCTTATTTAGCCCTTGAAAGTAAACAGTGAGAGGAATGAGTAAGTGGCATCTCAAATTTTTACAGAGGTGAATATTGCCTAAGATTAGCAGCTCTGCTGTTGCCTCAGCCATATATCAGAGGATGTACTACTCCTTGTTTAAAAATGCATTTTCTAGAGCCCGAGTTCAAGGGCATAAAATTAAATAGAAAAAGAATATAAGAAGGTAATGCTTGGCCAGCCATATGATGTTAGGAACAATATTGTTACTTGTAAGTCAGCTGGGTATTTATAGCAATTTCCCCAGTGAGAGAAGGGCTATTGATAAATGCTACTATTAAAACCTTACAATAACAGTAATAATATCTTTCATTTTTAATAGTGTCTTTGATCCTAAAGGGGCAGCTCGTTTACTGCCTGTTTTCCAATTAAAAAGGGCATTCATGTTTTATGGCCTTCATCCTATTCATCCTGGTTACTGGCTTTTTAAAGAGAAGGAATTAACCTGTAGCTCTGGAAAACCTAAAACTACTTTTCATTTCTCTATTGCCTCTTTGCAGGGTCTCTGCAGGCTCTCCACACAGAGTGCTGTAGGCTGACTGTTTATCTCCTGTCATTGATAGGGTATGACATGGTTTTATGTCTCCTAATATTTGCATTACATTAGATCCTTTTATACTAAGATCTCCAGACAAGTAATCATATACCATTGTACTCTATACTGTGTAGGGATTTATCAGAAAAGGCAGTCCACAGCTCAGAGAGTCTACAGTCTAAAGTAGACAGGGCAAAGGGAAAAAAACATTTGATCCAGCCTCAGACATGGGAGTAGACTGTAAACAATTTACCAAATTTATTTGGGAAGACTGTGGAAGAATAGGGAGCAAAAAATTTCTGGGCTCAATTCTGCTTTCACACAGAATTCATTTGGAAAATTCAGTTCTGTACTTGGGTCATAACAGAAACTAAAGCATTGGGCTAGACTCCTCAAATGTCAGGATCATCTGAAGTTTATAAGTGCTTAATTTTACAGCAGATTATTCTAGAGTATAGCAATAATTTAATGAAATAACTTTGGTAACCCAAAGACTTTTGCCTTGAGCTTTATCTTCTCTCTAGACAGTAGTTTATTTTCAGGCTGAAATCTATCTAGAAATCATTTTTGTGGGAATAGCCCTTCAAATTAAGTGTTTTTTTCTACCTTTTAAAAATTGTTCAGTAAGACTTTAGATAAGAATGAATAAGGCCTTGCATAGCATTCTGCAGACCATGTTGCATGTCAAAATTTATTGTAGCCCTCTCTCTGAGGAGGAGCTCCTTGTGGAAATGTCAGCTTCCCCTTCTGTAGTACCAGGGAGATGTGGTAGGTTACAGAGGGAGGGAAACAGGGACGCCCCTTTAGACTTGACTTCACCCCAAGAAAATCCCCAAAGTTTTTTCTTGAAATCAGCTTTATGACCCTCAAAGCCTGAAAAATGCAAAAAAAAAAAAATCTACCTAGGATCAGATCCCTATATAGATTAAATATCCAGCAGCTTGAATGCTTATGCAGATACTGTCCACAGCACATCAACTTCTGCTTAGAAATAATTTAGACAAACTTGGACTTTCTCTAGCATTCTGGTGTTGGACTGGAAGAGGAATATGAACAAGGAAGAGACTTAACCTCAAATGAACAGCTGTTTTAGTAAATTTCAAATTTTAATGAGTTTCTGACAGTGAAATTCAACACAGCTATTACTATTAATTCAAAACTCTTGTGGGTGGTGCATGTCAAGGTGAAACACCTCTCAGTTGTGTTCAGGAAAAAAAGTTTGTGTTGGTCAGTTTTTTTCTATTATCTTGGCCTTTCAGACACCAAGTTATACCTTCCCAAATATGTGCGTGTCTATATGTACATATTGACACTGTAGTGGACTTTCTTTTAATACTTGCTCCATCCAAGTAAAAACAATCTTAAGCATTAAGAATTCTTTAATTCTTCGAAAGTGGAGGGATTTATAAATCCACAGTTGGAACAAGAATTGTAAACCTTAAAAGACAGATTATATATCCAAAACATGAGGACAAGTATGACCTTTATGTAAAACTATGTGTTTTAGCCTTTGGGTAAAAGTGGTACATGAGGGGATTATTTATGTTTAGGTGGGTAAATAAATAGCAAACCTTTGGACACCCTTCTTATATTTCCAGTAGAGCCTGCCAGCAGTCTTTTATTTCTGTTATGGTTTCAGGATGTTAAGATCACAAGAACATAGTTAAATTAGATGCTGAAAATGCAGAAGTATCTGTAGCACCTCTCACCTTCACATCTAAGAGGCCTGATTAATTTGAATGTGTGCTTTACTTAAATATAAGAGTTCCATGACACTCTGGTATGCTTCACCAGGACCAATCCTAGCAGAACTGGGTCCTTGGTATTTTATATATCTGATCATTGGACGATTTTAATCCTGTACTGATCATGACAAAAAGATTAGAAATAATTCTAGGGAAATTGACTGCATTTGTACAAATAGCTTTCTTTGTTTTATTTGGCTGCAGAAGGAGTAGAACTGTGTCAGTCATACAGTGAAACACTTGGTAGATTTTGTAGAGATAAATATTTCTCAAATAATTGAAGGTGAGATGTAAAGAAAACAAGCAATCAGAGTCATGTTCTTTTAACATTTTATTTATTCAAAGCTCTTCACTTTCTGAAGGATTGTCCCATTACTTAAAAAATGGAATAACAACAAAACATGCCAGGTTATTAAGTCCTCTGGAATAACCATAACCAATGATAGGGTATCATTATTTTAGTGTCTTCTGTGATTAATATTCTTTTATACATGGACTAAATACACCTAGTGTGATATATATATATATTATCTTTGTGCTTTGCCTGGAAGCTGCCTGCGCGGTTGAAAGAGCAGCTTTTTTGGCAGGAGCTTTAACCCTGTGCTATATCCTGCACAGTACTCTCTCGTAGTTCAAGTTTAGGCAGAGCGCCATAAAAATTCCACTTTTATCTTCTATAAAATTATATGTGATAACATATGAGCACTCAGGTGCTTCAGTATCCATCCTTTTGCGTAATACTCCACTAATTAATCCAGCAATTAGGAGTTTTGTGCTTCCTTCAAGCAAGGAACGCTTGAATCCATATATTTCATGTTAGGGAGGTGCTCAGGCCATGAGGTGTTCTGGTTAATTTGTTCTCCACCCTTTCTCTTGAAGTGCATCCAAAAAACGCTACCTTCATGGGCCAGAAGGAGTATAGCCAAGAAGAAACATGACTTTAGCTTCAGACATTTGGTTAGAAAAGGAAGAAACCAGGAATGCCTGACACTATTTCCTAATACGTATGCATATTATATAACTTTTAAAAGAGTCTTGGAAGCAAAGAGACATAATGTCTATTTTTATTAAACAGCCACCTGAGAAGATGGCTAAATGTGTATTGTCTTTTTCTGCCCTGAGAAATATAGATTTAATGAATCTTCATCTGTGTTTTCTCAGGTCTATGGCTAGAACCATTGCAGCATTCATTGCTTTTCTCTTTTAATTAGCACTTGATTCCTGTATAAGGGCTTTTGAACACGTTCCCATGCTTCCATTGCCAAGCAGATCATCACCTTCTAGCTATTATTTATTTCTAAGGCAGTTCTCTTGGGCTTTTTATTAAGGAAATGCAAGAACACTCATGCTTATTTTGCCAACACCAAATCTGATGGAATGTGAAAGGTTAAAGTGAGAGGCAGAAGAAACAATTGTGTAAGAATTTTACAGTTATCAGAGGGCTCTCAGGTATTCACTGGGATATAAGTGCTGCATACTGTTCAAAGAAATTAAATATAATCTTTATGCTGAAAGAAAGACTTCCTAAATAAACAAGAAATATTAAAAAAATTATTATGAAATCAAAGTACAGAGGATGACCTGCCTCAGATAAAAAACCCCCAAAACAACAGAAATAGAGTCAGCAAGACACTGCCGTACTTCTGGCACCCAGCTCAGTGCCCAGCATGACATGCATATCATATTTCTGCACCTGGATATGTGTTCTGTTTGAGATACTTAAATTCCTGAAACCTCTGCTTAGACAAAGTCTACCCTTTCATGCAGTTAGGCAAGCTATTAAAGTTGTGCCTTGAGAACAGTGCTTCATAGCAATCCTGGTTCCATCGATGTACTTTTTCCAATAGAAACACAAGCACTATTTAACCTAAAAAGAAGTTTGAGAGTTTAAGCATAAAAATTAATGAAAATTTCTGTTCATGGGAGTATTTTGAGTGGTTGGCTGTAAACAAAATTACTGGTGGTTTCGATTTATAAACATCTTTATATCTTTAGAATGGACTTTCACATATATTTAGAATACAGACTATATACATACATACATATGCAGATGTGTGCATATATTATATGGATGTGTATTTACACATGGACACATTCTGTCCTTCATAACAGAACAATATTCCCCCTGAATAGCACAGAATTTAGCTCTGTTTGAGACTAACATTCTGTATGGAAGAAGTTAAATCCTGTCTGAAGTGCAGAATATCTTCTTGGACCTCCTTCAGCCTTACTGTATAAACAATTAATAATTCAAGATTCAGAAAATAGAAACAAAAAAGAGGAAGCTCATCAAACATGGCTTTTCTTGAGAAACGCAGAGGAAAAATCTCCCTAATGTATTCCTAACATTGAAAGATGATGGAAATTATTGACCTTTCAGCAGTCAGGATTGTGGTTAGACTATATTGTATATGATATGATCTCTTAGTGGGACATCTTTTTAAGGGTCAGCTGCTCAAAGGAAAGGTTAATGTTTGCTGTCGTGTACAAAAGCACTCTGCAAAACTTCAGCCAACTGGAAACTGTCAGTCAGTTGGAAGTTTAATTAGATTAATTGGGCTTAATTATATGTAGTACTTAATAACAGTTAAGCAGAGGCTAACTAATATACTTTAAATACCATATTCTCAAAATTATTCTCTGTCTAAAGTATTCTATGCCATACGTATGTTTGAGCATTCTCAGTTTCCATAGGATATATTAATATTAGTACAGTTTCTGAAGAATATATTAATATTATTACATTATGCCAAAACTGTCTTCTCTAGCATGTGAAATATGTGTCAACAGTTTATTTCAGGTTTTGAACCAAAGAGAATAGTTGCTACAGTAGTTGTTACATCACAGCTCCTTTGACATACTCTGACTCAGAACAATAATGGATGAGGTTTTAAGCAATTTTGTCACCTGTGTAGTAAGAGCAGGGCAGGACATATTCTTGAAAATTTGAAAACTAGAGCTTTCCTGCTGACACAAGGTTTGGAACTGAATTCTGGAATGACAGAAGATTTTCTGTACTAGTTTCAAACTGTGCTGAGAAAAAAAACCAAAAAACAAGACATAAAGATTCAAGAGCATTTAAGGCATATAATTAACTTTTCTAAGCTGTTCATTATAGCTGTGTGAAAATGCAGTGCTTCTCAATTCCACAGTACACGCACGAGCTCTTCCTAGAAGATTGTTACATGATGGATGCGCGACTTTGAAGCGACGGAATGCAAACAAAGGTACTGCAACCTTTTGAAGTGCTCTTTATTTTTTACCGCACTTTTGACTGATGTCAGTTTTCTCTCTAAACCACTAAGTTTTGGTAGAAGTTACTGGAAAAACGACCTCATTTTGCCAACAGATAGGTCAGGACCGGAATTGTCACTAACACAGGAATAAGCTAACTAGCTGCTCTATCAAACTACAGAGGGATCTGTACCCTGACATAAAATACAGTGCTTCCTGTCAGAAGCTTTTTACACTTTTTGTCTTCACTTTTCCCATGGATCTTAAATCTAAGTTTTATTGGTAGAAACTTGGCATTTACAATTTTAAATTTACAAGGGCAACTATTCACAAAAGAAGCTCTGCTGCCTGTGTGGGGACAGACAATTCTTGACAGAGCCTTCTGTCAACCATTTTCAGGGATTTTGGCATAAGTGAAGGCTAATGAGTGAGATGAGGTTCTAACTTGTACTTCTGAGATGTACTAAGGCCATCAAGGAGTTGAGGGACTCTGTAAGACAAAACATGACTTTGCAGTTTTCACACAGTTGAAGAGTATTAATTCAATCCAAGCAAAAACCCACATCTGCAACTGGTTTTGTTTCTACAATATATTCAATTGACTAAATTAAAGTGAGAAAACTTTTTCCATTTTCCTTTATTTCCATTTAAAATTAAATTAAAATTGTTCTTTTGAAACATACATGTTAATATAAATAAAATGCAGCAGAATAGGGTGCAAGAATTGAAATTATCAAGTTCTCATGAGCAGATGAAACTCCCTGTTTGCCTCCTTTTCACGTTCTAATTTGGTTGATTCATTCCTCTTCCTTGAAAAAAATTTCTTACAACATGACCATGAAGCAGATCAATGTATTTAGGTCACAGGAAATAACAGAAACAAAAAGATTGAATGTGATTTCCTGACTAAAAGAGCTATTTCTCTACCACCCCTCCCCAGATATCATGCCTTTAGCCCATCCTAACTCAATTAGGAATAGTATTAGGAATGTCTCAAATTACTGCAATTGCTGCAGCAAAAGGGGAGGAATATGATAAAAAAGTACATACCTCTGACCTCTGGGGGTCTTACCCAAAATAACTCAATTACATGTTATAAAAATAACTGTTACCTATACTACTCTGTAGCGGTGGTAGCTATGTGGGAATAGATGCCATCAGTTATAAAGTGCCTTGACCTATTCACCTGGACCCATATCAGTAATCCATCTGGCCTGGGACAATTTCTAACACTCCCAATCTGTCAACAGTTCCAAACAGCTGCCATTTCCAAAATAAAGCCAGCCTTTCAGACAAATGTCATCTTTCCCTCAAGATGTAGCATTATTCTTCCCTTTGCTCTTCCTCTCATAAATTTCACTGATGTGATGGGGGATCAGTAACTGGTTCTTGGAAAGGTGACTGAAGAAGTGGCAGATTCAGTAGCTGATAAACCATCTTAACCCGAAATGATAAAAGATTATTCACACTCATGCTCTGGGACTTGTGATTCTAAAGAAATATGGGCTTCATTTCTGCCTGAAAAAATAGAGTGAAACGTTATACTAAAAAGGGCAAAGAGGGTACAAAAATCTACTTTGGACTTTTTTTAATGGATATTTTTGTTTTCATGTTTATGAAAATTCTGTGGGATGACATTTTATCTTTATTATAACACTGCAGTCAGTGGAATTGAAGTTAAATTTATATGTGAGGAGAAGTGATGACAGGGGACTGTTTGAGTGAGGAAGGGACAAGACACTCCATTGGCCCCATTTGCTCTAAATTCCCACCTGCAAAATTTCCCTAATTTTTACTACAGCCAGCAGTCTTCGGGATTCACCTTTTAGTAAACCAAAGACACCCACAAGTATGGTGTAAAAGGAGCTTGTGTGAAGGTGAACTTCCTTCACAGAGCAGATTTATATGTACCAAGGGCTGTTTTCATCTGGTTGAGTTCCTCCAGTACATCTGCCTTCAAGTGGGAGAGAACTCTTGCAGCTTTTAAAATGTTATAATTAGCTTTAGCAGAGCTCTCTGCTGTCACTACCAAACTTGTGTGGAAGCAGCGAGTTCAAATCCCCCTGTGTCATGGTTCCCTGTGCCACTCAGTGTCTCACGATGTCCACAACAGTGGTGGACATCCTGTGTTTTCATATCTGCTATAACATGTACAGAGGATAAATGTGTACATCCAACAGAGACATTTAAACTCCTATCAAGACTCAACAGAAAAAAAAAAAAATTATATTATTTTTACCAAGCAGATTATCTGGCATTTTCAGCTTGAGGTAAACTTGTTGCAGAGAGACAAAGCAGCACTACTAAGAAAAGTGTTTAAGATGTGATAAAAGACATTAAAATTATTTTCTCTGCATTCCTGAGAAACATTGTGGTAGCAACTAAGTGATAGTTGGAAGTGTGATTTTATTTGTATTTATTTTTCTGTCACTTCAATCATAATGAGATTCCAATGAGTGCCAGTGATATTTTTATGTAACACTAGAAATACAGCCGGTTATAAAGGGAAAGGCAGCAATAGTTTACTAACTACCATGATCTTATTCAGGTGTGTTTAAATGGTGGATTTTGCATCTGGGCCTCACAAGGAAGGCCTCCTACATGGAACCCTTGTTGGAGCCAATTCTACCTAGTTTTCCAATTAATTCAGAAGAATCTGCAAGTACACAGCACCACTGAGCCCATTTAAAAAGAGCATAAGTCTACAGCCTGTGGAAAAGGGGAAAGAATTTGGAAGCGGGGAATTTCTTCTGTGGAAGAAGTTTCTTTAAAAAGGGAATTATATAGAACTGGCCATTTATGATGTAAATCAATAACACTGCAGATAAAGGCCCTGTAGCACTCGGTGGAAAATATAGAATTTTTGAACAATCCTACAGAATTTAACAGATAAGGCTGTGTTTGGTGCATGGCATGCAGGAACCTTTAAAAACAAACTACACAAACCATATTTCATATTGAGTCTCCAAACATTTTATACTACTTTGACTGGGACTGTATTAAGTTTTAGTATAAATAGGACAGTTTAATTAATTTTAGCAGGTGTTTTTATGCCTAGAAGATATTATTTAATTTTTTTTTTTTTAATTTATTTTTATGAACTTTCCACTAAAGCAAACAAAAAAGACTTCAAGACTTCCCAGGAAGCAATCTTTTCTCTTAGAGAGAAATTGGTGGTACCATTTATTCTACATCAAGTCCTTTTCTAACTTGATTTTTTTAATAGAGCTCTTTAGAAAACCCACTCCATATAATCCAGTATAATCCAGATATTCTGTTTATTTTCAATAATCCAGATATGCAGTTTATTTTATTGTATTCATCTAACTAGCTGTGGATAAGAAAACATGTTTTTTTAGTAATTTATCTGAGCTCTAGTGAATGGAGTTTTTCCATTAACAAGTCCTATGTCGCTGTATTAAAAAGAAGAATTCATTATCAGTCAGGTGAGGGTACTTTAGTCCTGAGGTGCCCCCATTTCAGAAAGGTTTGATTTTTGCCTAAAGTTTTGGCAGCTGGATAATCTGTCACTGAGTGGGAAATAAATTAATTTACATGGAAGAGTGAAACCAGATATAGTGAAAATTTGTTACTGATTCCTTATACATTTGTTATGAAAAAAGAAAACCTTTTGATAGAATGTTTGGATGTTAAATTTGATACTGTATCAGCTGCAGGAGAAATAGGCAAATTCCTGCTGGGTAAAGTATCCCAGGGCTTCAAAAATATGGAAACTAATATTCTTGCTTATATGATAAAGTGATATATGATAATGCTTATGTGATAAAGTGGGTAGGAGTTGTTTTTCTCCAAGCAACTGCACTGAAACTGCATGAGCAGTGATGGTTGCTCAAAATTTGAAAGGAGATTTATGTCCAAGAGTTCAGTGAAATGTACCAATATGTGACTGGCTTTTGAGAATTCAACAGCACCAGAGAATACTCCTGATACTTCATTCTACTTTTAATTACAGAGCTGAGACTATGTGGGTTCCTAAGGAACTGGCCCCTGGAATTGGTAATGTGTGATAATCCTACATTCCCCCGAAAAAAGGGAAGGGTGTAAAATGAGTAAACAGTCACGTAATGGCAGCAGGAGCCCAAATGGTCTGCAAGAAGGATTAGAGCCAAAATAGAAATGGCTTTACCTTAGATGCTTCATAGGTGACTAGAGTAAAGAGCTGAAAAAAACAGTAATCTAACACAATTTTTACACCTCTCTAAAAATATAAGCACAGTCACTGTGGGTTCAGGGTGAAAACTTCATAATACCACAAAACCAAGACCGCCTACCTGGCCACCCGTTTTAACCTCTGGATACAACTGATGCATGTTAGATAGGCACTAACTATGGAAATATTTCACAAGGGGCAGAAAAGTAAGGTTTTCCGTGGGGCTTATTGTTTTCACATAGTGTATTGGCTCCGTAAATAGTCCCGGTTAAAGGAAATGCAGGGGATACTCTGCAGCTATTTCTCCCTGTGTTGTAACCTGGGAGGCTGCTGGGTGGGCTGACAGTGCTCCCTGTATGCCACACACAAAAAAAGATTCAAAGTCCTCACATGAGAAAAGACTTCCAAGGGGAAGGGGGGCTCACTGAGTTCCCTGCTCGCACCTCAGCCTCTGGAGCTGAGACTGTGCCTTGGAACACAGTTTGGACGGCTTGGGTTTTGGTGGTGCTGCACTATGGGCAGGTTTAGAGGATGCCAGAACCTCAGAAGTGACCAAATCTACATCCACAGTCAGCCAGAGGCATTATCTGGAAGATTCTGACACAGGGTCCCTTTTACTTGGCATGGATGGGATAGTGAAGAGGACATGTCTATGCTTGCTAACCACAACAGAACTGGCCTGTTTGACAGCACACAAAGCAGCAATACTGTAAAAATTCTTTGGGGTCTTTATGGAAAATAGATCCTTGTTTTTATTCTGTTCTATGATTAGTTACTGCTTCATCCTTTTTTTCTTTTTTTCCCCTAACATTCTCAGGGGACTTCCACTCAAAATTCTGCGCAGTTTACAAACCAGAGTTTATTTTCTGTTAGCACAGCAGTACCTCAATGCTGTGTGAAAACTTTATGTATTAGTGGTGCAAACAGAAAGCTTATTTAGAATTTACCACAGCTCATATTGTCTTATCTTTTTTCCCCTAGCATTAGATCTACTGAAACATCTGTAAGTCTGCCCTGCTAAATAAAAGTGCCTGACTTTTAGAAGAGAATGAAAGCAGCTCTTGTAGATCCTGTGTTTGCAACATGTCATATGGTACAGCTTGGTCAGGATATTTTTGAAGTTAAATAGTATTTAGAGAAGTTCCAAAACAAAAATCAATCCAAGAAAAAAAATTCCAAATAGAAGATTTCTGGTTTGTAGTATGTTGAAATGTTGTCAGCCCTACTTCTTTTTGAGTGAGGCTGATCTATAAAAAATGTCTTTGTCTGTGTAGCTCTAACAAAGGGGATTGATTTAATTTTGTTTTTCAGATGAAATAATTACATTTGTACAGCCATGGACTTATGATGTTGCCTTATTTCAAGAACAATCAGTCCAATTTGGGAAGAATAAATGTTTGTGTGGCAACTTGTGGGTGCACAAGCGCTCATACTCCAACCCCCATGTTCGTGGAAGAGAATTCCCTGAGCACTGGATTGCACACTGAAATACCTCTAGTTCCAAGGACGCTACTTGAACATGTAAATACAGCCTTGTTCCAGGTGTGCCACATGTCAACACAGGCTTTAGAAAGCCAAAAATCTTCAGAGAGAGTACTTTGATCTTTCTGCTCCTCAAGTGCAGCACCAAGCTAAACTAAATCAAACATCGTAGTTTAGCATGTTTTGGTCTGCTCGGGAATGTGATGTTCCCTGACTGCAGATGTATACTTTTATTTTTCTATTCTCCTCTCATAATTTTACTCCTTTATTGTAAACCTGAATGTTACATAATTCAGTTTTTTAAGCTACAGACTCCCAAACAGGCTTCTGATTAACCTCTTGTATAAGTATAGGACACTCTATTTGTGTCCAAATTCCCCAGGCAGACCACAACTCATACAGACTTCTCCTCTAGAGGAGTCTAGCAGGGATCTTGGGAGTTTCCATTTGTCTGAGGAAGGGTTATTTATTTTTGCATGTGACTCTGGTTCTACTTCACCTGAGTCTCATGACAGTGTTTTTAGGCTGTAATGATCAAGATCTCAATTTTCCTTAAAATGGGAAAGCAAATTTCTAGATTCTGTGATTGCAAAAACCGTGAAAATGTGGAATAGCTCCTCAAAAATGCAGAATCCACAAGTCAAATAAAATACTTTCCTCCTCTTTATGTTTCAGGTTCTTACCTTTTTAACCAGTTTCTTCCTTTGATACTGTTTTTTCTGCAGAGAAGGTGGAAATATGGGAGTCAACTCACACTTTCACTGATTTATTTTTTGTTTGAGGCTGACATTGAGATTTTGCTCACCTTCGGACCATCAGGATTATGCTGATCTTGTTATAACTCAGTTGGCAACTTAATCTCCAACCAGCACCAGCTACCAAGCTCTTCCCAAAAGCGATTTAAGATCAGTGTGCCACCCCCTGTCTGAACCAAAGACCCACCCAAAGGAGCTCTTTCCCTGCAGTGCTTCTGGCAGTCCTAAAGGAAAGGCTGGGATAAGACCCTGAGAGGAGACACAGCCTGACTGACAGTCTGGGGAGCATTCAGGGGATAAGAGGAATGTACAGTGCATGTGTCAAGCCAGCTGTTCGCCTCAGTATTCCGAGATGGGTGCAGAAGGCTTTCCTTGTCCCCCTTATAAGTGGTCCAGCAGCGTTCAATGCTGGACAGCCAAGACATTTTTTGTTTAATTTTTAGTTCCTTGCTGGTATAATTTTAGATGTGAGTAATTGTTTTTTCCCCCTCTTTTATTTTTATTTTTTCTTGCATCAGTGGAAACAAAATATCAGAAGTATGGGAATATTGGAGCAAGTGGAAAGAGTGAAAACAACAGTTTTCCTGGAATATAATATTATGCCATGGGGGTCAGAAACAGATGAAGCTAAACAATGACCGAAGAGAATGCCTTTAAACACACATTTCTTCTTCCATTTTGAGCCATAAAATATTCAAAACGACTAATTTTACTGTAAAAGCAATTATTTTTCTACCCTCTGGACAACTAGATTAAGTTCCTGGTGAATGACTGGTTTCTTCTTATTCTTTCTATTTAATTTTTTTAATTTTTGTTCTGTCAGTATATTCAGTGCCCATTTTAGTACGGCTCATGTTGCTCAAGAGAGATTGCAACAGACTTTGTGTTTTGTACACCCAAGAAACAACTGCTTGTAGCTATCAGGAACAACGGGAAGGACTGAGAAGGGAACTTGCTGGTCTGTATTTAACCATACTATTTTGAAAAACATGTTTCAAGAAAGAGTCATTTACACAGTTTACTAAGAACAAGACATTGTACAATTGAAAAGCCTCCAAATAAAACCAGTCATCCTCAGAGAACCCACTGGGAACTGCTCATTTGAGTTCACTCAAGAAAAATCACTTTAAAATTGTTTAAAATGCCAGATTCTTGAATTTCAAGATTGAGATATTTCTTTAGCAAAAGTGTTTTGTTTTTTTTTAAACAAAGTTACATTTTTAAATCACAGATTTTCTTTTTTATTGAAGGGAATAATTCCTTACAAGTATCACAAAGAAGTTCTGTTTCTTGAATGGAGGAAAAAGGTATGAATGTGTCTGAAATGCAGATCTGCTAATTTAGTTTTGTATGAAGTGCTAGCTTTAAGAATTTCTTCTTATTAACTCAAGGACTAATAAGTAGGCCTTCTCACATGTTTCAAATTAAATATATGATCAAGTGTTCTGCTGGATCTGACAGGCTGCACTCTTCATTAAATACAGAAAAGCATTTTTAACTTTTTTTTTCCTGAGAATAAATGTAAAACATAGTGAACTGAAGCATTTCACTGATCTATTTATGTTTTATCTTATTGTTAATGTAAAAACCCCAAATATTAACCAGATAAAAAGGCTTGGGTTTTTGGGTTTTTTTTTTGTTTGTTTGTTTGTTTTTTCTGGGTGAGTGAGGAGGATGGAGGAAACAGTTTTTCATTTAGAAATCTTCATTTGTAATTCTCACATACAAAAATGCAATACTTGAAGATTTAGCACTTTGGACCACGGGAACTTTTTGTCTAACTTTGTCAGACATTAAATGAATTTTTCCAGACTGTTTGATTCCTACAATTGTTTAGGAAACCCAAAATGGCTTTCATACTTCAATTTTACAGAGCAGTCAGGAAATTTGTTGTTTTCCTTTGTCCAACATTCCTCTGTATCTGGAAAGTCTGTGCTTGAATATTGGGATCTTGGTGTTAACAGTCTTAATAATTTAAATTCTTGGATCTTTTTCAGGTAGTTCAAACCTTGAGAAAGCAAAGCTTTTCACTCTTACAAATAAACCTCAGTTGACTTACCTTCTCATTGAAATAAACATTGCACAAAAGCATTACATTTTATGTGTTCTACCCCTCTCCCAATACTGTGAAAGAGGAAATAGGTCTTGCTCTGAACTGCAGAGTAGTAACCAAATTTAACATTAGCAACTTTTTTTCCTCAAAACATGAGCCCATGAACAACAATAAAGAATTTACATTATGCTTTCTACAGAGAATGTTTTTTCCTTGCAGGCTGTTTGCACTTGGCAAGATGCCCCATGAAATTCAGGGCCATGCTATCACAAAGTAACTGTTTTATTTTGGCTGAGATGAGGGTGTTTCCAGTTGGACAACAGCCTGTAGCCCTTTACATATACTGGAAGATGTCATGTAAAAAAAAAAAAAAGAAGCTACTGAAACTTTGTCTTGGTATCCACAAATTATAGCGGCTGCTTTTGTTGGCTGTAGCAGTCTATGGACTGAAACAAGAATACATGAGATATCTCCCCTGATATTTTTGAGATCTGAGTAAGAAATTGCCTAGCATGAAAATGGTTCATGCAAAAATGCTCAACTTCTGTGCTGTCACACAGCAGCATCTTAGCTGATCATCCTGTCTGTAAAAATAAAGGTGCCACCAGTCCACCCAAAACTGAAATCCAGTGGTCTTTACCTTCTCCGTTATGCAAATCAGCTGCTCTAGAAATGCCTTCCTTTCAGCTTCTGCATTAGATGCATGCCTTCTATTTTATATAGGCTTAGTACAACATGCTGAAGCCTACAACACTGCTTTATCTCTTTTCAGTCTCCTGTGATTTGTGAGAACTCCGAAACCTTTTCCATCTTTTCCACACACTTTCTTTCGTGCCATTTACTTTGGGTAAGTTACTAATCTTATATTCTTTACATTAACAAAGCTGCCAATTCTCAGTCCCTTTTTTCATAAACCCAGAGCTGCTGATCCTTACCGGTCTCAGGAAACTGTTCTGGTCCCAGAAATTCTTTTTTTTTCACAAGCAGGGTGCTGATTCTTTGAGAACTTCTCTTTTCTTTCTGCCCAGGGGGGTGAGGCTGGGGCATACTTCCCCACTGCACTAAGGGGAACTCTCTGTGTACTTCTCCTTCCAGCCTTCCCCTCTCCTGGTGCATGGGGTGCCTGCTCTACTGCTGGAGGAGAGCTGGTATAAGGTTAAACAAAGGTTAGCAATGTGACATAATCATTGGGATGTTATAGGCCATATGGAGATTACACCTAAGGTCCGTTTGTCTTCATTATGTTTCTTCAGTGCCCACTTTAAAAAAAAAGAAAAATGCCCTGTTCCTACTGTTACTCAGATCCCATCATTTTGATCCATTCTCGTTTTGCTGAGAATACTTCCATGGCCTCTTCCTCAAAATACATTTTTTGTGACACCCATCAAACCACAAAAGAACAACCAAGAAGGGCCAGAAAGAAGGAACCTGCGCCAGCCCTGCCATGAGGCCCTGACAAAAGCCAGAAACTGCAGAGAGGAATCAGAGGAATGAAGGCTCTGACTGCCAACTCCAAACCCTCAGTTCACCTGCTTGCCACTTGTTGCTTGTATAAGTGGGTTTTTCCATCTGCAGGTTCTTTGGTGCAGGAACCTCATTTACAGGTGTGATTTGAAAAACGGTTGTTCTGTAAAACCACTTGCTAGCTGAGACAGACCTAAAACAAAGCCTGTGACTTTTATGGAAGCCTGAATATGCATCTTCTGGAAATCAGACTCTAAGGATCCGTATTTTTTAGTCTCCCTGTCACTTGGGTAAGCTTCTGGACAGGTTTCAGACTGTCTTTCAGGAGTAATTTTTAAAACACAGTTGAAGCAAAGACTTGCTAGGAATGTTTTGGATATAAACAATTCTGCTGGTAGTTTCCACAGCAAGGTTTCTGCCGCTTTTTTTGTAAGAGTATTGTAAGGAGTCCCTCACAAATCCTATCCTCAATTCCTTTACCATTTTCTGCATTTTGCAGAATGTCTCAAAAAAATAAAAATTTTGTAAATAACAAGTCAATAACTAGACAACATAATTACAAGAGGCTAAAAGAAATTCTGGAAATTATGACATCACTCATGAATCTGATGCTAGCCATGAGCAATAACAAATTAAGTTCTGAGAAGAAAACCAAATGATGGCAGACAGTCTAACAAAAGATACAAACAAAAATGGTTTAACAGCAACAATCAACAAAAAAAACCCCAAACCCCTCCCCACCCCCCCCAAAAAAAAGAAAAAAGGAAGCAGAACTAAAACAATCTCTATTCAAAATAATGTTCCACAACATGTCTCAGTGGAGCCTTTGGGATTGTGGTCCCCATATTTCGGTCAGCTATGTGTTTAATGAAAAATTTAGATCTGAGGATTCACAGAGTTCTTGAGTGTTTTTAGCACACTGGCTTTTGTTCTTGCTTTCATGCTTTTGCCCAGCACCTCAGCAGTTGGATCATCCCTTTGGGATTTGAAAAACCGGAATTTTTTCCCTCCCTTTGTCCAACAGAATTCTGGCTTAAAAATGTCTCTCCAAAAGTTTCTGTAGGGTGTCTTGGGGAAATCTGGGATCAGAGGATCCTCTGGATATTTTTGTGGAACCTGTTCCATTTTGAATGAAATAATTAAATACTTACTAAGCTGTTGGCCTTGAGGTTAGAGAACTTGCCTGGAAGGGGAGAAATGGATATTTCAGACTGCTCTGATTAATAGTTCAGTATTTTATGTTAAACCAAGCGGGGAAAAGACCTGTAGCATTTTCCTTCCAAGTAAGCCTTACTTTAAAGTCCTATTCACATATTTCTTTGCTTGTTTTTTCATGTGCCACCCAAACTTAGGTGAGGGGTATGAATGCAACATAACTAGGGAGACCTGGAATTCTGTGCTCAGCATTTCCTGCTGCCTGGCTTTGGTGCCTCTCAGGGCACTATGTCAGATTTTGCAAAGTTTATTCTTATGTGGCCAACTCTCCCCACACTGCCTTGGCACCTAATTAGGGTCTAGTGAATTGGGATATTTGTAAGTTCCTTCTGTGGATTTCCCTCTGATTTTTTTTCTCATTTTTTATCAAATTCCTGTTCAACTAAAAAATAAACACTCCTGCTAATTGTAGCAGGCTATGGAAAGCATTTTGTTGTAGCAATGTATATCTATGGATTGGAATCTGGGAGATACCTTCTGCAGGACCCTTAGCTGTGTATAATTCCTTCCCCTGTCAATGATTGTCAATCATACTGTTTGAGGTGATTCAGATTCAGGATGTAGAAAATGCATTTACGTTTTTTCCTGGGGTTTTCTGATTACTGAAATAACCTCCATACTATCATCTTCTACAAGAATTTTTTCAGAGACAAAGAATTTGGGTGGACTTCTAGTAAAACTACAATTGAGTTTTTCTTCTTTTTTCCCCCAAAGGCAGGGAACAATTTACACCCTCAATGGGTTCATGGTAAACAGCCACTGAAGATTGTTTTCATGCTTTTTTTATCCCCAAATATGTATAAGATGATGGATTAACCTTTGATATTTTAGAACATATATATATTAGATTATATTGCAGTGGATGGCACTGCTAATATTAACAGTTTTAGATGCAAGTGTCATGATATGCAAAATCATTCAGCACTAGAGATCTTAAATATTCAAAAGATATGTTGGCTGCAAGAAATCTCTACAACTCACTTCCTTTAACAATTATTGTTGTGGACAAGGCAAAAGGACCACAGGTATTTGAAAAATGTTAAAGTTGTACCCTCTGACTCTGAAATATCTCTGTAGAGTAATTTTAAACTTACTGCAAAAAAATAAAAGAGCATATGAGTATAAATTATCATGTTACTTCACTTAGCATCTCATGGGAATCTGATACTTGGGGAACATTAGTTATCTAGGCTGAAAATAATTAATTTTTTTTATTCAGTATTACCTAGTTAATAGAGCTGTTCCCAGGTTGAGATGTTGCATTTAATTACAATGCAATAAGAAATTACCTGTCATACATTAATTTTAATTGTCTTTCCCTGAAGCTGCCTAGAACCAAACAGTTTGAGCAATTCGACTCTTGCACTTGGATATCTGGAAAGTTTCTGCTTACCAAGAGTTTCGGTTCTCCCTCAAAGAAGGGTGATAAATTTCATGGGTGAAAACAACAATTGTTATATCATCAGTGTAGTTCCCATGGGGGGTACATCTAGGATGCCACAAACCTGAAAAATAAAGAACTTTGACTGAGAATGAAAGTGATGACTCACAACAGTCTATCTTATTGTCTGCATTACCCTGCTTACAAAACATTTGTCAAAATTTCCAAAAGTAAACTCAATAGTGTTTAAGTGCTGTTCATACCAATGAGCCCAATTATTTCCCATCTTGAGAACAGAGAAACAAATAAAAATCCAAATCAGGAGGTCTAAGGACTCTAATATTCAGGCCCTCTTTTTATTCCTTTCCTATTTACTCCAGTGATTTTTCCAGTCCCCACTGTCTGACACTGGTTACCCTGGTCTTTGCAGGGCTGTGGTCTTAGAAGTGTGCATTGCACTTCAGCACTTAAAGGCTGATTTCCAGAGAAAGGGCTGATCTTCATTTCGTCTGGGAAACAATGCACCAACAGCTAGAAGTGTAAAAACTCTTCTGGTTCATTAATAACTTTGTGGCTCTGCTGTAATCCACATTATAGGGGAAATTCACAACCAAGAAGAGGTGGTAAATGAGGAGGATGGGTGCAAGAGCCAGAAGAGGATTACTCTGTGTGTAGTTCCTATCAAGCTAAAGCCAACTGTGCCTGAACCTATATTAAATTGCATTAAAAAATGATCCTTTCTGAATGGGAAAAGTTCACTATAGACACAAAAGAAGAAAAATAGTCTCTTTTTAGGTTCAAGTATCTTTAAATTTCTAATTGCTGCAGAAGAAATGGCATGGCAGGTTTGGAAGTACGTGTTCAAGGCATTGAACTAAACAGTCACAGAACAAAGCATTGTCCAAAAAAAGAAAAAAAAGCTGAAGCATGTGACAAGAATATTCAACAACACCACTTTTTTTCATATCATGTGTAAGTGAACACTGAATCTTGGCACAACCCCAGCCAGCTGAGGTCAAAGGTTTTCACAGCTCTGTTCTAACCACCAATCTGTTTCTTTCTTTCTTTTTTTTTTTTTTTTTTTTTTAAA